>JADLZK010007564.1:0-247046 GCA_015847255.1 Hyparrhenia diplandra
GATAACTTCACGGCAATCAGATAATTTGAGTCTCCACGGCAGAAGTCTTTATACCAGACTCACCGCAAGCAGCATCTCCAGGACAGAAGTCTGAACATAAAAGCATGCAGGATTGTAGACACAACACAAGCATGCAGAATTGATTCACTAAAAATAGAACAACAAAGTCCAGGAAGCATGTAAATAATAGTTAACAAGTTATTTTCTTAAAATAACATATCTGATATTGAAGCCTAAAACTCGATCAGGCTTCAATTGATCATGTAACTGCTAGGAGAAAAATATAGTATAGTTCTGTAAATGCATAATGCCTTGCCAAAGTGACATAAATAGAGTATGAACTGTACCTTCAACACATTGGTAGCAGTGATTGTTGGATAACACAAATGACTAGATAATTTCAGCCCGGGCTCGCTGCGCCGTCTCTTCGCCCGGCTCGTGGCGGCAGCCCCGCCCGTCGGGCGGTGCTGCCCCCCTGTGGAGGTTACAGTTGGTGGACGGACACGCGCAGCGATCATGTAGCGCCGGCGGCGTAGGAGGACAGCGGCGGCCTCGGCGTACCTGGCGCACCACCGTCTTGGGCCGCTCTGCGTCGGGTCGGCACACCTGGCGCTGGGTCCACCTCTCCACCGGCACCCGTGTTCCTCGCGCGGCGCCTTGGGTTAGCGCCGATGGCTTCAACTCTTGTTGTAAACCGTCGGCGCGGGGCGTCGCCGACCCCAGCGCCACCCTAGACGCCGGCGGCCAGGTGCCAAGTTTGCTCGATCGGCTCTGCTTCAAGCGCGGCGAGGGGTCACATCGCCGCCCGATTACCGAGCCGTCGTCTTGCCTCCCTACGCGCCGACGCCGCGGCGCACTAGGCCGGGGGCGCCATGGCGAAGCAACACCTTGGTCGCCAGCCTCGGCATCCTTGAGCGGGCCCAGGCGACCGGGGGACCCGCGATGCGCCCGGGGGGCATGCGACCCGATCCTCGTCGGTGGATCTACGCCCGCCCCTCGGCATCCAGCGACCCGGGCGGCTGGCGGGGGCGCCCCATCGATGTTGATGGCGCCCGGCGCCGGTGGGGGGCGACGCGTCGGCCGCACGAGGGCCAACGCGCGGGCGCTACGGCGTCGGCGGTGGGCGGCGCGTACGACACACCGTGAACCGGCGTCGGGGCGACCTACGGGTCTTGCGATGAGCACCGGTCGAGCCTCCGACCCACTGCGCTCTTGGTGCGTGAGGTTGTGGGGGCGCAAGTATGGGTCGACCTAATGCTTGATGGTGTCGCCTCTCACCAAAAACCGCGCTTTCGCCCACCCGGCCACCACCGCTCGGCGATCGGTCGGCGTTGTCACCACGAGGAGTGATTTGCGCTACGCCGCGAATGGCGGTGTCTGCGAGGATCTTTGTCGATCCTCGGCTGCTCCCCCACGGTTGCTACGGCTTTAGGGCGCGGGGCGATGGCGAGGGCGGCGGCGGAAGCGGAAGCCGGCCACTTGGGCTGCGGGGCGGCTCCCGCGGAGGATGCGCGGGCGTTGAAGGCTGGTACGTGGGCTCCCGGCGGCCCCAGCGTCGCACCAGCTGCGGCACCCGCTGTCGTGGTCGACCGTGCCGGTGGCCGGTAACGCCTAGCCGTCGACTCATACGCCCTACCCTTTGGGGAGCCCTGATCAGGATCCGCCCGCTGCGCCAAGCCGCGGGTTGTCGAAGTTTCGTGGACTCCCGTCGCGGCGACCGGTAGCGCCATCGTCCGCCCACGAGATCCCAACCGGGGCGGCGGGCCTGCGCATCTTAACCGACAAGTGGGAAGGCAGGAGCGGAGCGCACACTGCACCTCCGGACCCGGCGATCGCGAAGAAGATTCCACTACCGCTTTCGACGCGGAGATCTCAGCGAGCCTTAGCGGTGATTGGCGATTATGCCCCCTGACGCCCGGCGCCGGGGAACCACCTCGAGCAAGGCAAGTTGATCGCCGCCCGTTTCCTTGTCGCACAATTGTTTCCTTCTTAGCACACCACTCTAAGCTCCACCGTGTTAGCCGGTGTCTTGTGTCAAGTGTTCCACCTACTTGCCCTCCATGGCATGACCGCTATGGGGGCATCTAGGTTGTAATTTAACTCTCATTTCACTTAATGCAAAGACGGGTAAGAGCCCCGCAAAAAAAAAAAAAACTAGATAATTTCAGGAAAAAGCATCTTCCTCAAACACTTCATGGTAGCAACTCCCACAACCTTTTCGTCATTAATCACTGAACTTGTATCTTGTGAGATGAGGTTTGTGCTCCTCATAGAACTTCTCAGCTGCATCCATCCACATCTCATCAGAGTAGCTTGTAATCAGCAGAAGCAATGATCTCTTATATCCTAACTTGATTTTAGGGAACTCTCTTAAAGCAATTTATAGGAGATGCCATATAAGAGATCTAGTGGATATTTCTCATCAAACATGAGACATCTAACCTACAATCCTAGACACTGGTGCATCTCTGTATGTCGTTCCATAACAAAAATTGAGCTATAGCCTACAATATGGACCATTGACATGTGCCCAGGGAAAACGATGGACTAATAAACCAAAACTCACATGTCTCAGGAGCACTTCTAGTAAAATTTTATTGCTTGCTAGATGTCGAAATTGCTAGTAAAAAATACAACTGCTAGTAGAAAAATGGTAACTGATCTTCAAATCTATTTTTAGAAAAAAAATGGATCTTCTAGGAACACACGCCTGGCCTCGTCTTCTCGCGAGACGACGGCTCCGCTCTGTTTCCTCATTTACTGTTGTTCGACAGTAGTGGAGGACCCAACTTTTGAGCATTGGAGGTGCACTGAAATTAATTTTATATACAAATCTGTGTTTTCTTTTTGTTTATTTACAATTTTCATAACTTCATTACTACTAGTATGTATGTATAATAGGCGGGCCAGGGGGTCGGTGGACCCCTGCATGACCCCCTTTGGGTGCACCACTGTTCGACAGGGAGGTCTTTGTAAAATGGATGACATACAAACAGGATAAAATAACGCGTTGTACATGACCGGTCACCGCTACGGGGAGGCCCGCATATACCCCCTCTGTCCCTAAATAGATGCCATTCTCGCCTCCCCGGTAAATCCACGTTTTCAAACTGCCGGTAATTATTTTTTAAAATATATAAATATTTATCTTAAGTAATTAGTATCATCGGAAAGATCTTTAAGTCTAGTTTTTTAACAAATTTATTTAAAAATATAAATGTTCTTGACGTATTTTCTACAAAAAACAAACCTACCAAAGTTGAAAAGTTTGACCCAAGACGCACCCCATAGCGACATCTCCCAAAAGGACGGAGGGAGTAGCTCCCCAAGGATGGCAGTGGTGGGGAGTGGGGACCTCGCCTTGCAACCATGAGCTCCTCTGTGTGGGATCCTGCACCTAGGAGCAGGGCTACGCAACGTCGGTGCTTCAAGCGTCGTCTGTCGTCACGCCAGCAACCGGATCCACGTGGTAGTTGGGTTTAAGCAAACAAAAGATATTAAATCCCTCCTTCAGCCTCTTTCCAATTCCCTCCAATAAGCTAAACTCAAGAATAAGACCAAAAATCAAAGTGGGCAAGACTAGCGCTCGGACGTCCGATGAAATAGAATTCCATCGGACGCCCGTCTCTAGGCCCAGCCCACCTCCGCCAACACCTATTAACGAGCCAACACCTATTAACGCGTTCCTGCTACTCGCTGCCTACCGCTACGCTGCGGCCCCACGTGCTGCTATGCCCCTGTTTGCACCTGCTTCGCATGGAGCACGCTACGCTGCGGCCCCACGTGCTGCTGCGCCCCCGTTTGCACCTGCTTCGCATGGAGTAGTTGCTCGACTCGCATGCAGCTGGGACACGCCGTCTGCGCCTGCGTCGTTGCGCTGTCCGCCCGATGGGACATATTGACCGCAACATCCCAATTTGTTGCAACATCAGCAAAAAAAAAAAACAATCATGTTGCAATGGAAAAGGCCTAGAATCTCATGCAACATCGGGTTAACACGACAAGAAAACCCACTTATTGCAACATCAAGAAAAAACTAATGCAACACGAAAAATCACTTGTTGCAACATCAGCAGAAACAATCATGTTGCAATGGAAAAGCATAGAAAATCTCATGCAACATCAAGAAAAAAACTAATGCAACACGAAAAATTACTTGTTGCAACATCGGCAAAAACAATCATATTGCAATGGAAAAGCATACAAAATCTCATGTAACATCAAGGGTTAACGCAACAAGAAAATCCACTTGTTGCAACATCAAAAAAAAAAAAAAAGTAATGCAACACGAAAAAAAACACTTGTTGCAACATCAACAAAAACAATAGCATGCTCATGCAACATCAAGAAAAAGTTAACGCAACAAGGAAAACCCACTTATTGCAACATCTGCGAACAACTGTGCGGCACACCCCCGGCCGCTTCATGGCAACGAGCGCGGCTCACCCTAGCCACAGGGAAGGCTGCCAACGCACCGAACGCGTCTCCACGCACCCCTATCTGCTTCACGGCAGCCAACACAGCTCGTCCTGGCCGTGGGGCGGGACGACCTGTGCGCCAGCCGCATCCGGTGCTTTTCACCCGCTCCTCAGCGTCCCCTTCAGCCTGCTCACTACTCCTCGACGTCCCTGCCAGCCTCCTCGCGCTCCATTCACTCTTGGCTGTCGTATGCTGGGGAAGCGCGACCGGGGAGGCGCTTCGCACACCGGGACGAGCGCACGCCGAGGGCCACCACGCCGCTGCACGTCGTGGGACGCGCTACCGCACGCCGAGACGAGCCCATGTCGAGGGCCGCCGCATGTCGAAGAGGAAGGCGGTCGCCGGGACGCGCCATCGCATGCCGGGAGCAGCTGCGTCACGGGAAGGCGCGCCGCACGCCGGGAGGAGGAGCGCGTGCCGCGGGTCGCCGCGCCGCCACACGCCAGGATGAGCGCACGCCGAGGGCCACCACGCCGCCGCACGCCGTGGGACGCGCTGCTGCACGCCGGGACGAGCCCGTGTCGAGGGCCGCCGCACGTCGAAGAGGAAGACGGTCGCCGAGAGCCGCCATCGCACGCCGGGAGCAGCTGCGTCGCGGGAAGGCGAGCCGCACGCCTGGAGGAGGAGCGCGCGCCACGGGTCGCCGCACCGCCGCACGCCGAGGAAGAAGGTGGCCTCGTCTGGCTCCGACCGCCAGCCTCAATTGCCGCTGGGTTGTTGGATTCACCGAGAAGAGAGATGAATGGTGCGGTTGTGTTGGGAAGAAGAGATAAGGTTGCTGGAGGAGTGGAGGACGTGGACGAGCGTCAGCCACGTAGCGTTTGATTATTTTCCTTGGACAACGGTGTGCAGGCCCATAAAGCCACCCAGCCCACGCGTCCCAAGGCGATAGGACGCTCCACCAGGAGCATTACCGAAAAATGAAACTCCTACATAAATTCCCTCGGCCAAGCTAGTCTCACCTCTCTAGCTAATTCCCATACCCTTCCCCATATGCATTGCAAGTCTACTACGTACTCCGTGATTTTATCCATAACCATGAGCCATCATCGGTCCTAGTGTGGATTCTTTTACGTCAGATGGAAAGTTAGGAGGTGACACGCGCCGTGAGCGACGGGTCTGGTCTCCTTGCATTCTTTGAGGCGTCATGATGGAGAAAATTCAGGAGGTGACTCTGACCTTTCAAAAAACAAAATAAAAAAAAAAGCTGCCACCCATATTCTCGTCGGTTGGCAGTATGTGAAATGCACTTGAGGACCAGTTTGTCCAACCTAGTTGCAAGCCCGAATAAGACCGAGTTCATGCACTCCGGATGGATATCGGAGTTCTGTTCATTCCTCGCTCCTCGGACGGAAGAAAATTGCCGACGGACTAATTCGCGTGGTCGTGTCCGGCCCATTTAGCCCGAGTTGCGGCATCCGGCCCACCCCGCATGTCACGCACGTACGGAACAACCTGCACCGCTCTATGCTTTGGGCTAGACAGCTCGAGTACGTATATCACGTGATTGAATGCAAAGACTAAAAAAGGTTTAGAATTTAGGAGGGATTTTTTATTTGACAACTTAGGAGGTATTCAATATGTGTAAAAAATAACCTGCGTAAGAGTCCTCCCTGTCTTTTGACGTTTAGAATTTAGGAAGTTTGTTAAAAATAACCGCTTCACATTTGGAAATAGTTTTAAAAAGAGTTAAAAGAAATCATTTCCGGTAACCATATTAAAAGTTCTCATAGTTTTCTCAAGAAATGTGGAGCTCACAAAAACAAAACTGAAGCATACCCTCTTTTCTTTGACACCAGTAGAAAACTAATTAGTCACGACGTCACGTTCCAAACTCAAATGAATCACGTGCGCGCGCGCATAGCCGGCAGCAGCCCAGCATGCACATGCGCACGCCACTGAGTCTGAGTGTATCCCGAATTAGGTCGCTACGTAACAATAAGCTGGTAGCCATGGATTCCATGAATAACAGCTGGCGCACCCAAGTTTAGCGTTTAGCCTCCCTCGACTCACGCATGGTGGTGCCGGCCGGCCGTCGTCTCCCTTTATAAGCCGTGCTCCCGTCGCTGGTTGATCCTCAGCCGTGCATGTTCCGGCTCCAGGCCGACGATATAGGATAGCCGATCGACAAGCAGGACGACGACCGAAGCTCCTGCGTGCTCCACCACGTACACACGATCGAAATGCCGGCGGCGAGGCGGATGGTCCTGGAGGTGCTCCGGTCGGCGTCCCGCGACGCGTTCCAGGTGGCCTTCTCGTTCGCGGCGAGGCCGCCCGTCTCCACCATGATCAAGCCGGCCATCACCAAGCCCCTCCACCACCACGACAACAACTGATCGATCGATCCACGGCGGCACGCACGCACGCATGCCGGCCAGCCGCCGCCGCCGCCGTTGCGCGCGAGCGCATCCATATATACGCGTTCCGGCATGCCGTGTGCAGGTGATGTGATGTCACGTAGGCTCTCGGTAACGTCGCGTCCCTACCCTCCAAATTAAATGTAATGTGTACATTTCGTCGCTACGTACTCTAGGAAGCAACGAATGAACGCACAATGTCAGGCGCTCTTCGCTGATGTAAGATTGAGGCTGAGAGCGAGCTTGACCAGACGTACGTACGTCACCAATGTGAATTGTTTACGACGAGAACATGTTGTAACCATATCTAAAGGGCCTGGGCCCGGTTGCCTCGTCAGCAAACAGAACTCGCCATCTATACTATGGCAATGGAGCTTTCAGCCCTTTGCAAGCCTGACCAACTTTTGATAATGACTTTGTCGTCCATCGGGTGAGAAATCGTCGATTTGATTGACACTCCAACGACCGACGGTTAACGAAGGATCAAATCGCATGAGCTACCACTACCCTACTACTCGTTCACGAGACTCTCGCTCGTTCGGTGCGCCCACCACACACGCGCACGTACACGGGCACACCGCGCAAAAACGGCCGTCACCATGCGCGTGGCCCGCTGTTTCCGCGAAAGAATGCTCCCACCGGACACGGCAGCCTCCCCTATGGCTATTGGCTCCGCCCCAGAACAGCCACAGGCCCACACGGCAGCAGGCACGAGCCGGCGGCCGGCGCGCCGATCTGGTCAAAACCCGCCCAAAAGACCCAGCTAGTGCAGGCGTAGTCCGGGCTGGCGCAGTCATTGCCTCGCCGTGCGATGCCGAGAAAGTCCAAGCACCCCTCCTTCCCGCGCAGCCCCTACTCTGATGCCGTCCGTCATGTGACCGCGACCCACCCGCACACGGCACACGCCTTCTTCTCCTCCTCGTCTTCGTCTCGTCGTCGACACACTCAATTCCTTCCAACTCACTCCCCCACCAGGCCACCACGCACTACTGAGTCCCACTCCGTCCTCCACACCAACCAACGATCCAATCCAACTCCACCTCCATCTCCGTCGTCTCCACCTCCTCTGCTCCGCCCGAGGACGACGATGATGAGGCCGGGTGACGAGTACCGGTACCAGCAGTACTACCACCAGCAGCAGCAGCAGCCCGGCGGCATGGTCATCGGCGGCGCGCGCCACACGGTTTGATCATGGCGGTGGTGGTAGGCCTAGTGGTAGGCGGTCCACTCTTCCTCGGCGACGGCGGTGAGGCCGTCACATCCGCGATCGCGGACATGCTGGGCCCGACGGGCCTGCTGCTTCTCCCGGTGTGCCTCATCCTCGTCATCCGCGTCCTCTCCACCGACCGCGGCGCCGCCCGCGCCGCGCTCGCCGACGCGCTCTACCTCGGCGGCGGCGGCGGGTTCGGCCCGGACTCCGCGCAACCCGTCGGCGTCGCCCTCGCGCTCGTCCTCATCGCCGTGCTGCTCTACTACCGGTCCGCGATCCTCGGTGGCGGTGACGGCGGCGACGACGAGTAGCGCGCGCTTGCTGGCGCCGGAGCGCTGCTGTGATCCATGATTAGTGTACGTATATGTACATGATTAAAGTGAATTAAGTGATGCTCAGCTTCATCATCGCTGATGCGATCTGCGTGTGTAAACTGTGCTGGATCGTGCTGCTGCTGTTCACTCGCTCGTTTCGATTTGGAAACGCCATGTTCCGATCCTCCGCCACCTACCATGCCGTGTGATTCAAATTTTCAATGATTTTTGGCCAGCTTTTTGTTTGATTTTGTGAATAGAAACAGTGCTGCACAACAAGATACACACAGAACAGCAGCACGTGTTTGTGAAACTGGCTGGTTTGGAATCCGGAACTGGAAGAGAAACACCGGAATTTTGGCCTCTACCGATGACCTACCCATGTTACATTCTGCAAATTGCTGCCTCGTTGCGATTTTAAAATTTGAGCTGGATCTCGCTCTCTGCTCTGATTTGGAAATGCGAAGCTTCTGCGGCACATGCTGCTGAGACTGATCGAGAGTAGTAGGTGGGTCCGTGGGTGACCGGTGACCATGTGTAATTTGTTTAACTGCTACTAGAAGCACAGCAGTTTACAGCATAGCACATCATGTGTTTTTTTTTTTAGTGGACACATCATGTCATCATGTGTGTGTAAAGCTGCTGGGGGGCCTGGGGGCCGGCCGTGTTTGGCACTCAGCACTACTAGCGGCCCAAGTGCAGTGTACTAGACTTGCCAGTGGCCCAAAGAAGCACAGCAGTGTCTCCCGCGGCCTGCAGATAACTGAGAGACGTGCCTTTTTTCGTTTCATTTGAAGATATTTTCCTCCGTGTATGTCCTCCATACATCGTAAAAACTAAAGCGCAAATAGTGCAGCACATGAATTAGCTAGAATGGCTTTGGCTTTGAAGGTTTCATGTAATTGGGTCGATGAACCCCTAGCAATATTTTAGAAGCTTTAGCTTAACGATATAACTATGTTCCAAGATCATAAAGTGCACCAAATAGCTTCCCTAAAAAAACAGAGGACGCGATGTGCTGATTCGCCGTGCATATATAATTCAGGTAGTTTCTTTGCCACCAAATTTCATAATTACTTCAAAGAATTGAAGACTCCAAGAAGATGATGTCCCTCCCAAGCGGCCAAGCATTTGACACTGATATAAATATAGAGAAAGAGTATAGATAGATCTAGATTTAATACTCCATCTATTTCAAATTATAAGTCACTCCTTTTTTTTTTTTAGTTCAGCCATTTTCTATGTATCTATTATATTATTATATCTAGATGCGCAGAATAAAAATGGATGTACCAAAAAATGTTAGAGTGGCTTATAATTTGTAATGGAAGGAGTACTTCTTTGTTCCTGAATAGATAGGTTTCTAAAGTATCCTAAGTTAATCTTTTTAAACTTTGACCAAATTTTTAGAAAAAAAAAATTAAGATTTATGGTATCAACTTAGTATCATTAGATTTACCATAAAAAATATATTTTCATGATGCACATTTTATTTCATAGATGTTATTTTTCATAAAGTCAGTCAACTTTAGAAAATGTTTGAAGGATTTTAGGAATTGATTTATTTGTGGATGAAAGAAGTATTAGTTATAGATATATATTTATTATAAGGTGTAGATATAGATGTAAAGTATAGATAGATATAGATTTTTAATATTAACATTAATCGATGGAAATCAATCGTTTACTCTTATTTTGTTATTTCTTTTTTAAATTATAGTTATTCATTTCCCAGAGATAGAATTCTTTCATGACAAGATGAACATTGTACATCAAGAATTTTCAAGTTTCTCGAATTCAACTAATATCCTCCCAACTTTTTTTTTTTTTTCTCTTCTGCCACAAACTGCTCCGACCGGGCCAACGTGAGGGGATGACGAGAGAGAGGTGACGAGGGTCGAGACGGTGGGCGGTGCGGGCGCCAAGACGACCGCATGCATGATGGCGCCGGGCGTGGCGTTGGGGCGGCAAGACCGCATCGGGCAAGACAGGCAGGTGGGCGGCGACGGGCGGTGGAGGAAGCAAGAGCCTAGGGTTAAACCCTAAATTATTCTTTCCTCGATTAACACAAACGGTCTACCCCCATATTCATATGAGGGGTTTACAAGTGCTAACGGGCCATGCCCATTAGTCTTTTATGCTCCACTCTAATTTAATTAATAAAAATAACTAATAAAGTTATTTGAATAATTAAATATTCAGCCCACGATGCTTAGGCTTAGGAATACTTTTGTTGGTGTGACATCTCTCCTCCTCGGAGATTCAGCTCGTTCTCGAAGTTGGAATTTTGGATAGATCTGATGAAACCGCCCCTAGCACCGCCACATGGGCGCGCTTAACGCCGCCGCTGTGCCAAAGTTGCGGCGCCACCATGCGCTGCCATGCGCGCCGCGCCGCCCACCATCTCAGCCTACGCCACCACCTCTCGTCATCCCCTGCCGTTGGACCGGTCGTCGACGAAAGCCTGTGACAGCCATACTCGGATAGGTGGCAGGAATTTCTTTTTGTCGTAAGAAATTTTGGATATAGATGAAGCAAAAGGAAAGAAAAGATGGAAGGACTGTACTCTTTTAATTGTTTCTCTATGTTTTATTACTTAAATTATGATTTCCAAAAAAACATTCTATTCTATTGAAATTTTACAGAAAAATCAATAGAGATCATATTTTTAGTTAGGAACTTTTATGGATTTTATTCTTTCTTCTTTTTCTTTGAATCTAAAATAGAAGAATAAAAAATATATTTTGGATATAGATTTTTAATATAAAGTGTAGATACAGAGAGATAGTATATTCTTCTTTTCTTTTCCACCACGTGTCCCAAGTATTGCTCTATGGCCACAATAGCTGGAACTGTAAATACACATATGCTCGCACTACTACAGAATTGAACTTGCATGGTGTTTAGTTTTTATTTTTCGCGGGCGGGCATTTAGAAAACCGCCACGGAAAATAGTTGGCCTCGCAGCCCCCGCCGTGGGAATGTCCGCCATGGTTAATCGATTAACCGTGGCGGGCATTGTAAAATAACCGCCACGGTTAATAGGGATTTTCCGTGGCGGGCATTGTTTAAAAGTCCGCCACGGTTATCGCTTAACCGCGGGCGGACTTTTAATAATGTCCGCCACGGAAAATCGTGGGCCGTAAATATATATACCAACACTTCACTTCTCTCCCTCCCTCTCCCATCTCTTTCTCCCGTTACTTCTCTTTCTCTCCTCCGTCCTGGCGCTCCTCTCCTCCTCTCGCCCCTCTCCTCCCTGCGCTCCTCCTGGCCCGGAGAGCGCCCCCAGTCCCCCTTCCCTCCACCTTCTCCTATGCCGGCGGAGGCCAGCACCCGCTGCGGCCCCTCCCTCCCCAGCCGGGTTATGGGCCGGCATGCTCCCTCCCTACCCGCGGCGGCGCGGAGCATGGCGCCGGCCGGCGGGAGACTCGTGGCGGCTTCGGGCGGCGACCCCGGCGGCGCCCACGACGGATCCCGCCGCAGCAGCGCCGGATCGAAGGGTGGCGCCGGGGCGGCGAGCGGCCGGCATCCGCGCCCGATCGGGCCGAACGCGCGGATCGGCGGTGGGCTCAGCGGCGTCGTCCGCACGCAGCGGGTCCGGCTATGAGCCGGGGGTCGGCTGCACCGGCCGTGGATCCTCCCCTTCCTCAACGGGCGGCGGCTCCTCCTCCACGCCGGGCGCTTCTTCCCCGGCATGTGGAGCTCCGGCGACGGGTTAAACCCTCCCCTTCCGCCCGATTGCCGGCGGGGAGGCCCGATCCGGTGGCGGGAGGGGATGTGGCCTCCGCCCACCGGATCCGCCATGGCGGCCGAAAGGCCGGGCGGCGAAGCCGGGCGGCGGCGTGAGGCCCTCAGAAACCTAGCCGGGCGTCGTGGATCCCATCGCCCGTGACCGCCCATTAGGTTAGGTCTGGGCTTTTGTTTTTTTATTTTTTATTTTATTTACCATGGCATGGCATCAGAAGAAGACCGCCACGTTAATCCTATTAACCGTGGCGGGCATTGTTAACAATCGCCACGGTTATCGATTTGGCGTGGCGGACATTTGCCGCCACGGAAAATAGGTCGATTAACCGCGGACCCTAGCTCGCGGGTATGACTAATGCCCGCCACGGAAAATCTAAAAATGCCCGCCACGGAAGTTCGATTCTGTAGTAGTGTCGTGTTGGATTTAATTGACTTAATTAAGCGTCTATCGATCATGTTTCTTTTACATTATTAAACTCTTTGTTTGTTGGTGAAACTATGGTGTACGAGCATTGAAATGCCGCTAGTAGGCCGGCCCTTGGCGACTTCGGGTCACAACACGTACACGAGAGGAGATTGAGATTGGAATGCACGACACGAAAAAAAATACGGCACAAACATACAAGTAGTTACATTGTTGGACACATCCATCCAGATGTGTCAAAACGACAACACACACGCCGCACGCTGCAAGTGCAATATATACACGGTACAGTACTACTACTGGCCCAGTCTGTGGCTGCAATCGTCTCATCCAGATGTGGTTTTCTCATTTGGATTTGGGCTGCTTGACGATCATGACGGAGCAGTGCGCGTGGTGCGCGCAGTAGTCACTGACGCTCCCCAGCAGCGCCCTCTTGATGGCGCCGTAGCCATGGTTGCCCACCACCAGCAGGTCCGCGTGGTGCCTCTCCGCCGCGCCGCACAGCACCGCCCGGGGCCCCTTCCACCACCTCGATGAGGGCGTGCACCGAGTTGGCGACGCAGACCCGGCGCGCCCTGTCCACCACCGCCTCCGCCATCTTGCGCAGGTCCGCGTCCACGTACCTGATCGCCTCGCCGGCTCCTGAGACCCATCGATGGATCCATCGATCGAGGGCATAGCAGAAACAGAGGAAGATCAGGTGACCGAGAGCAGATGAGGAGGAAACTTGACGGTCGGCGAAAGTTATCGATCGATAGCATCTTACCAGGGCCGCCGACGGTGACGACGGAGGACGGCGATGGCTTGGCGTGGACGATGACGAGGTCAGCCCCGCCCGCCACGCCGCCGGCACACGCCACGTGCCGCACCGTCCACTCCAGCGCGTAGTAGCTGTGGTCGCTGTCGTCCACGGCCACCACCACCACCGTCTTCTGCTGCTGCTGCGACTCCCCTGAAGCCTGGCCCAAACCCGCCGCCGTGGATGGAGCTGCAGGCTCGGTCGACTTAGCCTCCGTCGCCATGGACGCACACGCAGTACGGTGGAATGGAATTGAAGCAAACTGGAACTCTGCTTGGATTGGAGAATTGGACTGGACGATTTGGATCGATCGAGCAGTGCAAGTGAAGTGAATGCAGTGAGCACTGAACAGAGCAGGATGCGCCGGTAGTTTATAGAGAGGCGAGACTGAGGCGATCAGAGCGATGAGGCGAGTGGCGGACAAGGGCACATGAGAAGCAAGCGCGCGAAACGAAACCGAAGGCGCGGCCGGCGCGGAGAGCAGGATGGCGTCTCCGTTTCGGCCTCGCTGCGGCCCCGGTTTTGGCGGGTGGTTTACTGGTTTCGCGCAGCAAACCAGCCTCGTGCGCTGCTGGTATGCACTGCAGGAGGAAAAGGATGTTGTCGACCAGCCCACTGGACTGTGCACACTAGTGTGATGAGAACGAGTGATCGAGTGTGACAAGCGTTATGCCGCTTGACACGTCGTCTCCCACGAACCCGCCGAATTTGGCGTGGGTGAGTACGTACGTGTGGACGGCACAAAAGTGCAGTGGTCGTCGTCGCGTGTGAGGTGACGATGCGAAGGAGTGCACGGCCATTTCGTTTCAAACAGTTTTTCTGCAGATATAGTGTCCAGACGAGGTGATAGGATGATACTCAGTCTCTGATAGTCCATTTCTCAGTGAATTTTTTTAGATCAATCATTTCTCTGTGATGATCCAGTGGCAAATACGTAAATTATTACGTGTTATTAGTGCTTGATAGTGACAGAGAGCCGTGGTGGGCTGGAGGTTTTCACAGGCCACCATGGTACGGGCTAGCCAAAAAGATGATGGCTTGCCCAAGGGGCTTGCTGCGGCCCCTCTTTCTCTTATGGGCTGGGTGGTCCCTGAAGCTTGTCCGGGCCGATACTGAAACAGCCTCAGCCTCTAGCCCAGAAGAAAGACAGTTATAGCTTTCCCTTTCCTAGGTTTTCTTTTTTTTTTTTGGATGAGCAGCTTAATTCGCATTTGAATTGACTCGTGTTTGTTTGGGAGTAATGTTAGTACTATTCCATTGCTCTAGTTCATCATCAGTTTTCAGTGTTGCACGTCTTTTATTATGTTAATACACCTGGCGTCTCTTTGCATGATTGTACCTATGCATTTTAGATCCTGTTTTTGTATGCTATATATCAAGATACATACTAGGACAAGATCAAAATGACTTGTGATTTAGAATGGATGGAGTAGATTATTAGGTATAGACGTTCATGTATGATCATAAGTTTCTGGTCGCTACCACAAGTATTTGTTAGCACACAAAACAATTTTTATGAGCTGGTCACGGACTCACGTTGCTTTTCATTTTTTTTTAGTAAACCATAAAGAGTTATTGTGGATCGGAAAGCAAAAACTTGGTTGAAAAGGAATTTTTATGCTTATAAATTAATTAATTTGGTCATAAGCATTATATTTGTGATGGATCCAATTTGTCTCCACAGTGATGAAGATAATATATACGCAATCATTAGGTAGAGACCATTTATATTACTCGAATAAGTAGGCCTTGGCCATTTTATCCTTTCAAATTGAGGGCGTGTTTCGATCGTGCCCTCATGGCGCTGCCTAACCAGGCAGACCATTAGGTTCATGTACACGTTGTTGAGATTGATTAGGATAATTAATCATTAGTGATCAATTATTGTAATTCCCCTTCATTAGCAACTGCAAATGATGGTTCCAGTAGACACCACCCAAAGGACATATCTCTCGAATAGGAACCTCTTTCTGACAAAGGCAACTCTTCTGTATATAACCAAAGCACTGTACATAGAAGAATACAGGATCAATTAGTAGTACCATATATAATGCTCAAAAAATATTTGAAATGCATAAAACATTTCAAGCTCGGGATCATGTACTAAATAAATTGAATCCATGGTTTTATCACATGTTGTGGATATTGACTTCAGAGGAGTTAGTTGAACTCGCTCTCAATGGCATCAATATCTCACGATGAAAATGGACATCAACATTGAGTTCAAAGAATTGTTAATTTGCATAATATTGCAAATAAACTGCCAAATGCATTTACTGATCGTTAATCTATTGCAAGTATAAGCTAGAAAGAGTAGTGTACTAAGTAAAACCACTCAACTCCCAATTGGAAATAAGAGGGGGAGAAGTATGGCTATAAAGTAGGATTGTTTAGGCTAGCAATAGAAGGCTTTCCTTCTAAGATAGTAAATGCAGGTCAACTTATTGGTTGCCAACATCCACTGGGTAAATATTGGTTATTGCCCTGTAGATAGATATCATCCACAAAACCTAGCTCAGAGGGGCACCAAAATACTGGGATATCGGAAAGCGCTCTAATCTCGCTTTTGGGAAGTCACGATGAGTCATCTAAGGTATATTTTGAGTTTTGATAATCGGTGAATTATATCATATAAAGGTTGCATGTCACGACACATACTTCTCCTCGCATAAATTGTATACTATATTCCAAGTTATCTAGTTAATAAGACCATGGCAGAGTGCTTTGTCACTCTTATTGGAACTTGTATGAGTTATATATACAGAGATAGTCTTGATCACCAAAAAAAGAGGAGTTAGGGGGCCGTAAAGCTAACACCTCATGGTACCTTTACCACATGGTAAAAGTGCCTTCATCCTAGAATGGATTGAGAACAATGTTGTGGTGAGATACAATGCAAGACTAATAGTACAAGGGGTTTACGTAAAGCTCAGGGCATTGTTTTTCAATGCAGTTATTCCTCCATAATAAGTTATAAATTTCGATAGTATCTTTTTTTGTTGATAGATGTAGTGATCGCACATGATCACCGGATTTGGTATATTTGTGAAGTTTTTAGGATGGAGGTCACATACCGATTTTCATATATAAAATCACAACATATATTTATGTATTGCTTAAGTCAATATATGGCTTAAAGCAGTTAAGTCGAGACTTTGGCACAATCGACTTTATGTGTATTCCTTATATTGCAGGGAACAAGATTCGTTACACGTGGTGGTGTTGTTTCCACTTCCTGCCACCCTTGGATGGGGGCTGGGCTCAAGCCCCCTATGGCCATAGATCCTCTGAAGGCCCAAGGGTGTGGCAGGAAGTGGAAACAACACACTTCCTGCTCTCCCAAACCCACCATGCTCGCATTTCATCGCAGACCAGTGAAATTTGTATTTCTTGCTCGTCAAAATTAAACCGGTAGCTTGGCGTGCTAATAATGCCGTGGTGGAACAACTAATTTTGAAATGCCGTGCGCGTCATTGCGTACATGGTCGTCGCTGAATGGATGTGGATCGGTTGGCCGTCTTGCACTGGATCCATGACTCGCACACAGTCGTCGCGACTCGGCGGTGGCGTTTCCGTCCACGCAACGAAATCCTACCCGTAATCCTAGTCTACTCTACTGATCACCATCACCACCCATCCATCTCGAAAAATCAAAAAAAAATAGGCAGGTGCCGATAGAGATCGATCGGACAGGAACACGTACGCCGCCGCTCCAGCTACGTACGGCATGCATTGATTATTGCGAAACTGACTGCGCAAATAAACCACCTGGCCAGGCCAACTGCTTCCAATTCTCTTTTCTTTCTTTTAATTATGATGATGATTGAACAGCTAAAAAACATAAGGAAAAAAAAACTCATTCCATTTTCTTGTATAAGACACAATTTGGCATAGACGATGCAGTTTTTCTAGTTATTTGTGGTTTGTATTATATTATTTGTCCTTATAATTTTATGATAATAACTAGATAGTACATTTAATTATAAATCTAACAATATTGAGTTTGCATTATATATATAATAATTAAAAATATTAGTCACAGGTATTAGAAGTTTGGACCTTGATATCCGTGTGCGCCTTTAGACCGGTCTCTTTTATATTTAATTTAATGAATTGCAACACATATGCATTTTTATGAAGTGCCAACATATTCTTGAAGAAGCCAAACAATCTTAAAGTTCAACTAAATATTAAAAAGATTCTAATATTTATGATGCATAATAACTATCGTTAGATTAATTATGAAATACCTTTATAATAGCTAAGAAATGCCTATGAAAAAAATACTCATATTTATGATACAAAAACATTTGGTTTGTCCAAATCAACTTCAGTGAAGAAAAGTACCACCTTTATTAGGTTGGTCTTTAGTTATAGACCAATGATGAAAAGTACAGTGGAAAATATTAGGTATGGAGAAAATCCTATGGTATTGGTTGCATTGGCCCTTAGAGGATATCTATAAGTACATATGTGGAGATATTTGAAAAAAAAATCTCTAATCTATATCTTATTTGGACAAGCTTTCTAGCTAATGGATGTGGTGCCGACCCCAGAAGAATTTAGAGATGTATCTCCCTGTGGCGGCAGAAATGGGAAGTAGGTTTCAAGACACGCTAGTCTATGGCTCTTGATGTCATATGGAAAATATTGGGCATGGACAGAAAATCCCTTTGTTCTATTATTAATTGCACTGGCCCTTAGTAGATATTATTAGGTAGATGGAGAAGAGACTTAGAGTACAAGCCAAATTGTACTAGCTCTAATCCTATTCTATCTCTAGGATTGTATGGTCGGATGTCTTTAGAGTTTCTACACATCATCTTCAATAATTTATAACCTGATGTATCTTTATTTTCAACAAATTCAGGTTAGTGAATAGGAGTAGAGTAAAGATGTTTCGAAATTGTTGAAGATGATGTGTAGAGCTTGTACTCTTCAATGATGATGTCTAGACAGAGTAAAAAGTTGAAATTCGATCAGAATGGACCTTCAGCGAAATGTTTGGAAATCCACTTTTGGTTAGTGAACAAAGACTAGCGCGCGTCTCCTCAGTAAAACATTTGGAAAATCACCATTGGTTAGTAAGCAAAGACTACTGATTGTTTATGTCAGGATCAACGGTAGGAATTGCAAAGGGAAATTACCGTGCTTCAGGCAGAGTATTTCCCACTTTTAGAATTTTATACAAGTAAGTGCGAGGTGCTTCTGAACTTTTGCTACGGATGCAGACACCTGAACCCAAAGAACATCTTCAGAATTGTTTGGATCTACAAAATGCCTGGGAAAACAGATTTTTTTTTTTTACTTATTACAGGAAAATCCTTTTTTTTTGCAACCCATGCCAAAACTAGTAGCCAAAGTCGATACTAAAGCCGGGCCCACAGAAAAGTTGATCAAAGCGGTTAACCTTCCTCGCTCTAGCCGACCACTATTTAACAGCCTCCGCGGCTTGGCGCTACGACCTTGCACTTCCCCCTTCTCCCTCAGCTCACCTCGCACCCACCGCCGCGTCGCCCTGCCCGTGACACCCCACGGGCCGCGGCCGAGCGCGTGCCGGCACCGGCAGGATGAGCTCCACGGCGGCCGACGTCCACCTGGCGCTTCCTCCGATCAGGACGGCGCCGCAGCCCGCCGCGTGCTCCTCGGCGGCCTCGTCGTCGACGGCGCCGGCGCCGGACGCCGAGTCGGTGGCGCCGACCTTGCCGTCGCCGGAGAAGCAGCAGGAGATGCAGGGGAGGCCGACTCGGAGGCCCAGCAGGAGCAGGAGCCGACGACGCCGACGTCAGAGGAGAGCCAGCTGCGGCCGCCGACCGAGTGCCCGCCGGCGCCGCGGAAGCCGGCGTGGGCGCGTCCCTCGGCGCTCGCCAAGCGCAAGTTCCAGTCGTCTTCCGCGGCGCCGTCGGCGCGCCGGACCTTCTTCCCCGTCGCCCGCGACCTCACCACCGTGTTCCGCGCCCTGCCGCCCAAGAAGCGGATCCGCGCGGGCTGACGACGACCGGGCCGACGGACATGGGCCGGGACCGATCCGCGCCGCCGTGGCTCAGTTGGAAACGCCGGCAACTGGGTTGTTCTCCCTGGCGTCCAGGACAGGACACAACAGCGGCCGCGACCTCGTGCGGCGCGGTCGCCCGGCCGGCGGCGGCTCATGGATCTGGGTGTCCGCCATTGACCTTGACGACGCCGTCAATAGTCGCGTGGGCATGGTACAGTCAGTCGTACAGAGCTTTCGTACAAATTATGTGTTGGTTTATTAATTTTTTCCCTCTGTTTTTTGGGGAAATTGTAGAATTGCAAAAAGGTTGTTATTTAAATTATAGGGAGGATGAATGGGGAAAAAATGGAAGCTTGTAAAGTAATTTGTTTCAAAAAAAGAAAGATTGTAAAGAGAATTCCCAGAGATTTGTTCATTGTATTTGTTGAACTATACTCCTACTCAATTAAAGAAGAAAAAAGATTATGGGCTCAGCTCAGTTGTTGTTCTGTTCTGTACTTGTGTGTTGCTTTCTGGTGGCATTGGTTCGTGTGTCTATTGCAGCGGAAAAGTTGGTCGGTAGAACGAACAGAACAGCTCACCTAGAAGTGTGTTCGAGTCTGACAGTAGATGGGAGAAGAAACAATCCTGCAGTTGCAGACATAATGATGTGCCAGTTTTAACTGCACTCGATCTGGCAGCTGAAGCTTCATACAGTCCAGATGTGCATTAGTATTTCTGATGCTGATGGGGATCAAATCTGGAGAATTGGTTGAGATTGTTATGGTTGTGGATGGATGGATGGTGGATGCATCAATGGACTGGATCAGTGGCAGGAAGGTGTTGGAGATGAAGAGACGTGGGTAGAGATGCTGCTGGGGATGTACTTGGGGCTCTTTTGTCCCCAGCACTAGTGATTATAGTGAGAGGAGATAGATAGATAGACGGCTGCAGATGATGATTCTTGTATTCATGAGAGCAGCTGCATGCATGGGAAATGAACAAAACAGACAGGGTATGGTAGTTTCTTTTTCTTTCACTTGACGCATCCCTGGATGGATCGATGCCTCTGTCCAGTCCAGGCCACCAGTCCTTATTTATCTCTCTGAAACTTCCTGTCCTGTGCTAAAACCACATGCTGATCACGGTACATTCCTCCTCATGCTAACCTGGTAAAGATAAAAGAAGGTCAAGTTGTTCCGTTGACAATGGCAGATTGGCAACCAGGGATGGATCACATTCACAGTGGCCTAGAGGAGAGAAGAGAAGTTCGCCGCTTGTGTAGTTGTGTGGTGTCTGCAGAGCACAAGTAGCCTCGCATTCACATGCAGCCATGTGGAGCTTGCTTTTGGTTGTTGTTGGGACCCATTCCATGGTGATGGAGGGACGGACGGAGGTGGTTGGAGACTTGGAGTGGAAGGCTGGAAGCTACGTGGCATTTGTTCCTTTTTGTTCTAAAACAATTGTTCACTTGATTCACATGGGTTGTTGCATCTACGGTTGGAGGCTTCCATGCTGCTCGTGGCCAGCCTCAAGGAATCGGTCTCAGTCCCTACTGCCTGGTTGTTTTTTTGGGAAAGCCATCATGAGAGAGAGCATCTTGTTGCCTCCTATGCGGGCGGCGCATGCAGATGGTGTACGCGCGTCCGTTGCGGCCTTGCGGGTCATGTGCACGAAGGGGGAGCTTGGAGGGAGGCAACGCCACGTTGCCACACACACCGTGAGAGATAGAGAGAGACTAATTCCGGGTCACACCAATGATTCATTCACACACTAGGTGTAGAGCAAACGACATCAGCACTGTTTGTAACAACCCTACATTTTGTCACCTACATACTCTGGTTAATAACGAAGTGTCCTACTAACCTCCCTCCTACGAGAATCATCGGTGGAGTATGTCTGCATTTCTGCTGGCAATTAGGCACGGGCAGGGGCAGGGGGGTATTTATTTACCTGTTGGTTTGGTTTCACCGTAATAAGGCCGTCTAAAATGGTTATTTATTTATTTATCTAGATGTGACGTGGCGTGGAAAAAGTAGGAGAGAGAAGAGTCACTGGCTACATGCAAATAGCTAGACTATTTCACGTAGGCAAGAACGTGTGAGGAGCGTGTGGGTCCACCAATATAAAATAGTCTTTGTTGTTGCCTCTCACCTCACGTCGCCACCGACTACGTAGGTAATCTTAAATTTATTACCATCATGCGGACGCCCTAAGAGGTGAAGGCTATCAATGCTAGGGCTTCAAAGTCAAACGGATGCCCAGCCCGGAGCGTCGGACGACGCACGCTATTACAGTGAGGTTATTACCCATGATTCTTGTGCTTGGGCAACGACATTTACATTGCCACTGCCTGTTTTTCACGCACGCACGGACGACGCACAGAGGGGGAAAAAAACGTAACCGCTCTCCGTTCCGTTCCGTTGGTGACGCACGGCTTCACACGGCTCTGCTGCTGCAAGCTGTAGCGTGCGGTGCGGGCAGTAAAAACGTCAGGGGGCGGGCGTGCGTACCCTGAACAGAACAGCCGGGGACGAATTTTCCTGCTGGCCTGGCCGCTCTGCTTCTGCTGTCTGCTGTCGGCCGGAGCCTCTGGTCTGTCCTCTGTGTTCTGTGGTGTGGCGTCGCCGCCTACTGTCCCCGAACCCAAACATTCTCGACAGACGCAAATCTTCCCCTGCCGTCCTTCCTGCTGTGCCTGCTGGCAATTCGTAACTACCACAGCGCATGTTACTGGAGTTAGTAGTTTCGCCGTTACTGAACCTGTCGGATCATCATATCGTCCCGGCGCTAGTAAAGACATCCGCGTGGCGTGTTGCAGTTTACTTAAATACTAGTACTACTTACTGTTATTTCTAGGACTACTATGCTAATTACCTCTCACACTAACTACTTACTCAAGGCTCTAATCACCCAGGTCAGCAGCATGTATAGTAACTACTGTTACATCATGGAACGTCACCATGGATGGATCTGACTTCGCACCTGGTAATAATATTGTAAATAACCAACAACTGCTAATTCTTTCTACTTGTGCTACTAGTTTCCTTGGAGTAAGTAAAGAATAATAAACCTAAATCGCTGTGGGATCCGAGATGGTTACTCCATACCTTTCACTTTATTACGTACACTTGCTTTGCATCCAATGCAGGTAGCACTCGATCCATTAACAAAGGGATCAATCAACCAGCCGCACACACAAGAAGAAAAACCTGTGTTAGCAAAGCAGCAGGCTGACACCGTAGATCCGGTTGCCAGGCTCCAGGCTTCCGTTGCAAGACGGCCGGGTTGGGTGGCTGGTGGTTGGCCAAGGTATCTTTGCACGTTCTCCGCGGTGCTACGCACAGCAAAGGCAAGAAAAAAAAGGGTACGGCGCCATGTGTTTCGAGATCTTGCTTGCCTGTACAGATACAGTGTACACGTAACACGGCTCACGCTCTGCTTGCGCCGCCGGCCGGGAATCCTATGATGGCCGGCCATGCATTTCCCACTGTAACAACCAACAACGCAATGGAATGCGAGACAGAGACACCGTTCGTCGAATACCCCCCGGCCGTACGACAACAGGCATTGCATTGCCATGGCATGGCATGCCGGCTCCCATGTGTACCGACCGAGTACTGGCAACAGTTTTACTGGTCCAGCACATTCATGCAGAATTCATTATTAGTTGCGTGTAAAGTATTGTCCGGATTTATGTCGCGTACGAAATTTCGAAATTAATCATTATTACGGAATTCAGTTACATGCATGATGGTGTTTCGTTGTTTGTTGGATCGATCTGTTAATGCAGACACAGTAGTAGACGGTGAATGAAGGTGCATAGTGTGGCAAGATTCCACAACGAACGACCATCAAGTCGCGTCGATCATGCTGACGTGATTAGATGGACATCAAGGGACCGAGTTAGCAAATGGATCGGATCGATATCATGGATCATGCTCATGTCCGAGTGACTGTAACCAAAGTGTGGTGTGGCAGATCTAGAAGCAAAGGAACACGCCGCCGGATCTCTGTCACACACACTGACTTGCGGAGCCACTGCTCGGTGGGCCCACTCCACGTGTTCACAGTTACTCGATCGATCGTGGTTATTGCTTAACAAAAAGAAAAGAGGGAGTCCAGGGAAAAAAAAAAGCTAGTAGGTACAGGTAAAAGTGTCCTCAAGTGTGTTCTGTCCGCGGATGCCTTTTTTTGTCCACTCGTCTTGCAACTGAAGCAACACTGATGACTAGTGTGGCCTGGCGTGCAGGTGAGAGTGAGTGGCACAAGTCCAAATCTTGATTCTCAAGCAAAGCAAGGCCATGTTCCTTTCCTTCCATCCAGCCTTGCCAAGTTGCCATCTCCGATCATCTCTCTCTCGTTCGATCTCCTAGACTTTTGACCACCCGGCCCCAAGCGGGAAGCCTTTCGGGGCGGGCACACATACCGGTGCTATACATGGGATCCAATGCCAGCCAGTCCCATCATCACTTCGCTCCCTTCGAGGATGATCTGTCTGCGCCGGAGCTGGAACCAAAAAGCCTGCAGCTGGAAAAGGCAGAGGTGAGGTTTATGCTACTCTCATCTTCGATCTGCCCTTCTTCTCCATCCCCACCATCCCTCACTAGTGTTTCTAGGCTGTCTGCCTTTGTCTGCCCTCAAAATTAAAGAAGGGAATTGATGCACCGTCATGATGATGTGGAGAGCAAATTGAGTATACTGTAAATAAATCTCCATCACTCCATGTCGCTCATCGAAACACTCCTAGTACTTAAAAAAAAAATGCTCCTAGTACTCAGCCTTGGACTCCGAAATGCGATGTGGATCCCAAATACTACTAATAATCTGAACCCTACTCCCTCCGTCATGGAGTTCGTCGTTTTTGACTTTTGAACTGCGTGTTCATTCGCCTTATTCAAAATATTTATGCAAATCATAAAATAAATTAATCAATATTCAAGTATCTTCATTGATAAAATAAGTCATACCAAAATAAATTATATTTGCAAAAAAAAATTGAATAAGATTTAAAGATCGAATAAGATTTAATACCTGAATCCAGGCGACAAACTAAGTGGGACGGAGGAGTACGTGAATTGCATATACGGACGGTGTGACGGGGGTGAATGAAAATAAAATATAACCCACGGCTGTGTATGTTGCCGCTGCAGGTAACGCATAACGGATATCGTACAGTTCATGTGTACTACTTGTCCATTTGATGTTGATGCCCAAAGCCCAAGCAGGGAACCGTAGGACAGTGCGTGTTACGGGGATCCATTTTGAACGCATTACTATACGGCGGTGAAAATGACTTGGGGTGGTTTATTGCGTATCTCGCGGGCCCGGCCTCGTCACGGCGAGTTCCAAATTCGATGGTTCGTAAATCGTGTGAGGTATGCGTACATGTACACTTGCTCAGTTACTGACTTGAACCACATCACCCCGGATGCTAGCTTGCTGTTCCTTGCGCAATGTCCTCGGCATGCGAATAAATCATTCACGGCGGTGGGTGCAATGCACGCTGTAATTAATGGGCATATATATATATATATATATATATATATATATATATATATATATATATATATATATATATATATATATATATATATATATATATATATATATATAGTATAGTAGCTGTGGACTTGTCTGGCACGATGGAGTCGTGGCCTTACTATCGTTATCTATCGTTGCAAACAAACAAATAAGGAAGCAAACGAACGGCATACTCGAATGATCTCATCTCTTACATGCATGCTTATCCATGCATCCATATCCATATCCTCCGTGCCGATCCAGAACACTGCTGTGGTGAGCTGATCGATGGAGCATACGTGTATGTAGAGCCCAAGCCGATCCACCAGTCTGCGCCGGATCGGCAGTGAACGGCGGATGGATCGGACCTGGGGCCCGTGACAGCAGAAGAATTCTCTCCGATCCGTTGGCGCACAGGCAATCGGCTCCACCACCGCTGATTATTCCTTTGTCCTGTCTGTCTGTACGCTTGTGCCTGTGCATGCCTGCCTGATGTGATCCATCGGATCCAGCGAGGTGGCAGGCAGGCTGACACTTGCTTCTAGTATCTGCGTGCACACTGGAGCGGAAGGCATTGGCCGGCGCGGGCGCTGCATCTCATGGATCCTAGGATGCTTCCTTGCTCCGCTCCCTCCCTCGTTCGGTGAGCTGAAAGCGCTAGTGTGGTGATCACCATACCATCCATCATCATCTTGCACGGAGAAGTGCAAAGTACTAGAACAACAACGAAATAGGAGTGCGTCACTCCTCCATGTATGTAAACTCCACTACAGCTTACTCTGTCGTCCACCTACCTCAGCTCTGCTCGTGTGGATCGTACGAGCTCATCTTTGCCACCTCTCGTTGTGCAGCAGCTAGTACAAACCAGTCCCACTATCCAAAAACTGGATCAATTTCTCTAAAATAATACTTTAAGTTAGTTAGTTAGGATACAGGTATACCAACCTTCTAGACTTTGACACTGACAGCCATGACTCCATGAGAGCCTGCTTTTTTTTTTTTTTTTTTTTTTTGAGAATTACACAAAGACAACGCAGACGTTCACAACACGCACGCACACTCTCGCCTAAGAACACACGTATGCAAACCCTACACTTATGAAGCACCTCCGAAGGACTGAAAGCACCCGGCGGTCCGGAGATTCCCGAAGTCACCATGGGCGCCTCGTCGTCCGACGGGAACGTCGCTACCATTTAATGCATAACGCCGGAAAATCCCGGGAAAATCGGAAAAGGGCGAAGAGCAGGGATTTGAACCCCGGTGGGTAGCGTTCATTTGGACCGCCCTACCATTGGACTATAAGCCAATTCGCAAGAGCCTGCTTTTTTGACATGCATAATCCAAGTTCACATGTCAACGAGCAGAGGAATGTGTAGTGTTGGAGTGGGCACCAAGTGGCACGCAGCTGCCTAATCTATGCGGCTATGCCGAGCCAAGGTAGTCCGACGACCAAACTTGCAGACTTTTTGAGAACCAGATCAGAAACGCACATCCACGCAACTCATCTGCGAGACTGCATGAGACGGCAACAATGAGATGCAGCGCCCGTTTGGAATTTGCATTCGGTAGGTTCTGGGGTAACCTTAGTTACCTTACAGGTTAGGTTGTCTTTGTAAAAACTCTTTCTTCTTAATTAAAAATGCGCTTCAGCGTAGTTTTCAAAAAAAAAAAAAAAAAAAAATTGCATTCGAAAGGATTAATTATAAGGCAACATTAACGCTGAAGAAAGTCGATCTTCAGGTACGATAATACGTACTCCGTATGTAATTAAGCTGCGGTACGGTAGTGGTACGTAATGCCGTCACTTACACCACAGAGTCCACAAACTTCAGGCTTAACGAGACATGATCACGATCGTTACTTGTGTATGCAAAAGAGTGACGAGACAAAACAAATAAAAACAGGTTTTTCGATCGGGGAGACGATTTGAACATTGGCGAGAAGTAGGGGCAAAAGCTCACTTTCAAAATTAAAAAAAAATCATCATTGGCGAAATATATAGGAGATTGTCCAAAAAGAATAACAGTTATGAATGCCAGATGGGCCGATATTTCTAATGGACCTGGGCCTTTCATCATCCATAAGGTCCACAGCCGTATCCGGTGGTGTCTTCTTCCTAACGCCTGCCCGTTGGCCGTTGCCGGGCGCCCTCACTCAGTGATCCCTGCCGCAACCACCTTCACCCGCCACTGCCTGCCACCGCGGCGCCGTCTCTCGTTCTCCACAAGACCTTGCAGGATGCCGCCCGCCTCGCCTCGCCTCCACCTCCCGCGAGAGCGAGATCCAGACCGGCCTCGGCTCGTCGCGTCCTAATCGTGGAAGCTCGTCGCCCCCGAAGGTACCGGGGCTGCCGACTAATTCACCTCCCCTTGGGCTCGTACTAGTACAGCATCTGTCAGTGTCGGCTGTTGTGGCTCGGTAGCGGTCGTACCAGCGGCACCAGAGAGATGGGAGGGAGGGGTATGCTGATGGTTTGTATGCTGCCTTGGTTCAGTGCCGCTTCAGGTTGTGGAGCAATGTCTCTTCGTCAATATAGGATAGGGCACTAGTGGTTTCTGTTTACATGATCTGTCTGATTGTATTGGGCTTTGTTGTCAATTGATTATTACTACACGATGATACATAAGATCGATTTCTGAAACAGAATGTTGCGATTGCTATTTGCTAATGACATTGTTTGCTCGGAACTCTGAATTTTCTTTCAGTTATACACACTTTGGTCTTTCAAAATGCAAAGCTCGTCCATGTCTCTTTGCATTTATTGATTCTGCACTAATTATAGTTACTCTGCCAACCTTGTTCAAATCTCTCTTTATTTATCTGTTGATTCTTTTGCTCATCTGCCTGGAGAGGACAATTACTTATTTGTTGCAATCGCACTGCTTTTGCAATGCGACAAGTAAGTATGGGCGCCATTTGCATTCTGAATCTTCCAGAATGTGTATGAAGCTGTTTTACAATTCCATTGGGTATTTAGAGTGCCACAAACTGTGGTATGCCATAATTTGCTTGGCATTTTATAATTTCCGACTGCCATGTTTGTTCGTTGCTGATCTGAACGTCTGCTGCATGGAGGTTTCCCTGACAATGTGCATTGGGTGCTACTAGAGCATGGCTACCAATAATGAACACAATATGATGTTTTGGAGCAACGTCTCTTTGTCGGTATAGGATACTAGTGGTTTCTGTACGTTTACTTGATCTGTAGGATTGGATTGGGCATTGTTGTCAATTGATTATTATTATTACGTGATCATATATGATCAATTTCTGAAACACAATGTTGCGATTGCTATTTGCTAATTCCATTGATTGGTTGGAACTCTGAATTTTCTTGCAGTTTTATACACTACTTTGGTCTTTGGAAATGTGAAGCTCGTCCATATCTGTTTGCATTTGTTGATTCTTGCACTAATTATAGTTACTCTGCCAACCTGGCCCATGTCTCTTTGCAATTTTTGATTCTGCAAATTGCAACGGGTTCTTTATCTATCTGTTGATTCTCGTGCTGATCTGCCTGGAGAGGACAATTACTTAATTGTTGCAGTTGTACTGCTTTGGTATTGCGAGAATAAAGTCTAGGCACCATTAGAGTTCTCAATCTTCTGAATGTGTATGAAGCTATTTTACAGTGCTACAAATTTTGACATCTGTGGTATTACTTGCTTGGCATTTTATAATTTCCGGCGTTCTCCTACTGCCATGTTTGTTCGTTGCTTATCTGGACGTATTCTATTTCTGCATAGGGTACCACTAGACCTTGGCTACCATTAATGAAGACAGTATGACGATGTTTTCTGAATTTCTAGAATTTTGCGATGCTCTCATCTGCGTGCACCCTGATTGCCATATAAACATAGTCAGTCTGAGCTGTAGCCTGCTTCTTTATTATTGATTAAATTTCAGTGGAAACTCATCATTCTTTTATTCTGGGTGATTATTCTGAACTGTATTCATTTGAAATGCATGTCTAATTTTTCAAGCAAAGAATTTTTCATATTTCGATCCATGATTGATATGAGGGTATGCTTTAATGAAAAGGATGTGGAGTAAAGCATATATGGATGATATGTCCACTTCTGTAGAAGTTCAAGCATTTCACATCTTAAGAAGGTAAATTTACTAGGCATTTTACTTTCCATTTTACACTGTTATGATAAACATATAGACCAAAAAGAGAGACTTCAATCCTGACTTCCTATATGGCTTTAGTTGTTTTAGTTGATAACATATCCTAATTTTATAATCCACCTTCTGCTGTGATCATTGCTCTAGCAAATGTCTCTGCAATTGGTGCTTTCTAAAGGTAACAGGAAACTCGATGTATGAACTTTTTATGTTGTGCATCTCTACTGCCTACTGCTACCCATCTCTTTGAGCAGGATATGAAAAGCTTTTAAAACAGAAATTCGTAGAAAGACAGGATAATAGAACTGAAGCATCATATAACAATCCATTTGCATTAAATCTGAGCAAACTACAGGTGAAAAGGTTTTTATTGTTTGATTCATGTATCTATTGCTGTTTCATATAACAATCCATTTTCATTAAATCTGATGCAGATTTTTAAAGACAGGATAATAGAACTGAAGCATCATAAAAACCTTTGATTTTTTATTTAAGTTATCACTTGCACATTTTGCACATATTGCAAATTTTCCCTGTCCTTTGACATATTGCACATTTTCGTAACCTCCGAGGGCACCAGGGCTGCCGATGAAATCACCTCCCCTTGGGCTCATACTAGTATAAGAGTACTAATTGCTAGTGTCGGACCTGTCGGTAGTTATGAATCGGTAGTGGTACTTGTATAGCGCCCAGCCGGCATGAGAGAAATGGGAGGGAGGGATACGCTGATAGTCTATGTGTTGTTTTGGTTGCGGCAGGGATCGTCAGTGTCCCTTCTGGTTTTGGAGCAATCTCTCTTTGTCGGTATAGGATACTAGTGGTTTCAGTATGTTTACTTGATCTGTATGATTGGATTGGGCATTGTTACCAATTGATTATTACTACACGATGATACATATGATCAATTTCTGAAACAGAACGCTGTGATTGCTAGTTGCTAATTGCATTGCTTGGTTGGAACTCTGAATTTTCCTGCAGTTTTATACACTACTTTGGTCTTTGGAAATGCGAAGCTCGTCCATGTCTCTTTGCATCTGTTGATTCTGCACTTATTATAGTCACTCTGCTAGCCTGGTCTCATGTCTCTTTGCATTTGTTGATTCTGCAAATTGCATAGTGGATTTTCTATTTATCTGTTGATTCTTGTGCTGATCTGCCTGGAGAGGGTAATTACTGATTTGCTGCAGTTGTACTGCTTTGGCAATGCAAGAATTAAGTTTGGGCACCATTTGCGTTCTGAATATTCGTAATGTGTATGAAGCTATTTTATAGTGCCATTGAGTATTCAGTGCCACAAATTTTGGCATCTGTGGTATAACTTGCTTGGCATTTTATAATTTATGACATTGCCTTGTTTGTTGCTGATCTGAATGTTTGCTGCATGGAGATTTCCCTGACAATGTGTGTGGGGTGCCACTAGAGCTAGGCTACCAAAAATGAAGACAATATGAGGTTTTCTGAAATTCTGGATTTTGTGATGCTCTCATATGCGTGCACAACATAGTCAGTTTAAGCTGTAGCCTTTGCTTCTTTATTGATTATGCATGTCTAATTTTTCAAGCCAAGTATTTTTCATATTTTGATCCATGCCTAATATGAGGATGCGCTTTAATGAACAGGCAGAGCACCCAGCCATTTTTCTCAAAATAATGTGAGGATGTGGAGTAAGTGTATATGGATGATATGCCCACTTTTGTAGGAGTTCAAGCACTTTGCATGGCATTTTACTTTTCCATTTACACTGTTATAGATCGAAAAGAGAGACTCCAAACCTGACTGCATATACAGCTTTAGTTGTTTTAGTGGACAACATATCCTAAATTTCTAATATACCTTCGGTGATTATTGCTCAATTGGTGTTTTCTCAAGGTAACAGGAAACACAAGGTATAAATATTTGATGTCGTGCATCTCTTTGAGCTGGATATGGCAAGCCATAAAACATAAATTCGTAGAAAGAAATAAAATTCTACTCTTCACACCATTATTCTTGGTTCTACTCTTAACAAAATAAAATTCATGGTTCTACTCCAGGTGTAGCCAAAATGTTGTTGAAACTGCATTGTTGAAGGTTCTATCACCAAGTGGAACCATAGAGCTTCATGTAAACATACCAAGCAATGTCACATGATCCAGTTGTTGAGATCTCCGAACAGCACCCCATACTCTACAAAATGTCCAAAGATAAAGATAACAATTTAGAGTTCAACTACATCACTGAGCCAACTAGTACTGGTGAAAAAGTTTCTATTATCTGATTTATGTTGCGGTTGTTGTATTCACATAACAATCCAACAACAACAACAACAACATAGCCTTTAGTCCCAAGCTAGTTGGGGTAGGCTAGAGATGAAACCCATATGAAGCAAAGATACAAAAGAGAATTAGAAAGGCACAAGACAAAAGGATAAAGATTAGGGTAGATAGAAAAGGAAACAAAGTCATGGTTCGAGCACGTTAATAGCTAGCCTCCAAGCGCTCCTATCCAAAGCTAAATCCTTGGAGATATTCCACTCCTTAAGGTCTCGCTTAACCGCCTCGTCCCAAGTCGGTCTAGGTCGGCCTCTACCTCTCTTTACATTATCTACCCGCTCTAGAACTCCACTACGCACCGGGCGCCTCGGGGAGGCCTCCGTTGAACATGTCCAAACCATCTCAACCGATGTTGAATCAATTTCTCCTCGATAGGGGCCACCCCGACCCTATCCCGAATATCTTCATTCGAACTCTATCCCTTCTAGTAAGCCCGCAAAACCAACGCAACATACGCATCTCGGTCACACTTAGTTTGTTGGACATGTCGCCTTTTTGTAGGCCAACATTCAAAGACCATACAAACATCGCCGGGCGAATCGCTGTCCTATAGAACTTTCCTTTTAGCTTACGTGGTACCCTCTTGTCACATAGGATGCCGAAGCTTGACGCCACTTTAGCCAACCTCGCTGCGATTCTATGTCTAACATCTTCATCAATGTCGCCATCCTTACGTAGCATAGATCCTAAATACCGAAAAGTATCCTTCTTGGCCACCACTTGTCCATCCAGGGTGACATCCCCATCCTCGTGCCTAGTCGGGCTAAAGTCGCACATCATATACCGGTCTTGGTCCTACTCAATCGAACCCTTTCGACTCTAGCGTGTGCCTCCACGGCTCCAACTTCCTATATACCCTGCTCTACTCTCATCCACTAGCACCACATCATCGGCAAAGAGCATACACCAAGGGATATCACCACAGTATATCCCTTGTAACCTCATCCATCACCGGAGTAAATAAATAAGGGCTCAGTCTTTCGACCCTTGATGTAGTCCTATGTTAATTGGAAAGTCACCGGTATCGCCATCACATGTTCGAACACATGTCGTCGCATCTTTGTACATATCCTTGATGAGGGTAATGTACTTAGTTGGGACTTTTTGTTTTTTCTAAGGCCCACCACATGGCGTTTCTCGGTACTTTGTCATACGCCTTCTCGAGGTCAATAAAGACCATGTGCAAGTCCTTCTTTACGCTCCCTAAATCTCTCCATCAACTGTCGTACTAAGAAAATCGCCTCCATGGTCGACCTCCAGGGCATGAACCCAAATTGGTTTTGAGTCACACTTGTCGGCCTTCGTAGGCGATGCTCGATAACCCTCTCCCACGGCTTCATCGTATGGCTCATCGGCTTAATCCCCGGTAGTTAGTACAACTTTGAACATCTCCCTTATTCTTGAAGATTGGTACTAATATACTTCGCCTCCATTCTTTAGGCATCTTGTTTGACCGAAAAATGAGGTTAAAAAGCTTAGTCGACCATACTACCGCTCTCGCTCCCGGACATCTCCACACCTCAATGGGGATGCCATCGTGGCCCATCGCTTTACCTCCCTTCATCCTCTTCAAAGCCTCTCTCGATCTCTACGCCTCCTGAATTCTCCTCACAAAGCGTCTACAAGTATCGTCAAATGAGTCGCCCAACTCAAAGGTAGGACTATCATTCTCCCCATTGAACGACTTATCGAAGTACTCTCGCCATCGTCCTTGATCTCCTCGTCCTCCCGCCAGCTAGTCGATCTGTCCCATCCTTGATGCATTTGATTTGGTTTATGTCCCTTGTCTTCCTCTCACGTATCCTAGCGATCCTATAAATGTCCTTCTCCCCTTCCTTCGTGCCTAGCCGTTGGTAAAGGTCATCAAAAAGCGACCCTTTGCTACACTCACGGCTCGCTTTGCGGCCCTCTTCGCTATCCTATAGCCCTCGATGTTGGCTGCACTCTTGTCGAGATGGAGGCGCTTGAAGCACTCTTTCTTCTCCTTAATAGCCTTTTGTACCTCGTCGTTCCACCACCGGGTGTCCTTCGCTTCCTTCTTGCCTCCCCTACTCACACCCAACACTTACGAGGCCACCTTCCGTACACATGTTGCCATCTTGACCACATGTCGTGCGCATCTTCTCCTTCTTCCCAAGGCCCCTCGCCTAGCATCCTCTCCTTAAACGATTGTGCCGCTCCCCTCTAAGCTTCCACCACGCCGTCTTCGTAATCTTGACACGTTTGTCCCGGTGGACACGCACCGAAAAACGAAAGTCCGCCACTACAAGCTTGTGTTGAGGGACCGCACACTCCCAGGTATCACCTTACAATCTAGGCAAGCGGTCCTATCCTCCCTTCTTGCAAGGATAAAGTCGATCCGGCTCGAGTGTTGTCCACTACGGAAGGTCACTAAATGGGATTCCCTCTTTCTAAAGAGGGTATTCGCTAACAACAAGTCATAGGCCAAAGCAAAAATCAAAACATCCTCCCCCCTCTTCGTTCCTACTACCGCACTAAAAACCCCGTGTACTCGCTCAAACCCTACATTTGTTGCACCCACATGGCCATTGAGGTCTCCTCCTATGAAGAGTTTCTCAGCGATAGGGCGCGATTACTAACCATGCTATCTAGGTCCTCCCAAAACCCGACTCTTGGCGCTCTCACTAAGACCTACCCGGGGCATAGGCGCGATCACATTCAAGACCGAAGTCTCCAACGACCAATCGGACTAGGATAATCCGATCACCTTGTCTCCTAACGTCCACTACTCCATCCTTAAGGCTCCTATCTATCGGGATACCTACACCATTCCTACCCGATGTTGTCCCCGTGTACCAAAGCTTGAAGCCGGTGCCCTCCACCTCTTTCGCCTTCGGCCCTTCCATTTGGTCTCCCGAACGCATAGAATATTTACACGCCTCCTAGTTGCCGCATCGACTAGCTCTCTTAACTTACACTTGTTAGGGACCCTACGTTCCGGCTACCTAGACGAATCCTAGTTGGCTCGGCTAGCTTCCTTACCCTTCGCACCCGTCGTCGAGGAAAGTGCAAAGACCCTTGCTCATTTTTCACTACACCGGCGCGGATGTAGCGGCGCCACTAAGGTTGCGACGACCCGACCCTTGCTCACTTTGTTCATCGTACCGGATCATTCACATAACAATCCATTTGCATAAAATCGATATAAAGAAATGTGGATTTTTAAAGACGGGATAATAGAATTGAAGCCACCTTCAATTTGAAATTAATGCAAAATCGTTCGTGCTCCATCTTCTACCACAAGAGGTCTCGCAAACTTAAGGTATGAATCTCGATAGCATGCATCTCATTGCCCGCATCTTGTATCAATGTCCTGTCTCTAGGATGTTTTTGGAGCAGATACCCCAAGAGAAATGACATGAATCAAACATTTCTCAATTATGTTTCTTGTATTGCTGTCATAGGTGCCAGTGTGCAGCCACATTGTCATATCGGCTATCTCCCAGATTTTATTTGGAATAGCATCCTCTGAAAACTTATGTAGATCCATTGGACCTCTAAACATATCATCTGTTGGGCTCCTCCCTGTGAAAATCTCGAGCAACAATATGCCAAGGCTATAAACATCACCAAAAGTTGTGATGGAAGAACCTTCACCATACTCTATTATTAGGCAAAAGAAAAAGGAAGTATTGGTTAGCATGCCATATTTACAGAAGGATTTGGAATAAAGAAAAAAATTGAAAATATAGAATTTACCAGGAGGAACATAGCCAATGGACCCTCTTATGCCAATTGTGCTACTAGAATTTTGCATAATTATACTTTCACTTTGTGAACTAATTCTAGATATGCCAAAATCTCCAACTCGGGCACTCATGTCTTACGCAAGAAGGATATTGCTTGGTTTGAGATCACAAGTGGATGATTGGTGGTCGGCGGTGATTATGAAGGTAGTCCAATGCATCCATGATATCAGCGGCTATATCTAGCCTTTGTGCGAGGCTGAGAGTATTGTTCAAAGTTGGCATGCCTGATTCTATATGGAGCCAACGATACAAGCTACCATTTGGCATGAACTCAAAAACCAGTGCCTTGAAATCCTGACCTTGTTCATTGATGCTTGAGCAGCATGTGATGATCTTCATGAGGCAGCGATGGCGCACCCTTCTCAGTGCCTCACATTCGGCTACAAAACTTTTAGTAGAGCCCGATTGTTGAAGGTCAAAAACCTTTACAGCTACTAGCAGTCCCTCGGCTTGAAAAGCACATTTGTAGACATCCCCAAAGCTCCCTTTACCAAGCAAATTGGCTGCTGAGAATCCATTGGTTCCATTTGATAAGGCATGATAAGAAACCCTTTCATATTGTTCATCAACCAGTGGTGGTCCACATGCACCCTCCTGCCTTGGTGTTTGCTTCCTGTAGATCAAGTGAACGAGTGCAACAACAATAGCTAATAATAAAATTGCAAATGTTGTTGGTAGGGCTATTTTAAGGTACTTTAATTTCCCTCTTCTGTTCTTTTTCACTGAATCTGTCTTACATTGAACTAAATGAAGCTGGGGTATTCCTCCACAGAGCTTGTTATTTCCGGTGATTGTTATGTTAGTCGAATCTTTGAAAATCCCACCATTTGGCACTTCCCCTTGCAGGTCATTGAAGGACAAATCCAACTTCCACAATGATGTCAAATTCTGCAGAACTGTAGGGATTGGTCCTGACAAATTGTTGTGTGCCAGGCTCAATTGTTCAAGACCAAGATTACTGCCAATGGCATCAGGAATAGAACCAGATAATTCATTCACTGACAGGTTGAGTATAGTTAGAGCCTTGTTTAGATATTGGGGTATGCTTCCTTTAAATAAGTTATCGTCCAACAAAACTTCTTGCAGCACAGCGCAGTTCCCAATAATTTCCAGTATCTCACCAGACAACTGGTTTCCAGATAGAAATAGTCCATTAATATTCTGTAAGCTACCGACCTGGGAGGAAAGAGGTCCTGATAGTGAATTGTATGACAAGCGTAAGACACTGAAAGAAAGTTCAAAAATCTCACTTGGAATGGAACCGCTCAGGTGGTTCATTGAGAAATCAAGGGAAAATATGCTCTTCAAGTTCCCTATGCTTGGTGGAATTGGCCCCTTTAGATTGTTACTGTATGCAGTAAGGATAGCTAACTTTGAGAGATTTCCGATAGATGAAGGTATTTGGCCAGACAAGTTAGTCTTTGTACGAGATAAATTTGAGTCAAGTTTCCTAGCTTGCCGATGCTATCGGAATTACTCGGATATGGAGGCATCACAAGCAGCAAGTAATTCAAGGCCCACCAGATTGCCAATGGCCGAGGGGATGCTTCCCCAAATACCAGTAGTGCTAAAGTCGAGGGTTTGCAGGGTTGTTGAGAGATTCACTAGTGAGCTTGGTAGCTGTCCAGTGAAATCGGCGTTGTGTCCGATAGATAATTGTTGGAGATGGCTGCAGTTTGACAAAGAAGCAATAAACTCCCACCCAACCCCATCTTTAGCTTCTAGCATGTTGTCGTACAAGTGTAGCCGTTGCAAAGCTTGTAGTCTCCCAATCGTGCGAGGCACATATCCAATAAGCATATTCCGCCCGAGGTGGAGTCTTTTGAGTGATGTGAGGTTGGAGAGTGAAGCAGGGATGAGCCCAGTGAACTGGTTTTTATAAAGTAGGAGCTTTTGCATGCTGGGGAACCTGCTGCCAATATTAGTAGGAATGCTACCAGTGAGCATGTTATACTCGATCGCCAACATTTCCAAGGAAGACAAATTGTATAGGGAGACTGGGGGCTCGCCAGAGAGTTTGTTGAAGCCAAGATGAAGATACCAGAGGTCCTTGAGGACACCAATACTATTCGGGATAGTACCCTCGAGCAGGTTGCCCGCGAGATCCAGAACACTCAATGATGTCAAGTTGGCCAGCGACGTTGGAATCCTTCCAGTGAAGCTGTTGTTCTGCAGGATGAGCTTGTTGAGCTTCTTCAGCTTGTCACCGAGCTCGGAGGGTATGCTCCCGCTGAGCTTGTTATAATCAAAGACCATAACTATTAGACTGGTGCAAGAGCTCAAGTTGGCGGGGAGTAGGCCAGAGAAGGCATTATGACTCAAGTCAAGGGTATAGAGGCGATGTAAACGACCGAGGCTCGCGGGGATATTCCCGCTGAACCCATTGGAACTCAGATCAAGAGTCCTCAAGGACGATAAGTTTCCAATGGCAGGCGAGAGGACGCCAGTGAGCCCATAGGACGGGAGGCTCAACGCCACCACTCGACGACCATGGTGCGTGCCCCTACACCTCACCCCCTCCCAGCTGCAGTACCCACCAGTGGTACTGCGGTTCCATGAAGCAAGCGGGTCATTGTACCCACCACTGATTGCAGCGGCCTTGAAGGCCAGCAGCGAGGCCACCTCCTCTTCTCCTTCTGTGGCGGTGGTGAGTGCCGAGATGGTGACCGAGGAGGATAGCAGCAGGAGTAGTAGCTAGCTCAGCGAGCGCAGTGCCGCCATGTTGGATCAGGGCCGTCGCTGGCCATGTGCCACAGGAGCACCCGCGCAGGGCCTCTAAAATGTGTGGGCCTCCAAAAATATACATAATACATATATGCATACATTAGCACCTACACAGCTGAATACAAAATGTTTTGTTGCCGGCGGCACCTCTCGTTTGATGGGCCAAGCAAAGCAAGCAACGCGGCGCCAGACTTTGCTTAAGTTAATTGGACCGGCCGGCGGCGATGCAAGCGGCGGCGGCCAAACAAAAGCAAAGTGGGCGTCGGGGCAACGATTAGGTCGAGTTCTCGCACCGCCGCCATCGGCCATCGTCGGCGCCTGCAGCTACAACAAAAAAATTGGTTTCTTATTTACTTGAAACATTGAAGACGTTGGATGACCAGAGTTTGAAGTGTCTTCTTATGATAATCTTGAGGCTGTCCTTAAAAAGGTGGAAAATCTGATATTGATGCCAAAGAACTATATATGAGTTGAAGTTTCTACGAGAATTCATTCCGTAAGAAAGAATGAGGCCTATTGAAATTCTAAGGTTTTTAAAGGATCATGGTTGTTTTCCTAATGCAACTATTGCATATAGAGTTCTATTGACTATTTCTATCACCGTTGCATTAGCAGAGCGAAGCTTTTCTAAATTGAAGTTATTGAAGACTTAGGCCCTGTTTAGTTTGCATAAGTCAGGTGACTAAAAATCAGTGACTTATAAGTCATGGCTGTTTGGTTGCAACCGACTTATAAGTCAAGGAAAAAAAGAAGAGAAAATGGGTGACTTATAAGTCAGGGTGAAAAAGAAGAGAAAATGATTGCAAGTGACTTATAAGTCCCTACTGTTTGGCAAAATAAGTCACTTATTTTGAATTTTTGACTTATAGATCACCTGACTTATGGAAATCAAACAGGCTTTTATTTGTGTTCTACAATGACACGAGAAAGGCTTAATGAATGTTGGGGAAAATTGATTATGAGCATATCATTGAAGACTTTATTTTAAAAAACACTAAATGAAAGAATTATGCTATTCAAGTAAAGATATATCTTCTTGCAATATACTTCATACTACATTATATCGTACATTTAGCATTATTTTTCCTAGGCTAGTGGTCCTCATTTTTTGTTTCGTACAGGGTCTCTAATTTTCTCGAGACGGCCCTTTTTTTTTTTTTTTTGACAACAAACACCGCTTTATATATTAAGCAGCCAAGATACAAAACGGTCCTTCAAAGAAGGCCAGATTACAAAGTGGTCCATAGACCGGATTACGACTACTGCCATGGCGAAGACGAAGACGAACTCGTCGGCGGTGAGTGATATATCGCCGAGGCGAGGGACAGCCAGTGGAAGGACCGCCGCGATTGCGTCGGTTGAAGGAGAGACGACGGAGCCGTAAATAGAGTCCACACCGAGCGACAGAAGAATGTGTAGTAATCTCGTCGCCGGCGATACAAGAAGAGACTCGGTGTCGAAACCCGGGTGGTGGCGAGTTCGTCGGGTCAGCACCAGTAAGAGTTGTATCAGGGTGGCCTAGTTTGTCTTGTTTGGAGGCTGCACGAAAACGATGAAAACTAAAAAGAAGAAAGAAATAAGAAAAACAGAACTCCACGGATGCAAGCGTCCTCAGTGTCGGGGACGTGTCTCGTTCAGTGGTGGGGACGTGACTCCTGCATGCACACGTAGGCCCGGTTGTGGGCCGCACCATGTGGAATACCAGGATTGTGAAAAAATCTCCCCAACAGCTGATCTCACGACGGCACCTTCTTTTGCTGCATGTGGAGCGTGTGGCGTTGGTAGGCCATGATGAAGACACGCGTTCTTGAAAGATGGCCGCAAGTACGGTGCATGTCTTCCAGCACAAGGCAGAGGGTCATGTCGCTGGCATGCAGAACCGCTGCATGACGTCCACGCAGCACCGGTGGGGCCCAGATTGGCAGATGGAGCCCGCCAGCACCGGCTGTAGTGGAGGCACCGGAGATGCCCTGACCCTGAGCGGACGCCGCCGAAGTCGCCATCGGCCGCCCAAACCAGCTCGGGCCTTCGCAGTCCGGCGAGGACCGCGGCAGCATGTACTTGAAGTTGGGGGCTGGATTGGTGGAGATGACACGCGCAGGCCAGATGATGCGCTCCGCTCGAACGGAGTCCCAGGTGAGGACGGAGACACCTCGTCCCTCTCGGATTGAGGTACGGGACGGCACCGGCGGCGGACGCCTGAATCCGCGCTCGCGCCTCCTCCCTCAGTGTGGCGCGCAGTTTGCTCGCCTCCTCCACCGTGAGGCTGACCGCGATTGGCGGCACCCGCCTGCCCGGCGCAGAATCCGGAGCCGAGGAAGCCGCGTGCAGGATGAGGCCATCGAGGTTGGTCCGCGGGAATCCCAGCGCCGCGGGCTCGGCGTAGAGCACGGGCGCGCCCCTTGACTCGAGCTGATCGACGCCGGCCACCTCGGCGTAGAGCACGGGTGTGCCCCGTGACGCAAGCTGATCCACGCCGCCGGCGACCCCCGTGTAGAGCACGACCATCTCCTTAGCATATGCAGGTCCGACTAACATAGAGCATAGGAAGACAAAAAGGAGACGGATTGGAGAGGTGCCTGACGAACGACGGCATACCATCGTAGATGGTTTATTGGATTGGAGAATATTACAAGGGGAGGGGTAGAGGGGCTGGGAGAGAAGGGAAGAGCCGGGCCTCCTGCCTCGTCGCCGGCGAGAGAGCCGGAGAGGAGAGCAGGGGCCGGCAGCGGGATTGGCTAGAGAAGGGGGTCAGAGGAGGGACGGCATTTCGCCACAAGCCACGAAGGGCACTACCACGAAGGGGTCACCGTGTCCTGTGTAGTTGGTTTAGAGACGGCCCTGGTTGGATGCTTTGGTACGTGGCGACTGGTGAGTGTAAATAACTACTCCTAGTCCTAGGTGTTTGATAAGTAGAGTTGGTGGTGTTATTTATACTGCCAATCCGGCCGGTCGTGATAGTACAATGTTAGGCGTCGCTAACAAAGTTACTCTGACATGCATAAAGTAGGAAGACGTCACGTCATCACTTGGGCTGGCATCAGGATTGAACGAACGGTCAAGGCCAAGGACGCGGCGATGAGCTGCTGCACTCAATTACTCTCGCTATGCAGCATTACAGCTATAGCAATGACTGGTTGTAGTGTGAAGACTGAAGACCAGGGGGCGACCGGGAAGACACAGCGCTGCTCTCTTCTTTCTCCCCCTCCTCATGACATTCCTCAAGAGTGGAGACTCACAATTAAGAACGCGCGCTCTGCGTTCCTACTGAGCCCACAGCCGTGGCTTAATGTTAAGACGGACCACGGCAGTAGCTAGGTCATCGGTCCAACATACTATACCTCTGCTGTAAGGTCAATCCCATACTAGGAGTACACGCTGAGGTAAATGTTTTTTTTTTTTTTTTTGAAAAAAAAAAGCTATCCATTTTGTCCTTTGTTTCTCATGACTCTGGCGCTCAGAATCTCAAAAGTCTGTCAGTCGAACTTGGACATTTTTTTTTTGCACAATTGAGATGGTTCACTATGCCCCCAAAATTTTTGTGCAAGAATTCATCCTGGGCTGTCTCAAGTCGATACTCATTACACGTTCAGATCATAACGTAACATGGCAGGAGAGACACTTCTTTTTCACGGCTATGCTTTGCAAGATCTATATGATGTGTGCGAAACATATGATGTGAATTTTTAGAATAAATAAATTAATATAGCTTCAATAATAAAATGGCATCCGTTTCGTCATGCCCGTCGCGTATTCATACTTCCTGGAATGGTCATAGACTCATAGGGACATAGTACCTCTCGGTCTCGCCGACACCATGGGGAGTGGGGACTATGGCATTTATCGTCGTGGTGGACTGGCAGTGCCGAACACCGTGTTCGTGTCAGGCAGGAAAGTTTGGTAGAATATAAATACATGATGAAGGGACCAAAATTCAGCCGAACACTGATAATTTAAATCATGTTTGGGCAGTATTTCTTGTCTATGCCCCTTATTTAGATTTAACTTTTTGTAACTTGATGAATAGTAACTCTTTGGTTTGTATTTGGTAAATATTATCCAATCATTGACTAACTAGGCTCAAAAGATTCGTCTTGGGATTTACAACCAAATCTGTATAATTAATTATTTTTTTACCTACATTTCTTTGCTCTATTTATGTGTCAAAAAAATAATGTGATAGAGAGAGTGAAAAAAACTTGGAACTTTACATGTAACTGCTAAATGTCATGTGCCAAAAGGGCCTCACGGCCAAGGCCCATGGCGCACGCAGCGCCAAGACGCGCTGCTGGCGGGCGATTCGCCGCCTCGCCCGCGGTCCGTCGTCATCCTTCGCCGTCGTTAAGTAATAATTATTTAGGGAAAGAAATAAATTACTTTGTCAAGAGGTATTTCGATCTATAAGGAAACCTCCTAGATATTTCTTAGCATGCAAGTCTCCCTCACACTATAAATACAAGGGGCATGTAATCGGTTGGATCTTAATAAAAAAATTAAAGGGGTAACACCCAACACCTCGTCTCTCGGGCTCCCTCTCTCTACCCTAGCGCGCGTGCGCCGCCACCACCGCGCCGCGCCGCCTCTTGCCCGGACGCACGCCGCGCCCTAGGGCGCCTCGCCCGCCAGCGTGGCGTAACGCCGCCGCCTCACCGTCCCTCACGTCACCGCCGGAGCTGTTGTATGCGTCATCATCGTCATCTCCTACCTCGTCGTTCATCGCCGACCCTACGTCATCCACGCCGTCACGCCGCCGATCGCCGCTCCAAGCCAGCCGCCGTCGCCGGCCACGTGTCACGCCGGAATCGATCCGGTTTGTGATGGCTGGTATCCGGAGACCAGGACGATTCCCACCACCAAAGGCTTCCGACGACCACGACCGTCTTCAAGATCAGATGGCCAGCGCATGGACAATCGTGTTCATGGAGAAGCTCCACACCATCTTCGACGACTACGAGCGGCCGTGGCGGCAAAGACATTAACCCGAGAAACAACAGGCTGTATAGCAAGCTGCCATGGACAACGACAACGACAACGCGCCTTCGCCATCAACGACGTACTGATGGTCACGCCAACAGCAACCCCGCAGCACGCGGCCTTGCTGTCCGACGTACGCGCCTCCGACGTCACCTCAGCCACCACCGACGACGTCCCTGCCATGGGCGCCGCCGAGAGTGACGACGTTCCCCCAGGCGCCGTCTACGTCACATCCTCCACGATCGTCGATGCTGCAAGCAACGGTCATGCCTACCCCAAGGATGCCCCAGCTATCGCGGTCCAGATCAGATCAGATCAGATTAGGAAGCTACAACCGACGTCCACAAGTTGTTCGACGAAAAGCCTACCCAACTAGGCCAACGTCGCCAGGCTCCAACGACAGTGCAGATAAGTTCCTATACCACCAACATCCTCTCTGATAGGGGAACACCGGGAGCATCCACGTCGTTACCAGCAGCAGCAACAACTCAACGACGTCGCCCGACGTCGACACTGACGTCGCCGGTCTCAACCCCGACGTCCTCGACATCGACAATACCTCCAAGGGTGCCCCCAACAACATCAGCAGCGACCACAACGTCGCCAACCATGACGTCCTCAGCATCAGCGACAACACCAACATCACTATGGGTGACATAATGACGTCAACCGACGTCGACATCGACGTCGCTGACCTTGACATCGACAATACCTCCAAGGGCGCCCCCAACAACATCAGCAGCGACCACGACGTCGCCAACCATGACGTCCTCAGCATCAGCGACAACACCAACGTCACTATGGGTGACATAATGACGTCAACCGACGTCGACATCGACGTCGCTGACCCTAACATCCTGGACAACACCGGCGTCATGAACAACAACGACGACAACACCTTCGTCGACTAGGACATCACACGATCCAAAGTCACCTGGCAAGTCCATCCCAATCAGCATGGAGCTTCTACCTCTACCATCCATGCCACAACGACACCGTCCGACGTCGCCAACCACGACATCACCAACGACAACGATGACACCTCCAAGGGAACAACCAACGGCGATGACGCCCCTCCCAAGGGCGCCACCATCGACGACTTTGGCCTCATCGACGACAGTATACAACTCATCAAGGGAACTCACGCCAACGTCAACGTCACCAACGACGCCCCCACGGGCGACACCACCGACGTCATCGGCGATTCGCTGAACTCCGACGACTACATCAACCCACTACACCTGCTGGATGTTCCATGGACATCCACTATGGCGGAGAACGTCGACAAGCAAGCTACGACTCCTCTCGCAGCTTCAACCCCGGCGAGTACAACACAGGCAACCCCACCCTCAGCAGTCGACTTCCTGATGACACCAGTATCAGATCCAGCGCAGAAGGCGCCCCCTTTATCACCACGTCATCGGAACATCATCACGGTCAAAGACTTGAGGTATGCCGCTATCCACCTGATAATAGCGGTACTTCTTTGGTTCATCAGCATGCCAAGCCAGACGCCACTGGAGGATTGAGACACCTCCACCCGATGTCTACCTTGCGGTTTCAAGCTGCCCATCTACGACAATCTCATCACTGACCTTGAGCCAACTCGACTGGAAGAGGACCTGTACGACTACATCAGCACCTTCAAGTTCGTCAACGGGCTCCATGCTACGCAATGGGATGCACAACAGTGGGACGCGCCCCGCACGATGAACGATGCGATGCAACTCGCTCGTCTGCTCGACGCCCCTTCACCACGTTCGTCACACGGCTCGATGACAGCCGACGGACACAACAGCATGGACGACTTGGCTATGACGACTAGGGCGCCCCGAGGACCAAACGAGCTAGCTTCCTCGACCCTCGACGACTTCGATGTCAAGAACGACTACGCTCTCAACTTCACCAACGGCCTCTACAGCAAGCTTTGGGCTGCAACACACCAGAAGGCGCCCTGCATGTTGGGCACGACGATCCAACTCGCCCACCAGTTCGACGCTTCTGTCTCCTATGAAGTCTTCAGCAAGCTTCGCCTTGCGAGCTCCACCGACGACATAAGGTACACGCCACCCATATCGATCCCCTACCTCGTCGGCCTCGTCACTACCTCTGAGACTCCCATCCTTCCTCAACTCGCTACATCGACCGACGACAACCTACATGGCATCGCCCGCTCGTCGACGCCATTCGTGCTGATGCGGAATCGTGGGTGTCGGGCGGCTTCAGGGGGTTGTAGCCTGTAGTGGCGTCTCTTCTGGCAGGCGGATAGGGCACAGCTCTTCTAGCTACTGTAGCACAATTGTTTCCATCTTAGTTTACAACCTTACAGCTCCACCGTGTAGCCGATGCCTTTTGTCAGTGTTCCCCACCTGTGGCATCTTCTAGGCATCTCGCCATGGCTATGCCATAGGACGTGTAAAACTTTTTCCATAACTCCTCTTAATGAAGTACTCCCTCCATACCCAAAAAGCTTGTCGTTTAGGACAGCGACACGGTCTTCAAAACACAACTTTGACCTCTTGTTATTATAAAAGTATTTATCGGAGAGTGATATATGTATATTTTTATGAAAGTATTTTTCAAGACAAATCTATTCATATAGGTTTCACATTTGCAAACTCAACAATGTAGAAGTTATTGATGATTTATATTCCTAATGTTTGACCTAAACCTTGTCATAAACGACAAGCTTTGTGGGTATGGAGGGAGTACGAGCTAAGCTCGCTTTCGAAAAAAAAAAGAAAAAAAAGTCATCATATATTACTATATCTATGGGATATTTGACGGTTGCATTTTGCATTGTTGGTTTGAAGAGGCGCCATTGATAATACTGAAGCTATGGAGGATTCACATTGTTGGTTTGAACAAGCATTGTTGGTTTGAAGAAGCAATGTTCATATATTACTATATCAATTTTCTTATTTATGCTACCCCTTTTGGGTGTAAAGGTATGTTGCACTTTATTTCTTTCCTAATATTTTCATTTATATTTGTTTGGTTTTTGTATAGTTAAATATTTTTTATTTTATTTTTAAAATGTATATTCTATTTTTTTTGTTTCACAAATAAAGAGGTCGTTTATTTTAATTTTATAATTTATTTTTTTCTAGATGCTACCGTAGAGATAGCACGGGCAGAAGTGAGAAAGTGACGCACGCAATTCAAAGCCAAAGGCAGCCCGACCAAACTTGCTGCTTGCACGCAATTCACCTGCCCATGGCAGCCCGACCAAACTTGCTGCTTGCACGCAATTCACACAACCAGAAAACACAGCCACGCACGCAATTCACCTGAAAATGGCACCATTCTTCTTTTGGTCTATGCGGGATGGTCAGCTAGAAATTGGACGTGACACGTCACCTGCCCAACAACTCTCTACGCGCCAGAACAACCGATCAAATTTGGACGTACTTTTTGACACAAAAAAAGTCCAGTTTTCATTTCTATGCGCTTTGGACAGTACTGCAGGTGCCGCGAACCTGCCGGGTTTTCTACGCGCAAGGTTCAATTCGGCGCTCACAGTTCGAATTTGAATTTCAAAGGGATTAATCAATAGTACAATATGTATATAATATATATGCAACCGTTCCGGGTTGCACAACGTACGCTGAAGAAAGTTTGCAGGTGGGATTATAATTAAGCTGCCGTACGGACGTACGGTGGTCGGTAATGCCGACACTTACAACAGTACAACACAGAGTCACAAGTTCAGACATAGTCACGATCGTTACTTGCGTTGTGTGTAAAAGACTTTTGAGCAGCCAAAAAAGAACAGGTTTTTCGATCGTGGAGAGAGACGAATTGAACATTGGCGAAGTAGGAGAAGCCTAAAAAAGGACGACAGTTGTGAATGCTAAATGGGCTGGTCTTCCTAATGAACCTGGGCCTTTCATCCATGAGGAACCTGGGCCTTTCATCCATGAGGCCCACAACCGTCATCCGGCGTCTTCTTCCTAACGGCTGCCAGTCGCCAGGCGCCCTCAGACTCAGATCCCTCAGATCCCTGCCGCTACCACCTTCACCCGCCACTGCCTGCCGCCGCGGCATCGCCTCTCGTGCTCCACAAGACCACCACCGACTCCATCGAGATGATTGCGCAGGATGCCGCCCGCCTCGCCTCCATCACCTCCCGCAAAGCGAGATCCAGACCGGCCTCCGCTCGTCGCGTCCTAATTACGGAAGCTCGTCACCTCTGAAGGTACCACGGCTGCCGACTAATTCACCTCCCCTTGGGAACTTGTAACGCAATTGCTAGGGTCGGTAGCTGTGACGCGGTAGCGGTAGTACCAGCGGCAGCAGAGAGAGGGGAGGGAGGGTTACGCTGATGGTGTGTGTGCTGTTTTGGTTGCGACAGGGATCGTCACTGCCGCTTTTGGTTTTGGAGCAATGTCTCCTCGTCGATCTGGAATCCTAGTGGTTTCTGTTTACACGATCTGGATTGGGATTTGTTGTCCATTTAGTTTTACTACTCGATGATACACATGATACGATCAATATCTGGAACAGAATGTTGTGGTTGTGTGATTGCTGCTAAGTGCATTATTTAGTTGGAACTCTGGATTTACTTGCAGTATATGCTACTTTGGGAATGTGATGATGGTCCATGTCTCTTTGCATCTGTTGATCCCACACTAATTATTGCTACTCTGCCAACTTGGTCCATGTCTCTTTGCATTAGTTGATTCTGCAAATTTCAATGGGTTCTTTTAGTTATCTGTTGATTCTTGTGCTGATCTGCCTGGAGACGAAAATTACTAATTTCTTGCTGTTGCACTGCTTTGTGAATACCAGAAGTAAGTGTGTGCAGCATTTGCGTTCTGAATCTTCAGAATGTGTATGAAGGTGTTTTACAGTGCCACTGAGTATTTTAGCTGCTACCATACTGCTCTTGTGAAAATACAAATTGTGACATCTATGGTATAACTTGCTTGGCATTTTGTAATTTCCATCATTGCCCTAGTGCTATGCTTGTTCGTTGCTGATCTCAACGTCTGCTGCATGGAGGTTTCCCTGACTAGCGCATGGCTACCAACAATGAATACAATGATGTTTTCTGAATTTCTAGATTCTGTGTTGCTCCCATCTGCGTGCACCCTGATTGCCATATAGACAGTCTGAGTTGTAGCCTCCTTGGTTATGGATTGAATTTCAGTGGTAACTTCATCGTTTTTTTTTTGTCCTGGGTGATTATTATGAACCTGTATTCATTAGAAATGCATGTCTGATTTTCCAAGCCAAGCATTTTTCATACATTGCTCGATGATTGATCTGAGAATGTGCTTTAATGAACAGCACCAGCCATTTTTGTCAAAATAATTTGAGGATGTGGAGTAAGCAAATATGGATGATATGGCCACTTCTCTAGAAGTTCAAGCATTTAATATCTTAAGAAGGTAAATTTGCATGGCATTTTACTTTCCCTTTTACACTGCTATGATAAACTAAACATATAGATCCAAAAGAGAGACTTCAATCCTGACTACGTATACCGCTTTAATCAGTGGCGGAGCCAGGATTAAAATTTACGTATGGCGAACCTATCACTACTCATTTTGTAAAAAAAAAAAATCACCGAATATAACATAAATGACATAAATTACTATATATCAACTCAACAGTCGCACTTGTATGAAAATGTTAGGTATTGGTAAGTACGTGATTTGACATACCATGCAAGAACTAAGTGTGGTGAGGGAAGATTCATCCTCCAATTCGGATGTCGCCGATGGTTACCGAGGGGCGGGCTACCGTAGCTAGTCCATGCGGCCGCCCCATGAAATTTTTAAAAATCATGGAAAGAGGCAAATTTTCAAACGCAAATAGCGATCAATCGATCAAGGAACGCGGTTACCGGCGCTTCCATCCCCATCAGCCTCCATCATGCGGAGTCACAAACGCAAATAGCGATCAATCGATCAGGGAACTAATCAGAAGCGATCACCAACAGGAAGGATTCCGGAGAACTCGGCGAATCGGCGACTGCCGCCTGAGCGCGAGAGACGAGATGCGAGATGGCGTGACTCGTCGCGAGGGCTTCCGTCCGTGACGTCCGTCGGTCTTCACCAGGAATTGATAATTAATTGATTGATGACTGATGGACTAGCACCTCCGATGGCCTTCTATGACTGATGGGCTGGCCATGGACTAATACTTCTCAAGTTAATAAAGGCCCAAGTTGGTTGAAGGGCTGGCCCATGACTGATGAAACGTTATCTTCTACCTCAGTTCCTCTCTCTATTCGACTGAAACAAGGGGTGTGTTCGGCTGGTTTAGGCTGATGGCTGATTTCGGCTGATTTAATAGTATTCTGTGAGGGGGAATAAGCTGAAATAAGCCAAGCCAAGCACAAGCGAACACGTTCAAGAACTGCTCGACGGAAACTTCCGCCGCCGGTCAAGTCTGCCACCCACGCGCGAGGGGAGGTGGGGAGGTCGCCGGAGTTGAAGGTATGGCGGCCACCGCACCTCGCCATACTGGTGGCTCCGCCACTGGCTTTAATTGTTTTAGTTGACAACTTATCCTAAATTTCTAATCTACATTCTGCTGTGATCATTGCTCTAGCAAATGTGTGCCATTGGTGCTTTCTAAAGGTAACAGGAAACAATATGTATGAATTTTTGATGTCATACATCTCTACTGGCTACTGTTACATCTCTTTGAGCAGGATATAGCATACCTTAAAACAGGAATTTGTAGAAAGAAATAAAATCCTTGGTTCTACTCTTGACAATGATACTTGAGAAAATCTTTTCAGTATTTCGTAGCAAGATGCGCTGATATGATATTTCCACCCAATCTTGAGGGTGAGTGTTGGTGTATACTATATACTATATTATAAAGGTCTCTAGGCACTGAGTTGTAAATGTACAGAAATAAAAGAAGTAGATGAAGGTGATCAAATAAGACCCTAGAAAGCATCTCCATGGGTGCCGCTCCTCTCAATCCTGAACCTCAATCTCTCTCAAATTCAAATGTAAATAAATACAGATCTTTTAGGACAAAATTATAGAGTTGAAGCATTATACGTCTTCAGTTATTTCAAGAAAGTGATCTGAAATCATCTTGCCCATTCTCAACTCTTCTTATTCACTGTTGCTGCAAATTGATGCAGAATTGTTCGCTACTCCTCCATGTTCCACAGGAGGTCTGGCAAACATAAGGTATGAGTCTCTGATAGCATGCATCTTAATGACCGCATCTTGTATCAATATCCTCTCTCTAGGTTCTTTCTTTGAGCAGGATATTCCGAGAGAAATGATAGCAACCAAGCATTTTTCAATTCTACTTCTTGTGGCGTTGTCATAGGCATCTGTATGCAACCACATCTTTTTGTCCGCTATGTCCCATATTTTGTCTGGAAGAGCATCCTCAGAAAATTTATGCAGATCTAATGAACCTCTAAACATATCATCAGTTGGGCTTCTTCCTGTAAACATCTCAAGTAGCAATATGCCGAGGCTATAAACATCTCCAAGAGTTGAAACAGAACAACCTTCACCATACTCTGTGATTGTTCAAAAAAAAAAAAAATCAGCATGACATGTTCATATATGAACTTAGAATGATAAGAAGACACACACAACTATTTCAGTTACCTGGAGGAACAAAACCAATGGAGCCCCTTATTCCAATTGTCTTTGTTTGAATTTTGTAGGGTTTGACTTGCTCTTTCGGGAAGGATTCTTGATATGCCAAAGTCACCAACTTCGGGCACGCATGTCTTACGCAAGAAGGATATTGCTTGGCTTGAGATCACAATGAACAATTGATGGTCGACATCGATTGTGAAGATAATCCAAAGCATCCATGACATCGACGAAATATCAAGCCTTTGTGCTAGGCCGAGAGTATTAGTCAATGTGGGAATGCGATTTAGGATGAAGCCAATCACTTAAGCTACCGTTTGGCATGAACTCAAAACCGAGCCTTGAACTCCCCGGCCCTGGTGATTGGTGCTTGAGCAACACGTGATGATCTTTAGGAGAGCGGTGGACGCACCCTTCTCGGGGCTTCACATTCAGCCACAAAACTTCTAGCGGATCAGATTGATCAAGGTCAAAAACCTTCACTGCAGCAACGGTACTCTCATCTTGAAAAGTGCATTTATAGACCATACCGAAAGCTGCCTTTACCAAGCAAATTAGCTTCCCGAGAATCCATTGGTTCCACTTGCTATTGCTTGGTAGGAAACTCTTTCATACCGTTCGTCAATTATTGGTGGTTGGAGTGAGCTCATTTGCTTTCCTCTACGCTTCTTATGGATCAACTGGATGGAAGCTACAACCAAAGCTAAGAAAAAAAGAGTGCACCTATTGTCCCCTGAGCTATTTTTCGGAGACTTTGACAACCCTTTTGTATTCTTCTTCACCGAGTCCACGTGGCATGGAGATAAATGAAGCTGAGGTATTCCACCACAAAGTTCACTATTTCCAATGATTGACAGGCCAGCCAAATTTCTAAAAATGCCGTCTTTTGGCACTTCCCTTGCAGATTGTTGAACGACAGATCCAACCTTGACAAAGATGTCAAATTTTGTAGAACTATAGGTATTGGCCCCGACAGATTGTTGTATGCTAGATACAATTCTTTTTAGGTTGTATATACTTCCAATAGCATTAGGGATAGAACCGCACGGTTTATTCATGGATAGATTGAGTGCATTGGACCCTTTATATTGTTGATGGATTGAGGTATGCTTCCTTGAATGAGTTATCGTCCAAGCTAAGTTGTTGAAGCACGGTGCATCCTCCAATACTACTTGGTATCTCACCGAGAAAATTGGTTTCCAGAGAGAACCCGGCTGTTAAGGTTTCCAAAACTACCAACTTCAGAAGGAAGGGATCCCGATAGGGAATTGTATGATAGGTTTAAGTAAATAGAAATTACAGGTAGTTTGAAGATCTCTTTGGGAAGCGAACCGTTCAGACGGTTCATTGATAGATCGAGCTTCAACAAATTATTCATATTCTGTATGCTTGCAGGAATCGGTCCCTCTAGGTTGCTGTTGTATGCAAGAAGGCTAACCAACTTCGTGAGATTTCCGATAGAAGAAGGTATCGACCCGACAAGTTAGTTTCTGCAAACCTAACCATCCCAAGTTTGCCAGCTCTCTCAATGCTCTTTGGAACTGATCCAGATATGGATGTACCCCCTAGAATTAACTGTTGGAGGTTGACCAAGTTGCTGATGGGCGAGGGGATGCTCCCAGAGACACTAGTGTAATCGGGCGGAGAACACGTAGGCTTGTTGACGATTCACTACTGAACTTGGCGGTTGCCCGGTGAATCCGGCATTGTCGTTGAGTAGCAATAGCTGGAGCTGGCTACGGTTTGACAACGAAGTGGCGAATTCATACACGGTGACTATTGTCTGCTTGCAACATGTTGCCGTACAAGTATAAACCGTGCAGTTCTGGAAGCCTACCAAGTGTTGGAGGCACATATCCACTAAGCATATTTCCAGAGAGATCTAGTCCTTGGAGAGAGGTGAGGTTGGAGAAGGAAGAAGGGATGGTTCCAGTGAAATTGTTTTGGGCAAAGGTGAGCAACCACATGTTGGGGAACCTACTTCCGATGTATGCAGGAATGCTTCCATGGAGCATGTTGGATAGAAACTCTAGCACTTGCAGCGAGGATATGTTGTACAGTGAGTCGGGGAGCTCGCCGGAGAGGTGGTTGAAGGCAAGATTGAGGACTTGGAGGCCTGGGATGCTACCAAGGCTACGAGGGATGGTGCCCTCAAGCTGGTTGGACGAGATGTCAAGGATACTCAGTGACGACAAGTTCGCCATGGAGGATGGAATGGTGCCCATGAGGTTGTTGTCCCACAGTTGGAGCCTCTTGAGTCGTGCTAGTTTGTCGCCGAGCTCAGGGGGTATGTACCCATGGAGATCATTGTTCTGGAGTGCTATGATGGTTAGTCTAGTGCACGAGGACAGGTTGGCTGGGAGCTCACCGGAGAAGGCGTTGTGGCTCAAGTTGAGGGCCTGCAGACGGTGCAGACGGCCAAGGCTCGCGGGGATACTCCCGGTGAGCCCGTTCTTGCTCAGGTTGAGAGTCCTGAGGAACGACAGATTCTCGATGGCCGGCGAGAGGACACCAGAGAGACCGTGAGAAGGCAGGATCAGCGCCACCACTCGCCGGTGCCTGCTCCCGCACGTAACACCCTCCCAGCTGCAGAACCCGCCGGCACTACTGCTGTTCCACGACGCAAGCGCGTTGCCGTAGCCGCCGCCTGGGGCTGCTGCGGCCTTGATCGTGAGCAGCGCAGCCTCGTCTGGGGCTTCTGAATCTTCTGATGCGTCCACTAGGACCAGCGTCAAGATGGACATGGGCCACATGGCTGCCGATAGCAGCAGCATGGTCAGAGACTGGATTGCCATATCTGTTGGGGGTGGTGGCTGTTGGGGGTGGTGGATTTCTGGATGATCAATGGGAAGCCGAGAAGTAGTGATCTTGCTGACTGATGGTACTTCACTACTCCCAAATTATCTTTACTGAAAAAATAAAAGATACTGTGAATGGCTGCCAAATTGATGGGACATCGCATTTGACTCTCTCATTTCCCAGGAGCAAGGTACTCCGATGACCATTTTCAATGATTTTTTTTTTTTTTTTTTTTTTTTTTTGAGCAAAGACCATTTTCAATGATTGAGGCGGAATATATGATTGCTGCTGTGTTGAAGGAGCCCATATTGGCCTTTCATACTCTGCAGAGATGCTGATTTCGCAACTGGCATTATTAGACCAACTCATATATATACTCTACAAAATGATTCTTAAAAATAGATAACTTCTCAAAGCACGTGGACTGATGCCTAAAAATAATCAAGCATATCATGGACTCACAATGTATAAAAAAAAACAATTTTTTTACAAAGATAGCACTTGAAACAGCATCCCAACAGTTGCTGCCTCCAGTTTTACTTTTCATTCCTTACTAGGTAAAAGGCCCGTGCGTTGCTACTGAGACAACTAATCTTTCATAAACACATATGGATCGCATGATAAAATACTACTGTGAAATTAAATACCAACATTAAGAGACATTTAATCTAAAAAGCAAATGGAGGGTTTAAAAACAAAACTATGTTAAGTTATTGAATGTTTCCATGATGATATCCAAAGCAAACATGAATCAATTTCTTGTATATGTCACTTTCTTAAACTAAATCTCTCAACGAGTGGCATTTTCAAGTTCCTGAGTTCGTAACTGTATAGAGTGTAGCAACTACTACATTCAGTTCATTGGAGGAAGAGGCAAGTGCCATGTACAAAAGTGGCTACAGTTGGCCGAAGCATGAAAATCGAATGACAGGGTTTGGGTTATTGCATTCGAACCAAGGAGCAAGCATGTTCAGTTGTCAGGCAATATTGCAGAGAAGTAAATGTTTTTCGTTAACAAAGATCATTTACAGAGGCATGACTATCAGCTGTCTGACAAACCAAAAGCTTCCTGATGCAAACTAAGGTCCTGAACTCGGGTCCCTCCGTTGCACTGATGTTTACCTGAAAATTTTGTTTGACTCCCAGTTCAGGACACAAAAAAGGAATTCCATGCTTTGGGCTCATAGAAGATCAACGATCAAACCACAACGATCGGAGTACAAAAGAATGCATTGTTGTAATTGTATATATCAATCTCTAAGTTCTAATGTGAAATTTGGACAATTATTTTTGAGATCGTGGAGTTTGGAGAATTATTATGAGAAAGTGGAGTACAGAGAATTATAGCCTATCATCTGATCATTTCAGTAAAATTGTAAATGACGTAGTATGCATCTGACTGAATTGTAAAATTGTAAATGGCGTAGTAGGCATCTGACCAGCACCAGAAGTGGAACCACCTGCAGCCACCCAAGCACTCGTCGTTGCTGCCTGATGTCCTGAGGCTGAAGGAGAAGGAGAAGCACAGGCTGAGGGAGGAAGCGGGGAAGATTGCTGAGGACAGGAAGACGTAGATGGCAGTGGAGAAGGCCACAGAGCACAGAGCACAGAGCAACAGACATGTTAGTACAACTACCCACACCACTGCCGTGGCCTCAATGGTGGTTCCCCGGAAATCCATGACTGCAATAAAGATGAGTAGGAGCCATTTCTATTTCTAACAATGGAAAACTATACTGATTCGAACATAACCGTGCTGATTCATTTTCCCTTAGACCCTTACAGGACTTTTAGATAAAACAAAATGACAGAAACCTGACACAGCTACCTTTTGCAAATTATTTGTGGTGATCCCCAAATGGAACTCCATGTTAAGGTTATACAATTATTCAATTGTCAGAAATGTCTGGAGAATCAAAGTATACTGAAGATGAGCAACACACAAATCAAGCAAAACGCCATCAAGAAAAGCAATATGCAAAGGAAACAACAGCGATCCCATGTACCACATCCAGATGTGTTAACCTGTTATAAACCTAAAGAAATTAATCCTCATTTCCATGCTTGTTCTGTAAACTTCCCAAATCATCAAAACTTTGATATTTATGTCTTTAAAATTGGCCGCCTTTTCTGGTTTTGAATGTTTATAAAGACAATTGTTCTACTAAACCAAAATTGATATCAATATTCCTATTCAGTTGTAGACACATTTTGTGGTATTAAATAAATAAATAGCAACCTTGTGCCATGAATTTCAGTTTTGGATACTTACTTGACAATATCTTTTCTGCCTTTCCAAATATGCTTGGGACCAATAGCACTGACAGCATCATCTGAATAAATCATCGTTTTGCCCCAAACCATAATGCGGCAACAGCTTCACTGGCACACCTTCTTGCCAACACCCACCAATCGGTCGCCGCCTAATTTCCCCACTGGCCACCAGCGCCTCAGCACGCAGATGCTTACCTCCTCCTGCACGGAACAATGATTATTTACCACGGGCCAGTGACTGAAGTCGACGCAGCAGACATCACCAGCAGCACCAGCTTCGGTAGACAGCAGTGCAGGACGACTGCAGGTCGCTAGAGCCGCCTGTCGCGGCCGCTCCTTGCTCACCGCCGGCCGAAGGTGCCCACTGCGATTCGCCAAAGCAGCTGCCCGCCGCGGCCACCCGTTGCACGCGACCTGTCCGCACTCCGCGCCCACGGTCGTCGACACCGGTTCCTGCTTGTGCGCAGTGCGCGCCGCCGTCCGAAGGACAGAGCAGAGCCGCGACTCACCGGCCTTGCCGCGTCCCTGCACTGCGACGCCTCTGCCACGGCCAGTTCCGACGTAGGCCCACCCGAGGTACCTCCGCACGACCGCGAGCGCCATGGCGAGGATCTGGACCCCGTGGCGTCGCCGTTGGGCCCGCCGCGTCCCTTGAAGGCAGCGGCGGGGAGTCCCACAAAGAGCGCGACGACGGCGCCCGTGAGCGCGAGGCGGGAGCAGCAGACGCGGAGGCCCCTCGCCGCCCAGGAGAAGGACAGGGGAGGCCGCGAGCGCCTCGTACTCGTTCACGGGGCGCAGCTCCCGCGGCACCAAGGACCACTCGGTCTCCGGTGAGGAGGACCTCCCTTTCCGCAATGGCGGCTTCGCGAGGGCCGGAGAACCCGACGTGCGCCTCTCCCGGATCCGGCCGGGATCGTGGCCGCGTCTCCCGCAACCGCTTTTAGGGGTGTTGTGGCTGGGGCATGGCTGATGGAAGCTGGGTCTCCGGCGAGGAGGTGCTCCCGTTCCGTGATGGCGGCATCGCAAGGCAGCGGTGGTTGCAGCGCAGGGGTTGGAGAAATCGCTGTGCGCGCGCCTCTCGCTCCAGTGAGGGGGCCGGCGGGGCCGCACGTCGGCGATGGTGCTGATTGGGCGGTGGCTGGGCTGTGCACGGGGCCGCGCAACGTCTGGGAGCGGCGGTTGGCGCGGGGTGGGGTTGGCGGCGTGGGCGCCGTGGAGACCGTGGCGCCAGGCGAAACCGTCGCACGCGAGGGGAATTACCGCGGGACCGGGTCAAGGAAGGGAGCGAGGGACAACCGTCGCACGCGGGTGGACGATTACCGCGGGAGGTGCTCACTGGCAGGGTGAAAACGATGGCATTTGATTTTTTTAAGTAGTATATATATAAGATCTGGCCCTCTGTTACCTAGCACAGTGAAAACACACTGTATATTGACGCGAAATGACAGCAATACCCTTCTGTCCATCTCTCTTTCCACTCACGCTCAGATCGGGATCTCAGAGAGCCGCCGGCGGACGAGGCTCCCGCGCCCCCTGCTCCCCAGCCCCTGCCGCCCGCGCGCAGAGATGGAGGAGCTGCCGGCGGACGACGCCCCCGCGCGCCCCTGCTCCCCAGCCCACGCGGTCCCACGCGCTCCGCAGCCCAGGCACGGCGGCTGGCGTGGAGGAGCAGGCTTGGCCGCCGGTCGCCCAGGCGGATGGACGAGCATCCCCGTGCGGGCGTCCTCCAGCGGATTGCGAGGTGGAGGCTGTCCCAGGGGCCGACGGACTGGCCTGCGCTCGCCCCGGCGGACAGCGCGCGCGGGGTCGCGTCCCCCTGCGGCTGTTGGGGCGGCGACCGACAAGGCAGCGGCAGAGGCCGTCCCTCGCACCCCATCAGGGTCGCATCCCCGAGCGTCGCCCGACCAGGTGGATGAAGAAGACCGCCATGAAGCTGTGACTGATAGGCTCAAAGGGTGAGTCCATTTTTTGACATTTGCAGTAGTAGACATTTGCAGAACAAGTTTGTAGTACTTATGTTGGATTGTTTCGACTAATAGGTTCAATCAGCTAGATACAAATTACTTGCTGGAAATTAAATTGGTGGGCAACCCAAAGAAGCGCAGAAAGGATATGAAATGTTTTTGCATAGATATGATAGTGGATTCAGATCTAACAAATTATAACGATCTTCTTCAATCAGTGGTAGATCGGTATCCACCAGGTTATTTGGAAGTTGCCCATGTTCAATATTATGATGAAGCTCTAAAAAGTTTCCCAGAAATAACATGTGACGAACAATTGATGGCTATGCTCAGTAGGCATTCTAAGAGCAAGTTTATCATCATGTTCATTGTATATTGTGGTCCTTCAGATGTTTTTGAGCCAATTTCTGAGTGGGATTTTGATGATGGTGAAAGGCAGCCTGACACAGAGCCAGTGAACACCAACACAGATCCAGCTGAGGATGTTTACCTTAAAAATCCATGTCCACAGAACGAACATGTAGGTATTGGTGAGGAGATTATGTACTTGGAGAATGAACCAGTTAATACTCTAGCAATTGTGCCTTGTTCTGATAAAGGAAAGACAGGCTCAGCCTATGTCCATGATGATAGTGAGGCTGATGATAGTGAGGGTGGAGATGATAGTGAGGGCGAGGATGTGTCAGATGAGTTACCATTTGAGGAGGAGTTGCCATATGACGAGGAAAACTATGCTCCAAATGTAGAATATGAATATGATACAAATGATCCTCCGATGGTAGTAGGCTCGACTTATGCTAGCATGCCAGAGTTTAGAGTGGCTATTTCGCAGCATGCAATAAAAAACCAATTTGAGTTCGACGTTATAAAGAGTTCACCAAAACGGTTTCGAGCATATTGTTCACGGAGGAATGCAGATAAGTGGCCATGGTGAATATTTGCATCAACCACTCAAGACGAAAGAACTGTGCAGGTCAAAAGAAATCCTTGTGCCCATGAATGTTCTCGTACAAGAAACTTAAAGAACCACAAAAATGCAACCAGACATTGGATATGTGCAAAAGTGAAGGACTTTCTTATAGAGGATGCAACTTTGAGTGCGAGGGAATTGCGGAAGAAGATTAAAGAGCACCATAAGGTAAACATCAACTACAAGAGAGTATACGATGGGAAGAATCTTGCATTGAAACAACTCTATGGTGACTGGGATAGCAGCTTTGACAATCTTTATAGGTTTAAAGCACAAGTTGAGGTTTCTTGTCCTGGTAGCTTAGTAATTATTGACCATCACACGGTTAATGGAAAGATCAGATTTAATCGATTCTTCCTTGCATTCAAACCTTGCATAGATGGGTTCCTCAATGGTTGCAGACCATACCTAGCAATAGATAGCACATTCTTGACTGGCAAGTTCAAGGGGCAGCTAGCTAGTGCTTGTGCTATTGATGGCCACAATTGGTTGTATCCTGTTTGCATTGGAATTTTTGATTCAGAAACTAATGTTAATTGGAGTTGGTTTATGAGACAGCTTAGACAGGGCATAGGATCACCACCAGGTCTAGCCATAAATACAGATGCTGGACAGGCAGTGATGGCAGGGGTGGCTGAAGTATTTCCGGGGGCTGAACATAGAGAATGCATGTTTCATTTGGTGAGCAACTTCAAAAAAAGGTTCCACGGGAAGGTGTTTGATGATCATCTTTGGGCAGCAGCTTACTCATGGAACCCATACTTGTTTGAGAAACATTGGGCTGCTATGGAACAAGCAAAGCCAGCTGCAACAAATTATCTAAGGAACTGTCACAAGAAGTTGTGGACTAGGAGCCAATTCATAACAATTTGCAAGGTAGACTATGTAACCAACAACCTTGCAGAATCTTTCAACAATTGGATTAAGCATCACAAATCCCTAAACTTGATGATTTTGTGGACAAGTTTAGGCAATTGCTTATGACCATGTGGAACCAAAGGAGGAAAGTAGGAAAGAAACTTGATGGCTTCATTCTACCTCTCATAATTAAGAAATTGAATGAGGCTAGTAGGGAGTTAAACTTGGAAGTGCTAGAATGTGGAGAACATGTGGGTGAAGTAACAGCAATGGGTGGTAGTAGCTTCAGGTTTGTTGTCAACCTACTTGATAGGACATGTACTTGTCGGCAGTGGCAGGTTTCTGGAATTCCTTGCAAGCATACACTAGCGTTCATCACAACACTTAGGAATGCAACAATAGAGCAATATGTTGACATGTATTACTGCATCGAGAAGTTTAGAGTTGCATATAGTCAGCTAATCCCTGCTATGCCTGACAAGAATCAGTGGCCAAAATGCACTCATGATTTCATGCATCCACCTCTACTAAAGCCGGTAGCAGGTAGGCCTAAAACAGAGAGGCGCAAAGGCAACTCTGATAAGAAAAGGAAGAATGGTCAGCACCAATGCCCTATTTGCTTGGACTATGGACATCATTGGCAAAATTGCAAGCGTGGAAGGCCAGAAGACATTGCTGCAATGAAAGCTATCAAGTAATAATTTGTCATATTAGTGACCAGAAAACATTTGTCTACTCTTTTTCTGTTGTTAATAAAAGACATATTGGTGACTTTCTTATTTTTGACATTGTAGAGGAGAACCAAAGAAGAGGGCAAAAAAAGACAAATCTGCTGAAAGTTCTATTATGCCTTTGGAAGAAGCACCATCTGCATCCATGACTTTTCCACCAAGGTTTGCACTTACTTATCCCCAGCAATGTCATACTTACTCCAATGTTCACCAAAAACTTGTGATTGATTCTATATTCCTAATATTTCACCATAGTCAAAGCTTGGAAACTGCTGCTAAGAAAAAGAGAAAATCTATTGATTGTACCCCCGAGACATCTAAAAGGTACTTGTCATGAGTGCTGAAAACCTCAATTTATGCCTCCATGGTGTACTGTTTGTCTTAGATATTAAACAGATTACTTGTATCTCACCACAGCCAATCCTTGGAGATAGCAAGCAATAAAAAGGGAAAGTATGGTAGCTCCAACTCAGGCGCATCAAAAAGGTTCTATTTCCAACTCTAAATTTTTTTATTGTCCATACTTCTAGCTGCTAAAAATCATTGTTCCCTTTCCGTCAATTCATATGTACAGGTCAAGGAGTGGCTCCAATCAACCTGAAGCACTCCCTGTTGATTTTGTTGTCCAAGTAGATCAACCTAGGAAGGCCAAGACTAAAAAGGTCACATTCAAAACAAAAAAGAAAGAGCTTGGCAAAGAGGCGGCAAAGAAGCCAGAGGTGATACTTGACAGCCCTGCAATGGCCACACGAAGCAAAACTTTACAGCCTGCTAGCCCAGCGATGAGCACAAGAAGTAGAAGGCTGAGCTTATGATTTCTCATGTGTGTATAACACTAGCTCGTGTATGCCCAGAATGTACGAACTGATCTTATAGATGACCAGTATGTGTGAACTGAATATATTAGGCACCAACAATGTGTGAACTGAATTTATGTGTGTGCCATTTATCTGGGAAATATGCGTGCTATTGCTGTGTCAAGGGTGTTTATATGTCCAGTATGTGCTAAAAATATGTGTTCACACATTGAAATACGTACAGTACAAAATTTGAATTATAACATATACAAAACTGTATTCTAAACTATCATAAACAATGTTTTCACGTCCAGAGGCAAATTTGACTTTTTGTCTGTCACTAGTTAAACGCCCGTGCGTTGCTACGGGATAACTAAATTTTGTATAAAAAACATAGATAGCATGATAAGGTAATAATACTATAAAATTAAACAATGATGTTAAAGTGGCATATTGGATCGCTCACCAATAATCACTATAATATGTACGACACTGTAAACAATACCAAGTGTAACATAGAGGTTGATTATTTGACATCAAGCGTTCAAGATATACACCATGCACAAGCAACTGTATATACAGACGGAGAATATAACATGTATAGATTTTTTTTTACATCAATGGTGGTGCTTGCTTTGTTCGGTCATGGCACTACGCGTTGTGTGCGCTCGTGGTGCGCCTGTGCGAGCCGGGAGAGTGAGGTATGTGGGGCGGCCACAACAGCCTGCTGGGCTCGACGAGGTGAGTTGCGGGGCGGCAGTGGTGGATGCGGTGTAGGGCGTTGTTGCGTCGAGGCGAGGTCTCCCCTGCGTTTGGCCGGACATGGGAGGTGTGGGCGTCATCGTCGCGAGGTAAGGAGCAGAGATCGGGCAGGGAAAGAAACCGCATGGGAAGGGGACGCGGGATCACAAAATTGGGTGGTTGCCTAATATAAATTGCATGTGTGAGGAGATTAGGTGGTTGCCTTATATAATTGGCTTGCTTTCCATGCGGACGCTGATTGGGTGTTGCCAAATATTTGCCTAATATAAATTGCATGTGTGAGGAGATTGAGTGGTTGCCTAATATAATTGGCATGCTTTTAATGCGCAGACACTGATCGGGTGTTGCCAAATTCTCTTTCATCTATGAGGCGTCATCTGGCGTCTTCTTCCTTTGCTCAAAAAAAAAAAAAAAAAAAAAAAAATAATAATAAAAAAATAAAACTGGCGTCTTCTTCCACGGCCGCCTCCTCTCTCTGAAAGTATACTCATCTCAAACAGCTAACGGCTGCCAGTTGACAGGCGGCCTCAGATCCCTGCCGCTGCCACCTTTCCAGGCTGCTGGGGGGAGAAATTTGGGGTGCCGCCTCTCGAGCTCCACCACCGACGTCATCGAGAAGATTGCGCAGGAGGATGCCCGCCTCGCCCCCATCACCCCCGCGAGACCGACATCCAGACCGCGGCCTCCGCTCGTCTCGTCCGAATCGGGTAAGGTCGTCGCCTCTGAGGGCACCACGGCTGCCGACGAAATCACCTCCCCTTGGGCTCGTACTAGTAAGAGTACTAATTGCTAGTGTCGGTAGTCATGACTCGGTAGTGGTACTTTGTAGCGGCAGGCCGGCATCAGAGAAATGGGAGGGAGGGGTACGCTGATGGTTTATGTGTTGTTTTGGTTGCGGCAGGGATCGTCAGTGCCTCTTCTGGTTTTGGAGCAATGTCTCTTTGTCGGTATAGGATACTAGTGGTTTCTGTACGTTTACTTGATCTGTATGATGGGATTGGGCATTGTTGCCAACTGATTATTACTACACGATGATACATAATTACATATGATCAATTTCTGAAACAGAATGTTTGTGATTGCTATTGGCTAATTCCATTGCTTGGTTCGAACACTGAATTTTCTTGCAGTTATATACTAATTTGGTCTTTGGGAATGCGAAGCTTGTCCATATCTCTTTGCATTTGTTTTTTTTTTTTTTTTTTTTGACAAGAATCTCTTTGCATTTGTTTTTTTTTTTTGACAAGAATCTCTTTGCATTTGTTGATTCTGCACTAATTATAGTTAAGTTACTCTGCCAACCTGGCCCATGTATCTTTGCAATTGTTGATTCTGAAAATTGCAATGGGTTCTTTATCTATCTGTTGATTCTTGTGCTGATCTGCCTGGAGAGGACAATTACTTAATTGTTGCAGTTGTACTGCTTTGGCATTGCGAGAATTAAGTCTAGGCACCATTAGAGTTATGAATCTTCAGAATGTGTATGTATGAAGCTGTTTTACAGTGCTACAAATTTTTGACATCTGTGATATAACTTACTTGGCATTATACAATTTCCGGCTTTGTCCTACTGGCCTACTGCCATGTTTGTTCGTTGTTTATCTGAATTCTGCATGAGGGTTTCCCTGACAATGTACATTGGGTGCCACTAGACCTTGGCTACCAATAATGAAGACAGTATGACGATGTTTTCTGAATTGCTAGAATTTTCGATGCTCTCATCTGCGTGCACCCTGATTGCCATATAAACATAGTCAGTCTGAGCTGTAGCCTGCTTCTTTATTATTGATTAAATTTCAGTGGAAACTCATCATTCTTTTGTTCTGGGTGATTATTCTGAACCTGTATTTGTTTTAAATGCATGTCTATTTTTTCAAGCAAAGCATTTTTCATATTTCGATCCAGGATTGATATGAGGGTATGCTTTAATGAAAAGGATGTGGAGTAAAGCATATATGGATAATATGTCCACTTCTGTAGAAGTTGAAGCATTTCACATCTTAAGAAGGTAAATTTACTAAGCATTTTACTTTCCCTTTTACACTGTTATGATATAAACATATAGATCCAAAAGAGAGACTTCAATCCTGACTTCATATATAGCTTTAGTTGTTTTAGTTGATAACATATCCTAATTTTATAATCCACCTTCTGACTTCATATATAGCTTTAGTTGTTTTAGTTGATAACATATCCTAATTTTATAATCCACCTTCTGCTGTGATCAATGCTCTAGCAAATGTCTCTGCAATTGGTGCTTTCTAAAGGTAACAGGAAACTCGATGTATGAATTTTTTATGTCGTGCGTCTCTACTGGCTACTGCTACCCATCTCTTTGAGCAGGATATGAAAAGCTTAAAAACAGAAATTCGAAGAAAGACATGATAATAGAACTGAAGCATCATATAACAATCCATTTGCTTTAAATCTGAGCAAACTACAGGTGAAAAGGTTTCTATTGTTTGATTTATGTATCTATTGCTGTTTCATATAACAATCCATTTGCATTAAATCTGATGCAGATTATTACAGACAGGATAATAGAACTGAAGCATCATAAAAACCTTCGATTTTTTATTTAAGTTATCACTTGCACATTTTGCACATATTGCAAATTTTCCCTGTCCTTTGACATATTGCACATTTTCGTAACCTCCGAGGGCACCAGGGCTGCCGATGAAATCACCTCCCCTTGGGCTCATACTAGTATAAGAGTACTAATTGCTAGTGTCGGACCTGTCGGTAGTTATGAATCGGTAGTGGTACTTGTATAGCGCCCAGCCGGCATGAGAGAAATGGGAGGGAGGGATACGCTGATAGTCTATGTGTTGTTTTGGTTGCGGCAGGGATCGTCAGTGTCCCTTCTGGTTTTGGAGCAATCTCTCTTTGTCGGTATAGGATACTAGTGGTTTCAGTATGTTTACTTGATCTGTATGATTGGATTGGGCATTGTTACCAATTGATTATTACTACACGATGATACATATGATCAATTTCTGAAACAGAACGCTGTGATTGCTAGTTGCTAATTGCATTGCTTGGTTGGAACTCTGAATTTTCCTGCAGTTTTATACACTACTTTGGTCTTTGGAAATGCGAAGCTCGTCCATGTCTCTTTGCATCTGTTGATTCTGCACTTATTATAGTCACTCTGCTAGCCTGGTCTCATGTCTCTTTGCATTTGTTGATTCTGCAAATTGCATAGTGGATTTTCTATTTATCTGTTGATTCTTGTGCTGATCTGCCTGGAGAGGGTAATTACTGATTTGCTGCAGTTGTACTGCTTTGGCAATGCAAGAATTAAGTTTGGGCACCATTTGCGTTCTGAATATTCGTAATGTGTATGAAGCTATTTTATAGTGCCATTGAGTATTCAGTGCCACAAATTTTGGCATCTGTGGTATAACTTGCTTGGCATTTTATAATTTATGACATTGCCTTGTTTGTTGCTGATCTGAATGTTTGCTGCATGGAGATTTCCCTGACAATGTGTGTGGGGTGCCACTAGAGCTAGGCTACCAAAAATGAAGACAATATGAGGTTTTCTGAAATTCTGGATTTTGTGATGCTCTCATATGCGTGCACAACATAGTCAGTTTAAGCTGTAGCCTTTGCTTCTTTATTGATTATGCATGTCTAATTTTTCAAGCCAAGTATTTTTCATATTTTGATCCATGCCTAATATGAGGATGCGCTTTAATGAACAGGCAGAGCACCCAGCCATTTTTCTCAAAATAATGTGAGGATGTGGAGTAAGTGTATATGGATGATATGCCCACTTTTGTAGGAGTTCAAGCACTTTGCATGGCATTTTACTTTTCCATTTACACTGTTATAGATCGAAAAGAGAGACTCCAAACCTGACTGCATATACAGCTTTAGTTGTTTTAGTGGACAACATATCCTAAATTTCTAATATACCTTCGGTGATTATTGCTCAATTGGTGTTTTCTCAAGGTAACAGGAAACACAAGGTATAAATATTTGATGTCGTGCATCTCTTTGAGCTGGATATGGCAAGCCATAAAACATAAATTCGTAGAAAGAAATAAAATTCTACTCTTCACACCATTATTCTTGGTTCTACTCTTAACAAAATAAAATTCATGGTTCTACTCCAGGTGTAGCCAAAATGTTGTTGAAACTGCATTGTTGAAGGTTCTATCACCAAGTGGAACCATAGAGCTTCATGTAAACATACCAAGCAATGTCACATGATCCAGTTGTTGAGATCTCCGAACAGCACCCCATACTCTACAAAATGTCCAAAGATAAAGATAACAATTTAGAGTTCAACTACATCACTGAGCCAACTAGTACAGGTGAAAAAGTTTCTATTATCTGATTTATGTTGCGGTTGTTGTATTCACATAACAATCCAACAACAACAACAACAACATAGCCTTTAGTCCCAAGCTAGTTGGGGTAGGCTAGAGATGAAACCCATATGAAACAAAGTACAAAAAAGAATTAGAAAGGCACAAGACAAAAGGATAAAGATTAGGGTAGATAGAAAAGGAAACAAAGTCATGGTTCAGGCACGTTAATAGCTAGCCTCCAAGCGCTCCTATCCAAAGCTAAATCCTTGGAGATATTCCACTCCTTAAGGTCTCGCTTAACCGCCTCGTCCCAAGTCAGTCTAGGTCGGCCTCTACCTCTCTTTACATTATCTACCCGCTCTAGAACTCCACTACGCACCGGCGCCTCGGGAGGCCTCCGTTGAACATGTCCAAACCATCTCAACCGATGTTGAATCAATTTCTCCTCGATAGGGGCCACCCGACCCTATCCCGAATATCTTCATTCGAACTCTATCCCTTCTAGTAAGCCCGCAAAACCAACGCAACATACGCATCTCGGTCACACTTAGTCGTTGGACATGTCGCCTTTTGTAGGCCAACATTCAAAGACCATACAAACATCGCGAGGCGAATCGCTGTCCTATAGAACTTTCCTTTTAGCTTCGTGGGTACCCTCTTGTCACATAGGATGCCGGAAGCTTGACGCCACTTTAGCCAACCTCGCCGCGATTCTATGTCTAACATCTTCATCAATGTCGCCATCCTTACGTAGCATAGATCCTAAATACCGAAAAAAGTATCCTTCTTGGCCACCACTTGTCCATCCGGGGTGACATCCCCATCCTCGTGCCTAGTCGGGCTAAAGTCGCACATCATATACTCGGTCTTGGTCCTACTCAATCGAACCCTTTCGACTCTAGCGTGTGCCTCCACGGCTCCAACTTCCTATATACCCCCCTGCTCTACTCTCATCCACTAGCACCACATCATCGGCAAAAGAGCATACACCAAGGGATATCACCCTCGTATATCCCTTGTAACCTCATCCATCACCGAGTAAATAAATAAGGGCTCGAGTCTTGACCCTTGATGTAGTCCTATGTTAATTGGAAAGTCACCGGTATCGCCATCACATGTTCGAACACATGTCGTCGCATCTTTGTACATATCCTTGATGAGGGTAATGTACTTAGTTGGGACTTTGTGTTTTTCTAAGGCCTACCACATGACGTTTCTCGGTACTTTGTCATACGCCTTCTCGAGGTCAATAAAGACCATGTGCAAGTCCTTCTTCTGCTCCCTAAATCTCTCCATCAACTGTCGTACTAAGAAAATCGCCTCCATGGTCGACCTCCCGGGCATGAACCCAAATTGGTTTTGAGTCACACTTGTCACCTTCGAGGCTTATGCTCGATAACCCTCTCCCACGGCTTCATCGTATGGCTCATCGGCTTAATCCCCCGGTAGTTAGTACAACTTTGAACATCTCCCTTATTCTTGAAGATTGGTACTAATATACTTCGTCTCCATTCTTTAGGCATCTTGTTTGACCGAAAAATGAGGTTAAAAAGCTTAGTCGGCCATACTACCGCTCTCGCTCCCAGACATCTCCACACCTCAATGGGGATGCCATCGGGGCCCATCGCTTTACCTCCCTTCATCCTCTTCAAAGCCTCTCGATCTACGCCTCCTGAATTCTCCTCACAAAGCGTCTACAAGTATCGTCAAATGAGTCGTCCAACTCAAAGGTAGGACTATCATTCTCCCCATTGAACGACTTATCGAAGTACTCTCGCCATCCGTCCTTGATCTCCTCGTCCTTGAAGCGATCGATCTGTCCCATCCTTGATGCATTTGATTTGGTTTATGTCCCTTGTCTTCCTCTCACGTATCCTAGCGATCCTATAAATGTCCTTCTCCCTTCCTTCGTGCCTAGCCGTTGGTAAAGGTCATCAAAAGCGACCCTTTGCTACACTCACGGCTCGCTTTGCGGCCCTCTTCGCTATCCTATAGCCCTCGATGTTGGCTGCACTCTTGTCGAGATGGAGGCGCTTGAAGCACTCTTTCTTCTCCTTAATAGCCTTTTGTACCTCGTCATTCCACCACCCGGTGTCCTTCGCTTCCTTCTTGCCTCCCCTACTCACACCCAACACTTCGAGGCCACCTTCCCGTACACATGTTGCCATCTTGACCACATGTCGTCCGCATCTTCTCCTTCTTCCCAAGGCCCCTCGCCTAGCATCCTCTCCTTAAACGATTGTGCCGCTTCCCCTCTAAGCTTCCACCACTTCGTCTTCGTAATCTTGACACGTTTGTCCCGGTGGACACGCACCAAAAACGAAAGTCCGCCACTACAAGCTTGTGTTGAGGGACCGCACACTCCCAGGTATCACCTTACAATCTAGGCAAGCGGTCCTATCCTCCCTTCTTGCAAGGATAAAGTCGATCCGGCTCGAAAGTGTTGTCCACTACGGAAGGTCACTAAATGGGATTCCCTCTTTCTAAAGAGGGTATTCGCTAACAACAAGTCATAGGCCAAAGCAAAAATCAAAACATCCTCCCCTCTTCGTTCCTACTACCGCACCCGAAACCCCCCGTGTACTCGCTCAAACCCTACATTTGTTGCACCCACATGGCCATTGAGGTCTCCTCCTATGAAGAGTTTCTCACCGATAGGCACAAGTACTAACCATGCTATCTAGGTCCTCCCAAAGCCCGACTCTTGGCGCTCTCACTAAGACCTACCCGAGGGGCATAGGCACCGATCACATTCAAGACCGAAGTCTCCAACGACCAATCGGACTAGGATAATCCGATCACCTTGTCTCCTAACGTCCACTACTCCATCCTTAAGGCTCCTATCTATCGGGATACCTACACCATTCCTACCCGATGTTGTCCCCGTGTACCAAAGCTTGAAGCCGGTGCCCTCCACCTCTTTTCGCCTTCGGCCCTTCCATTTGGTCTCCGAACGCATAGAATATTTACACGCCTCCTAGTTGCCGCATCGACTAGCTCTCTTAACTTACGTTAGGGACCCTACGTTCGGCTACCTAGACGAATCCTAGTTGGCTCGGCTAGCTTCCTTACCCTTCGCACCCGTCGAGGAAAGTGCAAAGACCCTTGCTCATTTTTCACTACACCCGGGCGCAGATGTAGCGCGCCACTAAGGTTGCGACGACCCGACCCTTGCTCACTGTTCATCGTACCCGGATCATTCACATAACAATCCATTTGCATAAAATCTGATATAAAGAAATGTGGATTTTTAAAGACAGGATAATAGAATTGAAGCCACCTTCAATTTGAAATTAATGCAAAATCGTTCGTGCTCCATCTTCTACCACAAGAGGTCTCGCAAACTTAAGGTATGAATCTCTGATAGCATGCATCTCATTGCCCGCATCTTGTATCAATGTCCTGTCTCTAGGATGTTTTCTGGAGCAGGATACCCCAAGAGAAATGACATGAATCAAACATTTCTCAATTATGTTTCTTGTATTGCTGTCATAGGTGCGGTGTGCGACCACATTGTCATATCGGCTATCTCGATTTTATTTGGAATAGCATCCTCTCGAAAACTTATGTAGATCCATTGGACCTCTAAACATATCATCTGTTGGGCTCCTCCCTCGTGAAAATCTCGAGCAACAATATGCCAAGGCTATAAACATCACCAAAAGTTGTGATGGAAGAACCTTCACCATACTCTATTATTAGGCAAAAGAAAAAGGAAGTATTGGTTAGCATGCCATATTTACGAAGGATTTGGAATAAAGAAAAAAAAATTGAAAATATAGAATTTACCGGGAGGAACATAGCCAATGGACCCTCTTATGCCAATTGTGCTACTAGAATTTTGCATAATTATACTTTCACTTTGTGAACTAATTCTAGATATGCCAAAATCTCCAACTCGGGCACTCATGTCTTCTGCAAGAAGGATATTGCTTGGTTTGAGATCACAGTGGATGATTGGTGGCTGACAGTGATTATGAAGGTAGTCCAATGCATCCATGATATCAACGGCTATATCTAGCCTTTGTGCGAGGCTGAGAGTATTGTTCAAAGTTGGCATGCCTGATTCTATATGGAGCCAACGATACAAGCTACCATTTGGCATGAACTCAAAAACCAGTGCCTTGAAATCCTGACCTTGTTCATTGATGCTTGAGCAGCATGTGATGATCTTCATGAGGCAGCGATGGCGCACCCTTCTCAGTGCCTCACATTCGGCTACAAAACTTTTAGTAGAGCCTGATTGTTGAAGGTCAAAAACCTTTACAGCTACAACAGTCCCCTCAGCTTGAAAAGCACATTTGTAGACTGTCCCAAAGCTCCCTTTACCAAGCAAATTGGCTGCTGAGAATCCATTGGTTCCATTTGATAAGGCATGATAAGAAACCCTTTCATATTGTTCATCAACCAGTGGTGGTCCACATGCACCCTCCTGCCTTGGTGTTTGCTTCCTGTAGATCAAGTGAACGAGTGCAACAACAATAGCTAATAATAAAATTGCAAATGTTGTTGGTAGGGCTATTTTAAGGTACTTTAATTTCCCTCTTCTGTTCTTTTTCACTGAATCTGTCTTACATTGAACTAAATGAAGCTGGGGTATTCCTCCACAGAGCTTGTTATTTCCGGTGATTGTTATGTTAGTCGAATCTTTGAAAATCCCACCATTTGGCACTTCCCCTTGCGAGGTCATTGAAGGACAAATCCAACTTCCACAATGATGTCAAATTCGCAGAATCGTAGGGATTGGTCCCGACAAATTGTTGTGTGCCGTGCTCAATTGTTCAAGACCAAGATTATCGCCAATGGCATCGGGAATAGAACCGGATAATTCATTCAGCGACGGGTTGAGTATAGTTAGAGCCTTGTTTAGATATTGGGGTATGCTTCCTTTAAATAAGTTATCGCCCAACAAAACTTCTTGCAAAGACAAATAGTTCCCAATAATTTCCAGTATCTCACCAGACAACTGGTTTCCAGATAGAAATAGTCCATTAATATTCTGTAAGCTACCGACCTGGGAGGAAAGAGGTCCTGATAGTGAATTGTATGACAACTGTAAGACACTGAAAGAAAGTTCAAAAATCTCACTTGGAATGGAACCGCTCAGGTGGTTCATTGAGAAATCAAGGGAAAATATGCTCTTCAAGTTCCCTATGCTTGGTGGAATTGGCCCCTTTAGATTGTTACTGTATGCAGTAAGGATAGCTAACTTTGAGAGATTTCCGATAGATGAAGGTATTTGGCCAGACAAGTTAGTACTGTACAGATAAATTTGAGTCAAGTTTCCTAGCTTGCCGATGCTATCTGGAATTACTCCGGATATGGAGGCATCACAAGCAGCAAGTAATTCAAGGCCCACCAGATTGCCAATGGCCGAGGGGATGCTTCCCCAAATACCAGTAGTGCTAAAGTCGAGGGTTTGCAGGGTTGTTGAGAGATTCACTAGTGAGCTTGGTAGCTGTCCAGTGAAATCGGCGTTGTGTCCGATAGATAATTGTTGGAGATGGCTGCAGTTTGACAAAGAAGCAATAAACTCCCACCCAACCCCATCTTTAGCTTCTAGCATGTTGTCGTACAAGTGTAGCCGTTGCAAAGCTTGTAGTCTCCCAATCGTCGCGAGGCACATATCCAATAAGCATATTCCGCCCGAGGTGGAGTCTTTTGAGTGATGTGAGGTTGGAGAGTGAAGCGAGGGATGAGCCCAGTGAACTGGTTTTTATAAAGTAGGAGCTTTTGCATGCTGGGGAACCTGCTGCCAATATTAGTAGGAATGCTACCAGTGAGCATGTTATACTCGATCGCCAACATTTCCAAGGAAGACAAATTGTATAGGGAGACTGGGGGCTCGCCAGAGAGTTTGTTGAAGCCAAGATGAAGATACCAGAGGTCCTTGAGGACACCAATACTATTCGGGATAGTACCCTCGAGCGGGTTGCCCGCGAGATCCGTAACACTCAATGATGTCAAGTTGGCGGCCGACTTTGGGAATCCTTCCCAGTGAATTTGTTGTTCTCGCAGGATGAGCTTGTTGAGCTTCTTCAGCTTGTCACCGAGCTCGGAGGGTATGCTCCCGCTGAGCTTGTTATAATCAAAGACCATAACTATTAGACTGGTGCAAGAGCTCAAGTTGGCGGGGAGTAGGCCAGAGAAGGCATTATGACTCAAGTCAAGGGTATAGAGGCGATGTAAACGACCGAGGCTCGCGGGGATATTCCCGCTGAACCCATTGGAACTCAGATCAAGAGTCCTCAAGGGCGATAAGTTTCCAATGGCGGCGAGAGGACGCCCGGTGAGCCCATAGGGCCGGGAGGCTCAACGCCACCACTCGGCGACCATGGTGCGTGCCCCTACACCTCACCCCTCCCTACTGCGGTACCCACCGGTGGTGCTGCGGTTCCATGAAGCAAGCGGGTCATTGTACCCACCTGCGATTGCGGCGGCCTTGAAGGCCGGCCGGCGAGGCCACCTCCCTCTTCTCCTTACGTGGCGGTGGTGAGTGCCGAGATGGTGACCGAGGAGGATAGCGGCAGGAGTAGTAGCTAGCTCGGCCTTGATCAGCGTCGCCATGTTGGATCGGGGCCGTCGGCCATGTGCCAGAGAGCACCAGCGCAGGCCTCTAAAATGTGTGGGCCTCCAAAAATATACATAATACATATATGCATACATTAGCACCTACGGTGAATACAAAATGTTTTGTTGCCGGCACCGGCACCTCTCGTTTGATGGGCCAAGCAAAGCAAGCAACGCAGTAGCAGCTTGCTTAAGTTAATTGGACCGCCGGCGCCGATGCAAGCGGCGGCGACCAAAGAAAGCGGTGGGCGTCGGGCAAACTTGATTAGGTCGAGTTCTCGCACCGCCGCCATCGACCATCGTCGACGCGCTGCGGCTACAAAAAAAAAAAAATTGGTTTCTTATTTACTTGAAACATTGAAGACGTTGGATGACCGAGAGTTTGAAGTGTCTTCTTATGATAATCTTGAGGTTTTGTCCTTAAAAAGGTGGAAAATCGATATTGATGCCAAAGAACTATATATGAGTTGAAGTTTCTACGAGAATTCATTCGGAAGAAAGAATGAGGCCTATTGAAATTCTAAGGTTTTTAAAGGATCATGGTTGTTTTCCTAATGCAACTATTGCATATAGAGTTCTATTGACTATTTTCGTCACCGTTGCATCGCCAGAGCGAAGCTTTTCTAAATTGAAGTTATTGAAGACTTAGGCCCTGTTTAGTTTGCATAAGTCGGGTGACTAAAAATCGGTGACTTATAAGTCATGGCTGTTTGGTTGCAACCGACTTATAAGTCAAGGAAAAAAAAAGAAGAGAAAATGGGTGACTTATAAGTCGGGGTGAAAAAAAGAAGAGAAAATGATTGCAAGTGACTTATAAGTCCCTATTGTTTTGGCAAAATAAGTCACTTATTTTGAATTTTTGACTTATAGATCACCCGACTTATGGAAATCAAAAAAGGCTTTTATTTGTGTTCTACAATGACACGAGAAAGGCTTAATGAATGTTGGGGAAAATTGATTATGAGCATATCATTGAAGACTTTATTTTAAAAAACACTAAATGAAAGAATTATGCTATTCAAGTAAAGATATATCTTCTTGCAATATACTTCATACTACATTATATCGTACATTTAGCATTATTTTTCCTAGGCTAGTGGTCCTCATTTTTTGTTTCGTACAGGGTCTCTAATTTTCTCGAGACGGCCCTGGTTTTTTTTTTTTTTTTTTGACAACAAACACCGCTTTATATATTAAGCAGCCAAGATACAAAACGGTCCTTCAAAGAAGGCCGTATTACAAAGTGGTCCATAGACCAGATTACGACTACTGCCATGGCGAAGACGAAGACGAACTCGTCGGCGGTGAGCTGATATATCGCCAGAGGCGAGGACAGCCAGGTGGAAGGACCGCGCATTGCGTCGGTTGAAGGAGAGACGACGGAGCCGTAAATAGAGTCCACACCGAGCGACCGAAGAATGTGTAGTAATCTCGTCGCCGGCGATACAAGAAGAGACTCGGTGTCGAAACCCGGGTGGTGGCGAGTTCGTCGGGTCAGCACCAGTAAGAGTTGTATCAGGGTGGCCTAGTTTGTCTTGTTTGGAGGCTGCACGAAAACGATGAAAACTAAAAAGAAGAAAGAAATAAGAAAAACAGAACTCCACGGATGCAAGCGTCCTCAGTGTCGGGGACGTGTCTCGTTCAGTGGTGGGGACGTGACTCCTGCATGCACACGTAGGCCCGGTTGTGGGCCGCACCATGTGGAATACCAGGATTGTGAAAAAATCTCCCCAACAGCTGATCTCACGACGGCACCTTCTTTTGCTGCATGTGGAGCGTGTGGCGTTGGTAGGCCATGATGAAGACACGCGTTCTTGAAAGATGGCCGCAAGTACGGTGCATGTCTTCCAGCACAAGGCAGAGGGTCATGTCGCTGGCATGCAGAACCGCTGCATGACGTCCACGCAGCACCGGTGGGGCCCAGATTGGCAGATGGAGCCCGCCAGCACCGGCTGTAGTGGAGGCACCGGAGATGCCCTGACCCTGAGCGGACGCCGCCGAAGTCGCCATCGGCCGCCCAAACCAGCTCGGGCCTTCGCAGTCCGGCGAGGACCGCGGCAGCATGTACTTGAAGTTGGGGGCTGGATTGGTGGAGATGACACGCGCAGGCCAGATGATGCGCTCCGCTCGAACGGAGTCCCAGGTGAGGACGGAGACACCTCGTCCCTCTCGGATTGAGGTACGGGACGGCACCGGCGGCGGACGCCTGAATCCGCGCTCGCGCCTCCTCCCTCAGTGTGGCGCGCAGTTTGCTCGCCTCCTCCACCGTGAGGCTGACCGCGATTGGCGGCACCCGCCTGCCCGGCGCAGAATCCGGAGCCGAGGAAGCCGCGTGCAGGATGAGGCCATCGAGGTTGGTCCGCGGGAATCCCAGCGCCGCGGGCTCGGCGTAGAGCACGGGCGCGCCCCTTGACTCGAGCTGATCGACGCCGGCCACCTCGGCGTAGAGCACGGGTGTGCCCCGTGACGCAAGCTGATCCACGCCGCCGGCGACCCCCGTGTAGAGCACGACCATCTCCTTAGCATATGCAGGTCCGACTAACATAGAGCATAGGAAGACAAAAAAGGAGACGGATTGGAGAGGTGCCTGACGAACGACGGCATACCATCGTAGATGGTTTATTGGATTGGAGAATATTACAAGGGGGAGGGGTAGAGGGGCTGGGAGAGAAGGGAAGAGCCGGGCCTCCTGCCTCGTCGCCGGCGAGAGAGCCGGAGAGGAGAGCAGGGGCCGGCAGCGGGATTGGCTAGAGAAGGGGGTCAGAGGAGGGACGGCATTTCGCCACAAGCCACGAAGGGCACTACCACGAAGGGGTCACCGTGTCCTGTGTAGTTGGTTTAGAGACGGCCCTGGTTGGATGCTTTGGTACGTGGCGACTGGTGAGTGTAAATAACTACTCCTAGTCCTAGGTGTTTGATAAGTAGAGTTGGTGGTGTTATTTATACTGCCAATCCGGCCGGTCGTGATAGTACAATGTTAGGCGTCGCTAACAAAGTTACTCTGACATGCATAAAGTAGGAAGACGTCACGTCATCACTTGGGCTGGCATCAGGATTGAACGAACGGTCAAGGCCGAGGACGCGGCGATGAGCTGCTGCACTCAATTACTCTCGCTATGCAGCATTACAGCTATAGCAATGACTGGTTGTAGTGTGAAGACTGAAGACCAGGGGGCGACCGGGAAGACACAGCGCTGCTCTCTTCTTTCTCCCCCTCCTCATGACATTCCTCAAGAGTGGAGACTCACAATTAAGAACGCGCGCTCTGCGTTCCTACTGAGCCCACAGCCGTGGCTTAATGTTAAGACGGACCACGGCAGTAGCTAGGTCATCGGTCCAACATACTATACCTCTGCTGTAAGGTCAATCCCATACTAGGAGTACACGCTGAGGTAAATGTTTTTTTTTTTTTTTGAAAAAAAAAAAAGCTATCCATTTTGTCCTTTGTTTCTCATGACTCTGGCGCTCAGAATCTCAAAAGTCTGTCAGTCGAACTTGGACATTTTTTTTTGCACAATTGAGATGGTTCACTATGCCCCCAAAATTTTTGTGTGCAAGAATTCATCCTGGGCTGTCTCAAGTCGATACTCATTACACGTTCAGATCATAACGTAACATGGCAGGAGAGACACTTCTTTTTTTCACGGCTATGCTTTGCAAGATCTATATGATGTGTGCGAAACATATGATGTGAATTTTTAGAATAAATAAATTAATATAGCTTCAATAATAAAATGGCATCCGTTTCGTCATGCCCGTCGCGTATTCATACTTCCTGGAATGGTCATAGACTCATAGGGACATAGTACCTCTCGGTCTCGCCGACACCATGGGGAGTGGGGACTATGGCATTTATCGTCGTGGTGGACTGGCAGTGCCGAACACCGTGTTCGTGTCAGGCAGGAAAGTTTGGTAGAATATAAATACATGATGAAGGGACCAAAATTCAGCCGAACACTGATAAGGTGGCGCTGCCACCGCTGAAGGGCAAACAGTCAACATAAAGGCATAAACCGGGAACATTCACCAAAAACATTTTCATTACAGATACTACAACTCCGTGAAATAACCAGAAACAGTCACCAGAAACATTCACTAAGAACATCGATTTATTTATATTAGAACAACGAAGTACACATGATAGAACATGTGAATAATGACTGAGAACATAGAGGCATAAACTAGGAACATTTACTCAGAACAAAAAAATTATTTATAATAGAACATCAAAGCACGCACGATAGAACATGAGAATAATAACTGAGAACATAAAGGCATAAACCGGGAACATTCACCAAAAAAACATTCACTGAGAATATAAATTTATTTATAATAGAACATGGAAGCACACATGATAGAATATTGGAACCATGACTGAGAATATAGAGGCATAAATTTGAAACATTCACTGAGAACATCAATGTAATTATAAGCGAACATCGAGGCACACATGATAGAACATAGCAATATAGAAAAAAGTGGGTCTGAAAACAACAAAAGCAAAGAGGGTGGTATCTTACTTAGAGAAGCGGTCTATGCATCAAAGTTGTACATAGCGAGGCTGAAAGGAAATCAAAAGTACGCACTGGGCAGGAATTATTAGCAGCACATGAAATTCGCGCATATGATCAGCGCATGATCTATTTACTTCTAAGAACAACGCCTAAGAGTCCTACAAAATTAAATGTTTACTGTGAGAAAACTGTTTTTATATGTTGGACTAGGATCTAAAACCATATAAATGAATGAATTTAGTTTAAATATCATAATACCTACACTGTATTACAGAAGCAAAGCAATTGGAAACTGAGTTGTCAGAATTTAGTTTAAATATCATAATACCTACACTGTATTACAGAAGCAAAGCAATTGGAAACTGAGTTGTCAGAAAAGTTGGCTCAAGTTAATGAAGAAAAGGATAAGTTTGAAGAACTGTCAAAGAAAACAACCATAAAGCATCTGGAAGCAGAGAAGCAGGTCCAAACTTTGCAGGATGAATTGGAATCTGTCCGTGGCAAAATAGAAGAGGTGGAAAATGAATTGCAGTCTCTGGGTATTAGAGAAAAGCTCAGTGCTCGATAAACTTAAATCTGCAGAAGTGCAGTTGAAGCACAAAAGGCAGAGCGCTGGAACATGCCACTTCCAAGAAACTAGACTTGGAAGCTCTGTATCAGTCTTTACTTGTAGATACAGAAACAAAGCTTCAACAGTCCGCAGACAACTTGACGCAGAAGGAGACAGAGTGCCACCAACTGTCTGAAAAGCTGAAGTTGACTGAGGAAGAAGCAGCATCCTATCAATCAAGAGCAACAACAGCAGCAGAAGAGCTCCATAGCAGATCATTCTAAAAAAGCTAGCTGTGAGACAAATTCAACAAAAAAAATAGCTGCAACAAAAGAGCTCCATAGCACTTGCATGAATATTTCATGACACCCAAAGCAGATCATTCTAAAAAAGCTAATGAACCTGAAGGCAGAAGCTCAAGCATCTCTGCCATCTCACTACAGTGCCTTACTGCCTTAGCTCGCAAATTACTATAACAGAACCACCTACAAGCACAACGCGACAGGTTCTCAAATTGATCTAAGCATTCAGCAGGCCATGCAACAAAATCATCATTCAAAGAGCTTCTCCAAGATAGATAGCTAGCTAGTGGAAGAAAGTTCTTCAATTACCCGTGGAAATACCATGGATCTGGTCGAGCCGTTGAGGCGGCAACAAAGGAAATAATAATGGTTTGGTAGCTGAAATCCTAATAACAATGCTCGGATTATTACCTTGTCGTAGTCAGCCTTGAAGCTGAAATAGGATTTTTTCCAGTAAGCATGCTCTGATCATGCACCCGATAAAAAAACACATTTCTGAAGAGTAGCCATCTGTAAAATTAATAGTTGTACAGTGAACTCAGGTTGATGAGATTAATTACACATCATAATTACTGATGTTTGGTTGAGTGTACACTGACCATGAGATGGACCAGGCAGGCAGAAACATGGAGTAGCCATCTGAAAAATTAATAGTTGTAGTGGGAACTTGGGTTGCTGAGTTTAATTACACAATAAAATTACTGATATTTGGTTGGGTGTACACTGACCATGAGATGGAGCACGTAGGCAGAAACATGAATGGACAGATAAGATCCTTTATTGCAGTATGAAGACACTCGATTATCTAAGTCGCTTCATGAGCCGTATGGTCCTGTCAGGCTAAATACATATAGTTATTATTCTTATGTTCTATCATGCGTGCTTCATTCACTAAAAACATTAAGTGAGAACACCATTTTATTAATAATAGAACAACTAAAACACACATGATAGAACATTGGAACCTTGACTGAGAACATAGAGGCATAGATTGAAAACATTTAATGAGAACATTAATTTAATTGTAATAGAACATCGAAGCATACATGATAGAACATGAGCACCATGACTGAGAACATAGAGAAAAAAATATAAAAACAAAATTCTCATGCCACTTCGATAGCAAAAGAAATGTGACATGTCACCTTCAGGGTGGTGGCGCATGGAAAGATAATGGCTGACATAAAAAATGACTTGAATCGTCGTGTAACAAAGATGAACAGAGAGAACATCAAAACAAGGGAAAACAGAGGGAGAGCGAGAATCAGCAGCTCGCCGGCACGAGAGAGAAACGATGCCACCGCCGCTACAGAGAAGAAACGCCGCCGCCGACGCCATAGAGACGCCGCCCTTGCCCGCACGAGAGAAACATCAATGAAACTATGATGTTCTATGTAGAAAAGATTGATGTTCTATCGAGGAAATTTCAATGTTCTATTTTTTTATACATAATGTAACAACCAAGTAAGGTATATTCGATGTTCTACCTTTAAAACCATTATCTGATAATCTACTTGGACTGAAGAATGAGTAATGCAGGTGACCACGTGTGTGTATTTGTCCACACCAAAAGAATTACATGCTTTAGAGAAACATCCCTTCAACCAACAAAAACTGAAGTAATAAATAAATAGTGCACCTTGTCATCTTTTACTAGATTGCGTAAAATCACATCCACAAGAGGATGAGTAACTTTCTCATTCAATATTTGTGTCGTTATTGATAGCATAGCTTGGCACACAATCTGCTGAAGACCATGCCTGTGAAAGGGTTCACAGAAACGAAGTTAACCTAAAGGCTTCATATTAAACTTCCAGAGTCAAGCAATTATCAGCAGACAAACATGAAACTGTGAAATATAACTTGCAAAAAGAATCAGTAATCAGCAAGAGCATAAGTTTTCAGGTCGCCTGATTAATTGCAATTAATCACAAATAGTCATCCTGGTCGATCACTAGTGTTCGATTAGGAGGTCCAACTTCGATTAGCTGGACCAGAAACCTGGTCATCCGAATAGTCGCCGACTAATCGTGATTAGTCGTCCGACTAGGACAAGGATGACCAGATTTTTTTCAGTATGTTTTGAGACAGTGAAATGTCTACATGCCAAGTAATAACCATCTAGACAAATAGGAGAATCATCAAAACTAATGCAAAAATACAGAGATGGTAACAGAATTACAGAAACGACACTTTAAGGTCATAATCTACCTTTTGCGCATAGAGTTCTAAAGCAAACTAATTAATCGGTGGAATTTTGATTTTGCAGTACTAGCAATACCATTTCTACCACCGCACAAAAAAAAAAAAAGAAAGACCAGTGTCATGGCAAGACTATAAATGAAGGAAAATGACTGTTCAGAAATACAAATAAGTGGTTAGCATACATAACTCCTATGGTGGCCATGGCATGTTCACTGAACTCACTGCACCAAATAGGTACATCCCTATTGGTTCCAACGTCATGAGATGGTCCAACTATATGCTTTTTTTCTTTAAAAAAATGTATATGAAATTGCTGTAATATGTGCAAAATTGCAAAGTGATTCTTTATAGGTGGATGAAGCCTAATTATTTAACACTCTTAGCTTCAGTGGTAAATAGAATTCAGCTCGAGTGCCCAACAATTACATTTTTGAGACCCAGTATTGGAAATCTCAATGTTATCAGAATTCCTAATTTCTGCATTCAAGCTAAGCAGTACTACCAAAAAAAAAAAAAAAACTGATCTATAGCATTAAAAACAAAAAATAACATGCTGGACAAATGCATCGGATCTGAATAAAGGTTCTAACAAAGTATAAGAGAATAACAATCAGAGAAGTAGATTTGTTCTTATTTCACTGTGAAAAAGAAAATTTTGACCATATCAAGAATCAAGTCCTCGCAGCCAATGTTGAGCATGATCATAGAACATCTAAGTGCATCAACATTTTCCAATATTTTCATCCTTCTAGTAAGATATGGACTGCTAGTTTCAGCAAAGTCTGCAAATATGCTGATAAATTGCCTAAATATTTCCTGTGAAAAATGTTAACCAAGTGTTACGGTGCAATCCTTAATGAAATTGGTCATTCTCACTACTTAATAAAAATTGTGACTGAACATATGACCATCACTAAACACTACGAATTCAGTGAAATAGAAATTCAGGAGAGATGCGAGTAGAACATCTCCGGCTCCCTCCTTACGATGCACAGGGACGAACCCAGGAGAAAAAGAAAGTCATTTTTTTGTTGCAAAAACAATCGAACTTAACAGGCACAAGACATTTACACTTCTAATTAGATCAGATCCAAGTGGAAATGCCAAATAGCGTAAGCTAGGGTTTGGGCGCTCGGTTTCGCACGGCAGGAAGGGGAGACAAGGGGCGGCCGTACCTTGAAGGTTGTCGTCGCCGGTGACCAGCACGACGCGAAGACCTGGCACGGCGAGGGAGAGGGAGAATCAGAAACGCCGCCGCCGCCGGAGAGAAACGCGCCACCGCCGCCACAGAGACAAACGCCGGAGAGAAGCCCGCACGAGAGAAACAGCCCCGCACGAAAGAAGCAGCCGGAAAAATATTTGGGCTTATTGGGCTGAAACAGTCAATGGGCCGAATTCAGGAGGTGGTCGGCGCGCCCCTTCCCCTCCACCCGTCCACCGCCTGCTGCCTGCCGCCGCCTCTCGAGCTCCACAAGGCCACCACCTACGTCATCGAGATGATTGAGCAGCATGCCGCCAACCTCGCCTCCATCACCTCCCGCGAGAGCGAGATCCAGACCGGCCCCCGCTCGTGTCGTCCTAATCGCGGAAGCTCGTCGCCTTTATGGTACCAGGCAGGGCTGCCGACTAATTCACCTCCCCTTGGGCTCGTACTAGTACAGAAGTTTCTAGGGTCGGTAGTTGTGACGTGGTAGCGGTAGTACCAGCGGCAGCAGAGAAATGGGAAGGAGGGGTATGCTGATGGTTTGTATGCTGCCTTGTTCAGTGCCGCTTCAGGTTTTGGAGCAATGTCTCTCCGTCGATATAGGATACTAGTGGTTTCTGTTTACATGACCTGTGTGATTGTACTGGGCTTTGTTGTCAATTGATTATTACTACACGATGATACATACGATCAATTTCTGAAACAGAATGTTGCAATTGCTATTTGCTAATGGCATTCGTTGGTCAGAACTCTCAATTTTCTTTCAGTTATACACACTTTTTGGTCTTTCGAAATGCGAAGCTCGTCCATATTTCTTTGCATTTGTTGATTCTGCACTAATTATAGTTACTGTGCCAACCTTGTTCAAATCTATATTTATCTGTTGATTCTTCTGCTGATCTGCCTGGAGAGGACAATTACTTATTTGTTGCAATCGCACTGCTTTTGCAATGCGAGAAGTAAGTCTGGGCGCCATTTGCGTTCTGAATCTCCCAGAATGTGTATGAAGCTGTTTTACAATGCCATAGAGTATTTACAGTGCCACAAACTGTGGTATACCATAACTTGTTTGGCATTTTATAATTTCCGACTGCTATGTTTGTTCGTTGCTGATCTGAACGTCTGCTGCATGGAGGTTTCCCTGACAATGTGCATTGGGTTCTACTAGAGCATGGCTACCAATAATGAACACAATATGATGTTTTCTGAATTTCTAGATTTTGCAATGCTCTCATCTGCGTGTACCCTGATTGCCATATAAACGTAGTCAGTCTGAGCTGTAGCCTGCTTCTTTATTGATTAAATTTCAGGGAAACTTATCATTCTTTTGTTCTGGGTGATTATTCTGAACCTGTATTCATTTGAAATGCATGTCTATTTTTTCAAGCCAAGCATTTTTCATATTTTCATCCATGATTGATATGAGGATGTGCTTTAATGAACAGGCAGAGCTCCAACTATTTTCCACAAAATAACGTGAGGATGTTGAGTAAGCATATATCGATGATATGCCCACTTCTGTAGAAGTTCAAGCATTTATATCTTAACAAGGTAAATTTGCATGGCATTTTACTTCTGCTTCAATCCTGACTTCATATATGGCTTTAGTTGTTTTAGTTGATAACATATCGTCATATCCTAATTTTATCATCCACCTTCTGCTGTGATCATTGCTCTAGCCAATGTCTCTGCAATTGGTGCTTTCTAAAGGTAACAGGAAACTCGATGTATAATTTTTTTATGTTGTACATCTCTACTGGCTACTGCTACCCATCTCTTTGAGCAGGATATAAAAAGCTTAAAAACAGAAATTCGTAGAAACACAGGATAATAGAACTGAAGCATCATATAACAATCCATTTGCATTAGATCTGAGCAAACTACAGGTGAAAAGGTTTCGATTGTTTGATTCATGTATCTATTGCTGCTTCATATAACAATCCATTTCATTAGATCTGATGCAGATTTTTTAAAGACAGGATAATAGAACTGAATCATCATAAAAACCTTCGATTTTTTATTTAAGTTATAACTTGCAAACATATTGCCCATTTTCAGCACTACTTATTCCTTGTCCTTTGAAAATTACTGCAAAATCGTTCCGTCTCCACCATCCACCACAAGAGTTCTGGCAAACTTGAGATATGAATCTCTAATAGCATGCATCTCATTGACCGCATCTTGTATTAGTGTCCTCTCTCTAGGTTGTTTTCTTGAGAACGATACCCCAAGAGAAATGACATGAACCAAACATTTCTCAATAATGTTTCTTGTATTGTTGTCATAGGTGCCAGTGTGCAGCCACATTGTCGTATCGGCTATCTCCCAGATTTTATCCGGAAGAGCATCCCTCGAAAACTTATGTAGATCCATTGAACCTCTAAACATATCATCTGTTGGGCTCCTCCCTGTAAAAATCTCGAGTAGCAATATGCCAAGGCTATAAACATCACCAAAAGTTGTGATGGAAGAACCTTCACCATACTCTATTATCATCCAAAAGAAAAGAAGTATTAATCAACTTGCCATATTTATAGGAGGATTTAAAATAGAGAAAATCCAAAACATAGCATTTACGGTAGCGACATAGCCAATGGAGCCTCTTATGCCAATTGTGCTATTGGAATTTTGAAGAATTATACTTTCACTTTTTTGAAATGATTCTAGATATGCCAAAATCTCCAACTCGAGTGCTCATGTCTTACGCGGAAGGATGTTGCTTGGTTTGAGATCACAGTGGATGATTGGTGGCTGGCAGTGATTATGAAGATAATCCAGCGCATCCATGATATCAACAGCGATATCGAGCCTTTGTGCGAGGCTGACAGTATTGTTCAAAGTGGGCATGCCAGATTCTATATGGAGCCAACGATTCAAGCTGCCATTTGGCATGAACTCAAAAACCAATGCCTTAAAATCCTGACCTTGTTCATTTATGCTTGAGCAGCATGTGATGATCTTCATGAGGCAGCGGTGGCGCACCCTTTTCAGTGCCTCACATTCAGCTACAAAACTTCTAGTAGAGCCTGACTTTTGAAGGTCAAAAACCTTTACAGCTGCAAAAGTTCCCTCAGGTTGAAATGCACATTTGTATACCGTGCCAAAGCTCCCTTTACCAAGCAAATTAGCTTCTGAGAATCCATTGGTTCCATTTGATAAGGCATGATAAGAAACCCTTTCATATTGTTCCTCAACCATTGGTGGTCCAAATGCACCCTTCCGTCTTTGTGTTTGCTTCCTGTAGATGTAGTGAATGAGTGCAACAACAGTAGTTAATATTAAGAGCGCAAAGGTTGTTGTTATTGCTATTTTAAGATACTTCAGTTTCCCTCTTCTCTTCTTTTGCACAGAATTTGTCTTGCATGGAACTAAATGAAGCTGGGGTATTCCTCCACAAAGCTTGTTATTTCCAGTGATTGATTGGTTAGTCAAATTTCTGAAAATCCCTTCTTTTGGCAATTCCCCTTGCAGATTGTTGAAGGACAAATCCAACTCCTGCAATGATGTTAAATTGCAGTAGAACTGCAGGGATTGGTCGACAAATTGTTGTGTGCGGATACTGATTCTGCTAGGTCGCGATACTTCCAATTGCATACGGAATACTACCGGACAAGCGATTCAGCGACGGGTTGAGTGTAACTAGAGCCTTGTTTAGATATTGGGGTATGCTTCCGTTAAATAAGTTCTTGTCCAACCACAGATGTTGCAGCATTGTGCACTTGCCAATACTTTACGGTATCTCACCGCACAACCGGTTTTCGAGATAGAAATAGCCGGGTTAAGATTCTGTAAGCTACCGACCTCGGAGGGAAGAGGTCCCGATAGTGAATTGTATGATAATTGTAAGGCGGTGAAAGGAAGTTCAAAAATCTCTCTTGGAATGGAACCGTTCAGGTGGTTGTATGACAAATCAAGGAAAAATATGCTCTTCAACTTCCCTATGCTTGGTGGAATTGGCCCCTCTAGATTGTTACTGAATACACCGAGGATAGCTAACTTTGAGAGATTTCCAATAGATGAAGGTATTTGGCCGGACAAGTTAGTATTGTATAGAGAAATATCAGTCAAGTTTCCTAGCATGCCGATGCTATCTAGAATTACTCGGATATGAAGGCATCATTAGGCCGCAAGGAGTTCAAGGCCCCACCAGTTGCCGATGGCAGAGGGAATGCTTCCCGAAATCCCGGTAGCGCCAAAGGCGAGGACTTGCGAGGGTTGTTGAGAGATTCACTAGTGAGCTTGGTAGCTGTCCGGTGAAATCGATATTGTTGTTGATAGTTAATTGTTGGAGTTGGCTGCAATTGGACAAAGATGCAATAAACTCCCACCCAGCCCCATCTTTAGCTTCTAGCATGTTGTAGTACAAGTGTAGCCATTGCAGAGCTTGTAGTTTCCCAATCGTGCGAGGCACATATCCAATAAGCATATTCTGGGCAAGGTGGAGTACCTTGAGCGATGTGATGTTGGAGAGTGAAGCAGGGATGATCCCACTGAACTGGTTTTTATAAAGAAAGAGCATTTGCATGCTGGGGAACCTGCTGCCAATATTAGTAGGAATGCTACCACTGAGCATGTTCCACTGGATCATCAACTTTTCCAAGGAAGACAAATTGTATAGGGAGGCTGGGGGCTCGCCAAAGAGGTTGTTGAAGCCGAGATGAAGATACCTGAGGTCCTTGAGGACGCCGATGCTATTCGGGACAGTACCCTCAAGCAGGTTGCACGCGAGGTTCAGAATACTCAATGATGTCAAGTTGGCCAGCGACGCCGGAATCCTTCCAGTGAAGCTGTTGTTCTGCAGGCTGAGCTTCTTGAGCTGCTTCAACCTGTCACCAAGCTCAGAGGGTATGTTCCCATTTAGCTTGTTAAAATTAAGGACCATCTCTATTAAATTGGTGCAAGAGCTCAAGTTGGTGGGGGAGCGGGCCAGAGAAGGCATTTCGACTCAAGTCGAGGGTATGTAGGTAGCGTAGACGACCGAGGCTCGCGGGGATTTCCCTACTAAATTCATTGAAGCTCAGGTTAAGAGTCCTCAAGGACGACAGGTTTCCAATGGCAGGCGAGAGGACACCGGTGAGCCGATAGGGACGGGAGGCTCAACGCCACCACTCGACGTTGTGTGCCTCGACACCTCACCCCCTCCCAACTGCAGTACCCACCTATGGTGCTGCGGTTCCACGAAAGCAAGCTGGTCGCCATACCGCCGTCGCTGGTCGCCCGCGGCCTTGAAGGCCAGCAGCGCGGCCTCCTCGTCGCCTTTTGCAGCCACCAGCGTCGAGACCAGCATCAACATGGAAGCGAAGCGCAGCAGCAAGCACACCGAGGACATTGCCGCGCATATTGCTTTGGTACACATTGAGGGATAGATGGCGCCTTTGGTGTATGTAGTGTGTGCAAGCACATGCATTGCAGGCTGGTGATGCCACATTTATAGTCAAAATACTAACAGCGAAGTCAGGCGCGCGCCATGAATATGTGTGGTTGCGCGCTATCTCAGCGTTCGTCGTTGAGTCCAAGACTCCAAGAGTTGGTCAACAACTGCCAAACGCTATGCCATGTGTGTGCCCTCCGTGCCATAATCGTCAAAACTTCCAGGGCCCAGACCTGTGATTTTTATATAAATATCACTCTGTTTTATTCCTAGTTTTTTTTTTTTCTTTCTTGAGAAATTATCGGTTTCTAGTCCATCCGGTCTCGTGCTAGTCGCAGTCGCAACTGGCGGCCGTCCTCGATGGCATCTGCTTGTGTGGAAAATTCTTAGCCTGATAATGATTGTTACAACTTTCTTTTATCAATTTACTGTATTATCTATACTGACATATTTTACAATGTTTACTTTTTTTCTCAAAGTTGTAGTATCTTAACATACAACCAACACACGCCCCCATACACAATCTATTTGCATATTTATTTTACTAATAAATATTGTAATGCAAATTTGAGACCATAAACAATTTCAAATAAAAAATTGAACTAAACTCTTAGTCTCTTCCAGTGCTACAAATTTGGTCTAAACTTTGTGTCTATTTGAGTTCATTTCAAAATTTGAATACTTAACATAATTTCGAGCACTAAATGGTTCTCAAATAAAAAAGTCATCAACTATAAAGTTGTACATATCTTAAGTGCTATAACTTTGGTTTAGGTTATTTTTCTATCTGAGGTACTTTGAAAAATTAGAATTTTTAAATTACATGCCAGTGTCTTGCTACGGGTGAATACTAAATTATTCGATTCAATATGTAGATTTTTGTGCAACAACATTATATAACGATTAAAAGTGTAATACTTGTGCAGTTACCTAGACGATTTATGTCTTGGAAGAGTTCTCTAATGATCACATCATCTGCTCGGATATGTCATGCACGTGTTGTTCTAGCTCGTGTGCGCACAGGTTGTAAGTCCAAGTTATAATTGGGACAAGAGGCATAAGGGCATTGATGGAAGTAAAAGAATAATTAAAAAAAACTTTTTAACTTTAATGTTAAATATAGATAGCATAGTGCCTTGATATGAATTGTGTTTGTTCATTCTATGAAAAATTATGTAGTAAATAAAATAAGAGCCTTAGAACTTTATCTTGTATCAGAAGCTCGAACGACTGCACGTGCATGGGCATCGACGGTTGACGGAACGTCATACCACACACATACTCCCTCCGTCTAAAAAAAGGACGACACTATAGAAAGGTGTAAGTCAAACTTTTTAACTTTTGACTAGGTTTGTAGAAAATATGTGCAACATTAATATATAATTGCCGACGGTTTAAAAACGTTGGCTTCTTGGGAAGCGAGAATAACACCTATTTTGGGACGGAAGGAGTACACAATTTGTGTTGTACTCACTTGCGATCCCATGCATGCACAAGGCACACCAAGTAATGCACGTGTGTGGTTGATCACAATCATTTTCGATCGATTAGGAGCAATCACGCGGCAGCAATGGATTCATGCATGTGGGGGAACAGCATGACGCTGATGTTGATGAACGACTCCTCCCGTCGTCGTCCATGGCCTCTCGCGCCCTTGCTGCCGCCTGCTAGCGGACTAAGTAGTTGGACTCCGGCAACGCACGGAGAACTCTCGCCGCTGATGCTCGGCAGCAACACGTGCGATGCGGATGCCGACGCACAGGCCGCAGACATGGTACTCCTCCTCAGCCCTGTTCTAATCTTTGTTTCCACCCGTATTTGAGATGGAGCTAGTGATATTGGGCACGAGTAGAAGAAAAAGAGCGGTACATGAGGAAGAGGCGGAAGAAGAGGTGAAAAAAATATATGGCAGAAATTTTCGTGTTTTATTATTATATAGATATTGATATAGATTTTTACAATCGACAAGTTAAGAAGATCGCCAACATGCGTAAGTAAAATCGACCCATAGGCCATTTAGAGGATGCTTGGTTCATGGCCAAACGTTGCCATGCCATGTGTGGCGCCGCCAGCCTTTTTCTTTTCTGGTCATGGCTCGCCATGTTATAGTAACAAATGATGCCGAAGCTTAGGTGATGAACTGGACCACCACACACGTGGCGTGCTACAACAGCCCCCGTATGGATTGGCAGCCACAATCTGAGGCATGGCATGTGGCAGCAGCTAGCCTAAAACCAGCCAGCTCTAAGTGGCAGCCACATGAGTGGCGTGGCTTATATCGGCAGGTAACCAAACACCTCCTTAGTATGGATGTCGACGTTTTATGATCAATATGGACTAACATAATTGAAGTGTTCTTAATGTAGAAATGATTTCTTTCTTTTTCTCATCTCTATTCGATAAGTATATTATCAGATTAGCAAAATCCTTATCTAGTAGTATAAGGCTATCAAGTTGAAACTTTTATAGTTTTTGTATCGGGAGGATATTAGGTGGAGAGCAAAGGTCGAGGCACGCGCCGCGAGGACGTGATGTGAATACAGCAATGGGCCAATGACATACGGAAAACAGTGATATGATTAACGACATGCACACCAAAATAGTCATTGCTTAGTCGTCACTGGCTAGCAGAGTAGCAGTTCAATAATCTTTCTACAGTCAAAAGAATCAGCTTGTGGAAATGCTCAAGGAAAGGGAAGTCAACAATGTGGAATTTTATTCCTTCTATAAATATCTATTCATAATATAGCAATCAAAGAATCAGACTTTCGCCATGTGGTCCTCCAAGGAAGTATCCATTGTCCTCTGCGTCTCTCAAGACATGGAGCCGAGCAACCTAGCGCCTTGTGGGTTGGGCTTGGGCCCAATAAAGCACAAAACAAACATGCCTACGGTTCAGTCATGTTTCCAGTCCAGGGCCGTCTTTTTTCTCTTTCAGCTTGACACTGACTGAACTCGGCAAGAAAGCTAAGGAGTTGGCGGCCTGGCGGAGAAGTGTTTCCCGTGGCCGATGGCGACAACGGCGGCGGCGGCGGTGAGCCGGCGAGGGGAGAGAAAAAAAACAGAGCGGGAAGAAGGCGACACACTGCATCTCCTCCGGCTCTTGTCCATCACGAGCTCCCTCGGTAGCAGGCCAACCATGGAGAAGCTGCTGCCCGCGGCGGGGATGCCGCAATGCTACGGTGTTGCATTCGCAGTGCCCCGATCCTCCATCCGTCTCGTGGTCCCCAGCCGGGCTCGCCAAGCACGCCGTCTCCGAAGCACCAAGATCCAGGCCAGCCCAGGAGGAGCAAGCGAAGCCGCAAGCCCAGCAGCAAGACCCGTGGCCCGGAGTGGGCTTGTAAGGAGTGCGTGGCCCATGAGCCCGTTACCGTTGAGTAGAAATAGCCGAGAGTCCGAGAGAGACGTATCCAACTTGTATTGAGCTGTCGAGACTTGAGAAGGGGGAAAGAAGGGAAGCGCCGAGTTGGCGGAGTACGGTTGCCGTGTCGAGAGAGAGTGAGTGAGTGACCTCCGCCGGCCGGTGGTTGCTAACAAGTGGTATCAAGAGCCATCGATCCCCTGCACCGCGGGAGCCGTGGAGCCAGCGGAGCTGCCCCCACGACCACTTCACCGCCGCTGCGGCGCCGCCGGAGTCATGGATCCGGTTGTCGCACGGCGTTCACCGAAATGTTCCGGCCCGGGGTTGAGGAGATGGATCGCCGGTTCGCCGACCGGCAGGAGCGGATGGATCGCCACCTTGAGCGGCGGTGGCCAACCAGCGGTGCGGGACGCGTCCGTTGGCGCCGCCTCTCCGCCGCGGGCGTGCTTGTTGCCGCGCGCACGGAGCTCCCGACCGCCGCGTCGAGGAGGCTGCCGCCGACCGCGAGCGCGGACGCTGCGGGCGTGGATGCGCGCGATCGCCCGGCTGGGCGAGATCGTCGCCGCCCATTATAACGCCGCCCGTCGTGGCCGACAACCGGGAGGTCACCGACGAGCGTCTCCTTCCTCGAAGGCCGGGTGTTCGATCTAGAGTGCATCCGGATGGTGGAAGCGGCGGACGAGCGATGACCACATCATCTCACTCGAGGACGCCTAACGCCCGCTGGTCTTGTGGAAGCCGGTGATCGACGCTCACATCGGCGACCTCCGCCACGTCCGATTCGAGCTCCGGGCGCGGCTGCACCAACAGATGCGCCCGATATCGAGTTGACCGCCGCGCGCCCATCCGCCGGAACCACGGTCGGCCCGGCCCACGGGCACGGGCGTCAGATCGACTACGGGTGCCGGCCTACGGATCGGTAGCGACCGTAGTGCCGAGCTCGGCCAATGGTTCGTTTCACCACCATCCTCCCGACCCGGTTCATCTCAATTCTGCATAACCCGTCACTAGTTCGTCCCACCACCTATCACAACCACCAAGCCACAGCAAATTTCCACCAATTCCGTCAAAACCCACCAGCCACCACCAATCCCCCACCAACATCAAACACAAACGACCCCCAATTCAACCCGGCCGACCTAGGCCATATCCCAAAGATGTCATTCCCCAAGTTCGACGGCGAAGATCCCCAATATTGGATGACACGGGCGCGTGCCCAAAACTACTTCGATCTCTACCAAGTCCGTCCTAACATGTGGGTCAAATGTGCAATGATGCAGTTCACGAGGCCGCCGCTCGGCGGTTACAAGTCTATTGATCGTCGGCTCGTCGGTCAAGATTGGCCCCTCTCTACCGCATGATTCGCGGCGTTTTCGCCGCGATCGGCATGAGCTCTTTGCTCCACCAATACTTCCACATTCGCCAAACTACATCTGTGCAAGATTACGTCAATCGTTTCATCGATCTCATCGAGCAATTATCCGCATACACACCTAATCCTGATTTCCTATCCTACAAAACACGATTCATCGATGGCCTTCGTGAGGATATCCGTGCGAGTACTTATTGTTCAACGTCCACCCGATCTCGAATGCCTTTGCTCTCTCACTCGTTACGAAGGAAGAGGCGCACGACCCCGGTCGGCGGCGCGATGGACGTCGCGGTGATGGGGTGCCGTTCTAGAAGCGAGACGCGGTGCGCCTATTCTTTGGGACTCCAAGCTCGACCGCAACATCGGGCGGCAATCCGGCTGATGATAAGCGGGTGCCGAAGATTCCCGAGCTCAAGCCAAGCCTTATGAGGACATGTTCCGTGCACTGCGACGGTACCGCAAGGCGAGTGGGCTGTGCGTCTTATTTGTGGCGCGGCCGGCAACGAGGCCACAAGTGTGCCCCTGCTCTCCAGCTGCACGCACTCCAGGAGGTCTGGAACCTCTGCTAGGATGCTTTCGACGAGGGGGAATGTTCATCTGCACAAGACATAGTCACCGAAGCTGCAACGACTGAGGCCCCTTCAGCTCACCTGTTTATGATGGTTGCATCCGCTGATTCAATGAGATCTGGCCCCGTCCCCGATTCTAACTAATGCTCAGGTCCGCACAATGCAGTTCAGGGGATCCATACAAGGCCATGAAGCTCTTATACTCCTCGATTCTAGGAGCAGCCACTCTTTTGTTAGTTCAGCCCTGGCTGCCAAGCTAACCGGTGTCCAAGCTCTGCCTGAGGCCGGGTCAGTGACAGTGGCAGATGGAAGCCGGATCACTTGCTCTCTGGAGATTCCACTCGCAACTTGGGCAATTCAAGGTTTTGAGTTCCACTCAAGCCTCAAGGTGCTGCCATTGGGCTCCTATGACATCATCGTTGGTATGGACTGGTTGACAACGTTCTCCCGATGAAGATCAATTGGGCTCAGCGTTGGGTCTCGATTCCGTATGGTTCATCACAAGTTGTGTTACAAGGGATCGTCCCTGACACGCCTGAAGTGACTATGGTGCAGCTGTTTGCCATCACAAGTGATACCTCTGAGTCTGATCCATCCCCAATGCACCCTGCAGTTCAACCTCTGCTTGATGAGTTTGCCTCAGTGTTTGAGCCTCCAACAGAACTGCCACCCCGTCGTGCGTGTGACCACAAGATACCTCTCATCGAAGGGGCACAACCAGTGTCGATACGGCCATACAGATACCCGCCCAAGCTGAAGTCAGAGATCGAGGATCAGGTCAGCGACATGCTCAACTCTGGTTTCGTTCGCCCTAGCACCAGTGCGTTTTTTCTTCTCGCTCGCTGGTTCGCAAGGACGGTGATCGGGCGATTTTTGTGTCGACTACCGGCAGCTTAACGCCTTAACTGTCAAGTCAAAGTTCCCAATACCAGTTATTGACGAGCTGCTCGATGAACCGCCCGAAGCTTCGGTTTTCGGTGCTCGATTCAGATCCGCCTAGCGCCCGTGGGAGGAGTACAAGGCGGCATTCGGACTCACGGGGTCAGTTCGAGTGCGCCGTTATGTCGTTCGGGCTGACGGGAGCTCCAAACACGTTCCAAGGCGCCATGAACGAAACATTGAGGGTCTCGCTCTGTAAGTGCATCATTGTGTTCTTCGACGACATTTTGGTGTTCAGCAAAACCCTCGAGGAGCATCTGTTACATCTTCGTTAGGTGTTGGAGCTTTTGGCTCGTGATTAGTGGCAAGTGAAACTATCTAAATGCCGCTTCGCAGGCAGAGTATTGCTTACGGGGCATGTCATGAGCGCGGGTGGCGTATCTACGAACCCAACAAAAGTTCAGTCCATTCGGTCATGGCCTCTTCCCCAAAACATCAAGGAACTACGCAGTTTTCTCGGCCTCGCGGGTTACTACCGCAAATTTGTGCGCAACTATGCCATCCTGGCCAAGCCTCTGTCAGATTTCTTTGAAGAAGAACTCCTGTTCGTGCGGACCACCGCCCACACAACAGCCTTCAATGTTCAAACGGGGCTCGATCTCCACCCCGCGCTCACCCTTCCGGACTTCAACATGCCTTTTCGTGATTCAAAGCGATGCTCGGGCTACGGCGTCGACGCAGTTCTCCTTCGGGACGGCCATCCGATCGCCTATGTCGGTAAGGCCCTTGGTGCTCGTACCCACTGTCTCTCAACCTACGAAGGAATACTGGCTATCATTGTGGCCGTCGGCGGTGGCGCGCCTACCTTCAGCACGGCGAGTTCACGATTTTCTCGGATCACCGCGGCCTCGTCCATCCGACGAACAACGCCTCCATACTCCATGGCGGCCGCGCTCGTACTCCAAACTCGTCGGCTGCAGTTCAAAATCGTTTACAAGCCAGGCGGTTCAACGCAGCCGCCCGACGCCTGTCTCGTCACCCAGCCCCTCCAAGCCAGCTCATGGCCATATCCTCTGCTACTCGAAATGGCTCTCGATGTTACTTAGGGTATGACGGTGACCCCTACTCCACCAAATTGCTGGGGATCTCTCTCTCAACCTAGAGTCTCGTCCGCCATTTCTCTCTTCGTGACGGCCCCATCCAAGTTGATTCAAGGATTTGGATTGGGGATAATCGAGGCGATTCAAGCTCGCATCATGGCCGCTCGCACTCCGGTGCCATAGGTGGCCATTCTGGGGTTTCTGTTACCTTCGTAAAATCAAGAAGCTGTTCGCTTGGAGGGAATGAAGCGCTGCGTTCGCAAGTTCGTGGCATCCTACTCGATCTGCACTCAGGCCAAACCCGATCGGGCACGCTATCCCGGGTTGCTCACGCCCCTCCCTGTTCCGTCTGAATCCTGGGAGGTCGTCACCATGGATTTCATCGAGGGCTTACCTTATTCTGGCAACGCAAACCGCATATTGGTTGTCGTCGACAAATTCAGTAAGTACGCACATTTTGTGCCTCCGCTTCACCCATTCTCGCTCCCGCAGTTGCTCGGGCGTTCCTCGACACGATTGTACCGCCTCCATGGCATGCCTGCCCTGATCGTCAGTGACCGTGATGAAATTTTCATCCGCAACTTCTAGCGAGAGCGTTCAAGACGGCGCAGACTACCCTGGCCATGAGCTCTGCTTATCACCCGCAATCCGACGGGCAGACAGAACATGTTAACCAGTGCCCGGAGACCTTTCTCCACTGCTTCGTCAATTCGTGTCCTCGTCAATGGCTGAAATGGTTGACCCTGGCCGAATTCTGGTACAACACAAGTTATCACTCCTCAATTCACACGTCGCTGTTCGAGGTACTTTATGGCCACCCCCACGACATTTTGGTCTTTCTGCTTCTTCGATGTCATCGTCTACGGAGGTGGAAGCTGTGCTCGCCGAGCGCAGGACGATGGTCGAAGCTATCCGCCAGCACCTCCTCCGCACCCAACAGCGGATGAAGCACCAAGCGGATAAGCGGCACTCCGAACGCAGCTTCAACGCCGGGCGACGGCATCTACCTCAAGCTGCAGCCCTACGCACAATCCGCTGGGACCAAGGGCGCACCGAAAACTCTCGCTTCGCTACTTCGCCCCTTCACGGTGATCGACAAGATTGGAAGCGTCGCCTACAAGCTCAAGCTACCGGCGTCATCTTCGATTCACCCCGTGTTCCACGTGTCCCTGCTCAAGCTGGCCCCGTCAACAAAGTACACCGTCGCCCCGTCCCTCCCCGACATCGACGACGAGCTCCGGGTGCGAAGCAATCCTATAGCGCCGCATCCACCGGTGCCACGACGACTCGGTACCGCAAGTCCTCATCAAGTGGTCCGACCTCGACGCGTCACTCGCAACGTGGGAGCGTCACCAGGCCAGCCCAGGAGGAGCAAGCGAAGCCGCAAGCCCAGCAGCAAGACCCGTGGCCCGGAGTGGGCTTGTAAGGAGTGCGTGGCCCATGAGCCCGTTACCGTTGAGTAGAAATAGCTGAGTCTGAGAGAGACGTATCCAACTTGTATTGAACTGTCGAGACTCGAGAAAGGGGAAACACGGGAAGCGGCCAGAGTTGGCCGGAGTACGAGTTGTGTCGAGAGAGAGAGAGTGAGCGACCTCGCCGCCGGCGGGTTGCTAACAGATCGTCACCAAGTTCACTTCCTCATAGGTCTGCCTCCTTCTTGCCTCTCATACCTGTAGACTGTAGTGGCTGTTCAGTTGGTTGTTGTGGTGCCTCATTTTATTTACCGTAAGATGCAGGCAACAGCACCAAGAAAAGTGAAATTGTGAACGAAAATGGATGCTCCGCAAGCAAACTAGCAAGCAGCAGAACCAATGGGATTTTTTCTGAATTTCTGCATCTTGTACTTCTCTGACCCTGATTACTATATAGACGTATTAGTAACTTTGAGCTGGCCTGCTTGATTGAATTTCTGTAAAAACTGAACCAGTTGTCTTGTGTGCATATTATGTCCAAAATTTTCAATCCATTCATGTATCTTATTTTGATACATGATTGGAATGAGGATATTGAGTAAAGTGAATGGATAATGATGTATGCCCACTGCTGTGGAGGAGCAGACATGATTGAAACAAAATCCTTGGTCTACTCTTCATAATGACATTCTTTGACTCCACATATAGCGAGATTGTTTAAATACCAATTTTGAATGTTCTTAGAGCACTCCCTATACTTGGTCTACTCTTTGTAATGTTGAATGTGAACATACCAAGCAATAACGTGTCAATGCTATATACCTTCTCAATTGTCTAGATCTCAGAACACCCCTACACCCTATGAGATGTGCAAAATAACTGAATTTGTTGTTAAACTGTACTATCGAACAACTACAGGGAAACAAACAGTTCTCTTATTTGATTTATGTACTGTTCCTTTATTTCACATAACTAATCTACTTGCAAATATCTGAACTTAAAAATCCAGACGTCTAAGGACAGAATAAAAGAGTCGAGGCATCATACATATCTGCATTTATTTAATAGAGTCATAGTATGATAAACTGCTTGTCCATTTTCAGCTCTACTTATTCACTGTTCTTTGAAAATTACTGCAAAATCATTCCTGCTCCATCTTCCACCGCAAGAGATCTGGCAAACTTGAGGTATGAATCTCGATAGCATGCATCTCATTGACCGCATCTTGTATCAGTGTTCTCTCTCTAGGCTGTTTTCTTGAGCAGGATACCCCAAGAGAAATGACATGAACCAAACATTTCTCAATTATGTTTCTTGTATTGCTGTCATAGGTGCTAGTGTGCAGCCACATTGTCGTATCGGCTATCTCCCGATTTTATCCGGAAGAGCATCCTCTCAAAAACTTATGTAGATCCATTGAACCTCTAAACATATCATCTATTGGGCTCCTCCCAAGAAAAATCTCGAAACAATATGCCAAGGCTATAAACATCACCAAAAGTTGTGATGGAAGAACCTTCACCATACTCTATTATTATGCAAAAAAAAAAAAAAAAAAAGGAAGTATTGGTAAGCATGCCATATTTATAGAAGGATTTGGAATAAAGAAAAAAAAAAAAAGAGTTTACCCGAGCAACATACCCAATGGACCCTCTTATGCCAATTGTGCTATCGAATTTTTTGCAGATTATACTTTCATCGCCTCGAAATGATTTTGGATATACCAAAATCTCCAACTCGGCGCCATGTCTTCTTACGCAAGAAGGATGTTGCTTGGTTTGAGATCACAATGGATGATTCTTTGACAAAGCTGATTGTGAAGATATTCCGAGCATCCATGATATCAATACTATATCTAGCCTTTGTGCAAGGCCGAGAGTATTGTTCAAAGTGGGCATCCCAGATTCTATATGGAGCCAATGGTTTAAGCTACCATTTGGCATGAACTCAAAAACCAATGCCTTGAAATCCTGACCTTGTTCATTGATGCTTGAGCAGCATGTGATGATCTTCATTAGGCAAAATGTGGCGCACCCTTCTCAGTGCCTCACATTCAGCTACAAAACTTTTATTAGAGCCCGATTGTTGAAGGTCAAAAAACCTTTACAGCTGCAACAGTTCCTCATTTGAAAAAAAACACATTTGTAGACTGTCCCAAAGCTCCCTTTACCAAGCAAATTAACTTCGAGAATCCATTGGTTCCATTTGATAAGGCATGATAAGAAACCCTTTCAAACTGTTCCTCAACTATTGGTGGTCCACATGCGCCCTTCTGCCTTTGTGTTTGCTTCCTGTAGATCAAGTGAACTAGTGCAACAATAATAGCTAATAATAAGAATGCAAAGGTTGTTGCTAGAGCTATTTTAAGATACTTTAGTTTCCGTCTTCTCTTGCTTTTCACAGGATCTGTCTTGCATGGAACTAAATGAAGCTGGGGTATTCCTCCACAGAGCTTGCTATTTCCGGTGATCGACAGGTTGGCAAAATTTCTGAAAATCCCTTCTTTTGGCACTTCCCCTTGCAAATTGTTGAAGGATAAATCCAACTCCCATAATGATGTTAAATTCTGTAAAACTAGAGGGATTGGTCCTGACAAATTGTTGTGCGCCATATACAATTGTTCCAGGCCACTGATACTTCCAATGGCTTCTGGAATACTACTGCATAACCGATTCACCGATGTGTTGAGTGTAGTTAGAGCCTTGTTTAGATATTGAGGTATCTTTTCCGTTAAATAAGTTATCATCCAACCAAAGTTCTTGCAGCACAATGCAGTTCCTAATACTTTCGTGTATCTCGCCGCATAACCGGTTTCGTGATAGAAATAGTAGGTTGAGATTCTCGTAAGCTACCCACCGGGAGGGAAGAGGTCCCGAAAGTGAATTGTATGACAAGTCTAAGTAATCGATGGAGAGTTCGAAAATCTCTCTAGGAATCGAACCATTCGTGTGGTTCCATGACAACGAAAGGAGAAATAAACTCTTCAACTTCCCAATGCTAGGTGGAATTTGTCCCTCTAGATTTGCATCAGATGCGTCAAGGATAGCCAACTTTGAGAGGTTTCCAATGAGAAGAAGGTATTTGTCTTGACAAGTTAGTATTGAACAAACCAAGCAGAGTCAAGTTTCCTAGTTTGCCGATGCTATCTGGAATTTCTCCTGATATAGAAGTATTAAAAAATACCAAGGGTTTGGAGGCCCACCAGATTGCCGATCGCGGAGGGATGCTTCCCCAAATGCCGTTGTTGTCCAAGCGTAAGGATTTGGGTGGTTGTTGAGAGATTCACTATTGAGATTGGTAGTCTGTCCGGTGAAAGCGATGTTATAATGGATATCTAACCTTTTGAGCCGGGCTGCAGTTTGACAAAGAAGCAATAAATTCCCACCCCTCCCCATCACTAGCTTCTAGCATGCTTTGGTACAAGATCAGGAATTGCAGAGCTCGTAGTCTCCCAATCGTGCGAGGCACATATCCACTAAGCATATTTTGTCCAAGGTGGAGTACCTTGAGCGATGTGAGGTTGGGGAGTGAAGCGGGGATGATCCAAAGTGAATTGATTTCCCCCAAAATAAAGGATTTTCATGCTGGGGAACCTACTGCCGATATCAATGGGAATGCTACCATTGAACATGTTGCACTGAATCTGCAACATTTCCAAGGAAGACAAATTGTAAAGGGATATTGGGGGCTGGGCGCAGAGGTTGTTGAAGCCAAGATCAAGAGACCAAAGGTCCTTGAGGGCGCCAATGCTATTCGGGATAGTACCCTCGAGCAGGTTGAAAGAGAGGCCCGCACCACTCAACAATGTCAAGTTGGTTAGCGAGGCCGGAATCCTTCCAGTCAAGCTGTTGTTCCGTAGGTTGAGGAACTCGAGTTGCTTCAGCTTGTCACCGAACTCGAGGGTATGTTCCCCGCTGAGCTTGTTAAATTCAAGGTCCATCTCTATTAGACTGGTGCAAGAGCTCAAGTTGGTGGGGAGTGAGCCAGAGAAGGCATTGTTTTTCAAGTCGAGGGTATGGAGGCGTTGCAGACGACCGAGGCTCGTGGGAATATTCCCACTGAACCCATTGGAGCTCAGCTTTAGAAACCTCAAGGATGATAGGTTTCCAATGGCAGACGAGAGAACGCCGGTGAGCCCATAGGACGGGAGGCTCAACGCCACCACTCGACGCCCATGGTGTGTGCCCCTACACCTCACTCCCTCCCAACTGCAGTACCCACCGGTGGTACTGTGGTTCCACGAAGCAAGCGGGTCATTGTACCCGTTGCTGATTGCTGCTGCCTTGAAAGCCAGCAGCGTGGCCTCCTCGTCACGTTCTAAGGATGTGATGGCGGAGACGGTGACCAAGGAGGATAGCAGTAGCAGCAAGCTCGGCGAGCGCAGGGCCATGCCACCCATGTTAGATGTTTTTTGCATTGGTATATATATGCTGTGATGTACCGACAGCAGCAATTGTTGTTTGTTTGCCAAATAAACTCTGCTTCGTGGTGCTATTTATACAGCGAATCCTGTAACGTCTCTAAAGATGCGCCGGTGAACAGGAAGTCACTGAAGGAGCCTTGCTAGTTGCCACCGAGCAATTTGGCACTTCGCTCTATCACACCCTCTAACGTCTCTATTGCCCAGTTAAGTGCGTTATTCTGCTGTGCTGGTGTTTGACTGCTTGACGGCGATCGCACCATCAAACATTTATGCGCGGCTAGTGCTCACCGCGATCATGCATGATGACGCTGGCCTAATAAATAGCGGCGACTGAAAGACTTTTGTCTTCTTTTAGTGTGTGTAGTGGCCTTTGATGGGCCAAAAGAGTCGTTGGGAATATAGCGACCTGCTCGTTTTCTACCTTCTGTGTTTTTCTCCCGGTGGGGACAGACTCGCTCCTTTTTTTTCATTTAGTACTGTGGTGTAAACACCATTATTCTAGTTCCAATGCATTAGTACTAATACATAAGGAAAAATTTCTATGTGACATAGAAATTATATGAAAGCAGCGCGCACCGGTACTAATACATAAAAGAAAATAATGACGTGACATAGAAATTATATGAAAGCAATGGGCACCGGTACTAATGCATTGGAACTTTGGAAGCTAAATGAAATTTAACTGAAAGGATTCATGGAATGCTTTCAAAACACCATGCATCATTTAAATATTTAGAACTACGACGACGATATTATGAAATGGAACTATACACTATGGATTTTGTTTTATTTAATCATCCCTATCTCACTTATGGAAACTATGTAAAGAATAAGCACCGGGAATAGCTAGCCTTAGTGTGTCCCCAACGGGTTCCAAATGGCCAGCTTATTAATCTCATTGGCCACAGAAAAGAGTCCCCGATAGCGCGTCTGAAATAGCTAGTTTCGGAAGGAAAAAAAAAAAAAAAGCTCTATAGCTCTATCCGTCTCAATGGAAAGTTTCACCTCCCGGTTTTCAAGATGTGAAACTTTGGCATGAAATAGGCGCCTCCCTCAATGTACAGTTTCATTGCACAGTTTCATAGGCTCAAGGGTCCCCACAACCTCTCTCTCATTGCATGGTTTAATTGCATAGTTTCATGGTGAAACGCTATTTTGCCTCAATGGGGGTTTCACCCTGTTTCCAACGCATGTGAAACAAGGCTCAAAGGTTTCACCATGGTGAAACTTTTTCCTCCTCTCTCTCTTAGGCGTTTCATGTAAAAAGTGAAGTTTTGCTGATGTGGCGTTGATTTAATGTGCATGAAAAACACTCATGAAACCCCATTAAGATCGGCCATAGTTTGCTCCATATTGTATATTTCTTTTTTGTTGTTTCTCGGTTAGCGATTTGGTACACTCCCCGGTTTTGAGGGCGAACTTAGTGCTCTCTTTAATATGTCCATGTAGGAGAGAGGAGGAACATGAGAGAGAATATCATGTTGCACTTGAGAGAGAATATCTGTTTCTTAATGCAGAAATGATTTCTTTCTTTTTCTCATCTCTTGGATAAATCTAAGAGCACTCACAATGCAGACTCTATCGTAGTTTGTATCCTCATTTATTACCCCCTCTATTTATTGCTTTTTGTTGATGTGGCCAGTATTTATTGATGAGAGAGAGAAAAACACAAGAAACCAAGTCTAACTAAGAAACCAAGTCTTCACGTAAAACTAAGACAATATGTGAGAGTGACAAGTGGGCTGTGTGATATCATGATAGGAAAATGCATTGTGGAAGATAGTTTCTTGACACAATGTCCAAAACTATAGAAATCATGATAGTTTCTAGCATTGTGAGTGACCTTATCACATTAGCAAACTACTTATCTAGTAATAGTATAATATAATTAATTAATATATATGGAAACTTTTCTAGTCTTTGTATATTGGTTGTGTCCGTCCTTATCAGGTTATTAGGTGGAGAGCAAAGGTCAAGGCACGCCCCAGGACGCTGATGTGAATACAGTAATGGGCCACTGACATAGGAAAACAGTGATTTGATATAACGACCTGCACACAAAAATAGTCATTGCTTAGTCCACCCAGAACTGCAGTCATTGGCTACCAGTTCAATCTTTCTACGGTCAAAGAATCAGCTTGTGGAAATCCTCAAGCAAAAAAGGAAGTCAACAGTGTGGCATTTTCTTCCTTCTTATCTGATCACAAAAGCATGGAGCCAAATAACCAGCCTTTCGGACAAGTTGTCCTTCATGGAGGGAGGGAGCACCCCACTAACATTGTCGCTGAAAACATTTGGCCCAAGGCTGAGCAACCTAGCGCCTTGTGGGTTGGGCTTGGGCCCAACAAAGCACAAAGAAAACATGCCTCCAGAAAGCCCACGGAATACGCCCAGCTCGGGGCCCGGCGGAGAGGTGTATTATCCCCGTGGCCGATGGCGACAACGGCGGCGGGCGGCAGTGAGCCGGCGAGGGGAGAAGAAAGACCGAGCTTGAACAAGAAGCTCACACATTGCATCTCCTCCAGGGCTCTGTCTTCCATCACGAGCTCCCTCGATAGAAGGCCCATCATGGAGAAGCTGCTGCCCGCGGCGCCGGCGGGGATGCCGCAATGCTACGGTGTTGCATTCGCGGTGCCCTGATCCACCGTCCGCCTCGTCGTCCCCAGCAAGCTCGCAGAGCACGCCGTCTCCCGAAGCACCAAGATCGTCACCAAGTTCAGTTCCTCATAGGTCTGCCTCCTTCTGGCCTTCGTACTTGTTGTGGCTGTTCAGTGATATTGGTTGTTGTGGTGCCTAATTTTATTTATCCGTAAAAACATGTAACAGTGGAGTGCGTCCTTGTTCTAAAAACTCTGTAATTTCGTTACAAGCGTAATGAAATTCGGTTCTGCCGTTGTGGAAATTTTTTTTATCCATAACAAGCAGCCTACAGCACGAAGAAAAGTGAAAATGTGAATGAAAATGGATGCTCCGCGAGCAAACCAGCAAGCAGCAAAACCAATCGAATCTTTTCTGAATTTCTGCATCTTGTAGTGCTCTGATCCTGATTAACATCTAAACATAAACTAGTAACTTTGAGGTTTGAGCTGGCCTGCTTGATTGAATTTCTGTAAAAACTTATTTGTTCTTTTGTTCCAGATGGTTACTCCGAACCAGTTGTCTTGTGTGCATATTATGTCCAAAAGTTTCAATCCAGTCATGTATCTTATTTTGATACATGATTTTTTTGGACACTTGTTTTGATACATGATCGTAATGAGGATATTGAGTAAAGTGAATGATTAATGATGTATGCCGACTGCTGTGGATGAAAACACATTTACTAATATCGTAAGAAGGTAATCTCCATGCATTTGTTTCCCCTTTTCACTCGAAAAAAATACAGATCCAAAACAGAGATAAACTCCAATCTGACAACACATGTCTTCAGTTATTTCAGGTGGCAACATTTCCTAATCTACCTTCAGTTGTGATCATTATTGCTCTTCAACTGTCTTTGGCTGGCGTCTTCTAGAACTAACTAGGAAACACAAGGTATGAACCTCAGATGTCGTGCTTCTCTCACCATCATTTAGTCCTTGTATATGTTTTGAGCAGAACATGGAAAGCCTGAAGGCATGAATCCTCATATAAAGAAATAAAATCCTTGGTCTACTCTTCATAATGGCATTCTTTGATAGCGGGATTGTTTAAATACCAATTTTTGAAAGTTCTAAGAGCACTCCCTTTACTTGATCTACTCTTTGTAATGTTGAATGTGAACATACCAAGCAATAACGTGCCAATGCTATATACCTTCTCAATTGTCTAGATCTGAGAACACCCCTACACCCGATGAGATGTGCAAAATAACTGATTTTGCGGTTAAACTGTACCATCGAACAACTACAGGGAAACAAACAGTTCTCTTATTTGATTTATGTACTGTTCCTTTATTTCACATAACTAATCTACTTGCATACATTTGAACTTCAGAAATCCAGATGGCTAAGGACATAATAATAGAGTCGAAGCATCATACATATCTGCATTTATTTAATCGAGTCAAAGTACGATAAACAGCTTGTCCATTTTCAGCTCTACTTATTCACTGTTCTTTGAAAATTACTGCAAAAATGTTCCTGCTCCATCTTCCACCACAAGAGTTCGACAAACTTGAGGTATGAATCTCGATAGCATGCATCTCGTTGACTGCATCTTGTATCAGTGTCCGCTCTCTAGGTTGTTTTCTCGAGCAGGATAACCCAAGAGCAATGACATGAACAGACATTTCTCAGTTATGTTTCTTGCATTCTTTGTCATAGGTGCCGCTGTGTAGCCACATTGTCATATCAGCCTATCTCCCGTGATTTTATCGGAAGAGCATCCTCCGAAAACTTATGTAGATCCATTGAACCTCTGAACATATCATCTGTTGGTCTCCTCCTGTAAAAATCTCAAGCGGCAAGATATCCGAGGCTATAAACATCACCAAAAGTGTGATGGAAGAACCTTCACCATACGCTATTATTATGCAAAAGCAAAGGAAGTATTAATCAACATGGCATATTTATGGAAGGATTTAGAATAAAGAAAATCCGAAACATATCATTTACTAGGCGATGGAGCCTCTTATTCCAATGGTGCTATAGGAATTTTGCGAGAATTATACTTTCACTTTAAAATGATTCTAGATATGCCAAAATCTCCAACTCGGCGCTCATGTCTTCAGCGAGAAGAATGTTGCTTGGTTTGAGATTGCGGTGGATGATTGGTGGTGGCGGTGATTATGAAGATAATCCGAGCATCCATGATATCTACAAAGCGATATCGAGCCTTTGTGCGAGGTCGTGAGTATTGTTAACAGAGGGCGTGCAGATTTTATATCAAGCCGGCGATTCAAGCTGCCATTTGGCATGAACTCAAAACCAATGCCTTAAAAATTTGGCCTTGTTCATTGATGCTTGAGCAACATGTGACGATCTTCATGAGGTAGCGATGGCGCACACTTCTCGGTGCCTCACATTCGGCTACAAAGCTTTTAGTGGAACCCGATTGTTGAAGGTCAAAAAACTTTTACGCCTACAACAGTCCCCTCGACTTACAACAACAACAACAACAACATAGCCTTTAGTCCCAAGCTAGTTGGGGTAGGCTAGAGATGAAACCATATGATGAAAAAAAGATAAAAAAACGTAGAAAGGCACAAGACAAAAGGATAAAGATAGGGTAGATAGAAAAGGAAACAAAGTCATGGTTCAGGAGCACGTTAATAGCTAGCCTCCAAGCGCTCCTGTCCCAAAAGCTAGATCCTTGGAGATATTCCACTCCTTAAGGTCTCGCTTTTAACCGCCTCATCCCAAGTCAATCTAGGTCGACCTCTACCTCTCTTTACATTATCTACCCGCTCTAGAACTCCACTACGCACCGGGCGCCTCGGGGAGGCCTCCGTTGAACATGTCCAAACCATCTCAACCGATGTTGAATCAATTTCTCCTCGATAGGAGCCACCCCGACCCTATCCCGGAATATCTTCATTCCGAACTCTATCCCTTCTAGTATGCCCGCAAAATCAACGCAACACGCATCTCGGTCACACTTAGTTGTTGGACATGTCGCCTTTTTGTAGGCCAACATTCAAAGACCATACAAAGATCGTAGGCCGAATCGCTATCCTATAGAACTTCCCTTTTTAGCTTACGTGGTACCCTCTTGTCACAAAGGATGCTAGAAGCTTGACGCCACTTTAGCCAACCTCTTTGCGATTCTATGTCTAACATCTTCATCAATGTCGCCATCCTTACGTAGCATAGATCCTAAATACGAGAAAAGTATCCTTCTTGGCCACCACTTGTCCATCCGTGGTGATATCCCCATCCTCGTGCCTAGTCGGGCTAAAAGTCGCACATCATATACTCGGTCTTGGTCCTACTCAATCCGAACCCTTTCGACTCTAGCGTGTGCCTCCACGGCTCCAACTTCCTATTTACTCTGCTCTACTCTCATCCACTAGCACCACATCATCGGCAAAGAGCATACACCAAGGGATATCACCACGTATATCCCTTGTGACCTCATCCATCACCGAGTAAATAAATAAGGGCTCGATCTTCGACCCTTGATGTAGTCCTATGTTAATTGGAAAGTCAGTCGGTATCGCCATCACATGTTCGAACACATGTCGTCGCATCCTTGTACATATCCTTGATGAGGGTAATGTACTTAGTTGGGACTTTGTGTTTTTCTAAGGCCCACCACATGGCGTTTCTTGGTACTTACTTTGTCATACGCCTTCTCGAGGTCAATAAAGACCATGTGCAAGTCCTTCTTTACGCTCCCTAAATCTCTCCATCAACCGTCGTACTAAGAAAATCGCCTCCATGGTCGACCTCAGGGCATGAACCCAAATTGGTTTTTGGGTCACAATTGTCGACCCCAACCGTAGGCGATGCTCGATAACCCTCTCCCACGGCTTCATCGTATGGCTCATCGGCTTAATCCCCGTAGTTAGTACAACTTTGAACATCTCCCTTATTCTTGAAGATTGGTACTAATATACTTCGCCTCCATTCTTCGGGCATCTTGTTCGTAGAAAAATGAGGTTAAAAAGCTTAGTCGACCATACTACCGCTCTCGCTCCCGGACATCTCCACACCTCAATGGGGATGCCATCGGGCCCATCGCTTTACCTCCCTTCATCCTCTTCAAAGCCTCCCCGATCTCGCCTCCCGAATCCTCCTCACAAAGCGTCTACAAGTATCGTCAAATGAGTCGTCCAACTCAAAGGTAGGACTATCATTCTCCCCATTGAACACGACTTATCGAAGTACTCTCGCCATCGTCCTTGATCTCCTCGTCCTTCAAAGCGGTCGATCTGTCCCATCCTTGATGCATTTGATTTGGTTTATGTCCCTTGTCTTCCTCTCACGTATCCTAGCGGCCCTATAAATGTCCTTCTCCCCCTTCCTTCGTGCCAAGCCGTTGGTAAAGGTCATCAAAAGCGACCCTTTGCTATACTCACGGCTCGCTTTGCAGCCCTCTTCGCTATCCTATAGCCCTCGATGTTGGCTGCACTCTTGTGGAGATGGAGGCGCTTGAAGCACTCCTTCTTCTCCTTAATAGCCCTTTGTACCTCGGGGTCGTTCCACCACCAGGTGTCCTTCGCTTCCTTCTTGCCTCCCCTACTCACACCCAACACTTCGGGAGAGGCCACCTTCCGTACACATGTTGCCATCTTCACCACATGTCGTGCGCATCTTCTCCTTCTTCCCAAGGCCCCTCGCCTAGCATCCTCTCCTTAAACGATTGTGCCGCTTCCCTCTAAGCTTCCAACACTTCATCCTCGTAATCTTGACACGTTTGTCCCGGTGGGCACGCACTGAAAACGAAAGTCCGCCACTACAAGCTTGTGTTGAGGGACCGCACACTCCCCGGGTATCACCTTACAATCCAGGCAAGCGGTCCTATCCTCCCTTCTTGCAAGGATAAAGTCGATCCGGCTCGAAAGTGTTGTCCACTATGGAAGGTCACTAAATGGGATTCCCTCTTTCTAAAGAGGGTATTCGCTAACAACAAGTCATAGGCCAAAGCAAAATTCAAAACATCCTCCCCTCTTCGTTCCTACTACCGTATCCAAAACCCCCAGGTGTACTCGCTCAAACCCTACATTTGTTGCACCCACATGGCCATTGAGGTCTCCTCCTATGAAGAGTTTCTCACCGATAGGCACAAGTACTAACCATGCTATCTAGGTCCTCCCAAAACCCGACTCTTGGCGCTCTCACTAAGACCTACCCGAGGGGCATAGGCACGATCACATTCAAGGCGAAGTCTCCAACGAACAATCGGACTAGGATAATCCGATCACCTTGCCTCCTAACGTCCACTACTCCATCCTTAAGGCTCCTATCTATCAAGATACCTACACCATTCCTACCCGATGTTGTCCCCGTGTACCAAAGCTTGAAGCCGGTGCCCTCCACCTCTTTAAGCCTTACGGCCCTTCCATTTGGTCTCCTGAACGCATAGAATATTTACACGCCTCCTAGTTGCCGCATCGACTAGCTCTCTTAACTTACACGTTAGGGACCCTACGTTCCGACTACCTAGACGAATCCTAGTTGGCTCGGCTAGCTTCCTTACCCCTTCGCACCAGGCCGAGGAAAGTGCAAAAGACCCTTGCTCATTTTCACTACACCCGGGCGCAGATGTAGCGCGCCACTAAGGTTGCGACGACCCGACCCTTGCTCACTATTCATCGCATCCGGATCATGATACGACGCGCCACTAAGGGGATGGCGACCCGGCCCTTGCCCATTTGACACCACACCCGGGTTCGATGTAGCGGCCGCTAAGAGGGTTACGCCCCAACGAATTTTTATGGGTTTCATATCCATTAGAGTGGCTGGTTTTTACGTTGGTTCGCCAAACCTAACGGAACCCTCCTCCTTACCTAGGGCTTGGGACCGGCTATGTTGAGACGACTCAAGAAAGTCTTCCGGTCAACATAAATTTGGAGTTAGATCCCCTCAGTTTGAAAAGCACATTTGTAGACTGACCCAAAGCTCCCTTTGCCAAGCAAATTGGCTTCTGAGAATCCATTGGTTCCATTTGATAAGGCATGATAAGTAACCCTTTCATACAGTTCCTCAGCCATTGGTGGTCCAAATGCGCCCTTCTGGAATGAAATGGGAGGGAGGGGTACACTGATGCTGATGGTTTGTGTGTTGTTTTGGTTTCAACAGGGGTCGTCAGTGCCCCCTTCTGGTTTGCGTGATTACTATTTGCTTATTGCATTGGTTGGTTGGAATTCTGAATTTGCGACCGTGCTTAGATAAGTGAAAACTCTGCACTAATTATAGTTCATCTGCTATCATCGTCCATATCTCTTTGCATAGGGTGATTCTGCAAGTTTGATTGGGTTCTTTGTTTACCTATCGATTCTTGTGCTGATCTGCCAGGAGACGTCAACTACTTATTCTTTTTTTTTGGCAGTTTATGCTACTTTGGGAATGCGAGGAGAAGCAAGTCTGGGCAGCATTTCTATTCTGAATCTTGAGAATATGTATGAAGCTGTTTTACCAGTTCCATGCGGCATTGTAGCCTAGCTACTGCTATACTGCTCTTGTGGAAATACAAACTTTGACATCTGTGGCATCACTTGCTTGGGATTTTATAATTTCCAACATTGTTCTACTGCCATGCTTGTTCGTAACTGATCTGCTGCATGGAGGATTCTCTTTCTGCCCACTCCCCACCCCCCTCTCACCATCTTGTTGTATTATATTACTGAAAATTTACCCTACAGATAGGTCATTACGAAGCATGGGGTTTCTCTGAATATGAATTATCATTGTTTAAATCTCTGAGTAGAGTTTTCTTCATTTGTTTATACTCTTCGGAGTCCTGTCAGCTAACTGATAATTTAGTTGCATCCTTCTCCATGCCTACATCTAACACTTCTATAGTTTCTGCGGTGTGCCACATACTCACCTAGAGCACGGTTAGCAAGCCTTTTGATAATGAAAAATGTGTGTCTTTTACTGCTAACTGCTATGCCTGGATTTCACGTGTTCCCAGACTTTCAGAATGTAGGTTTGGGCCTGCACGTTGCTTGCTTGGTTATCAGTGAATTTCTTGTGGCGTGAATTCTGACTGCTTATACGGCGCTAGCAGTTTTAGTTGACAACATATCCTAAATTCTTAATCTACCTTCAGTTGTCAATTGTAGACATTGCTCTAGTAAGTGTCAGCAATCGGTGCTTTCTCAAGCTAATATGAATCACGGGGTATGGATCTTGATGGCGTGCATCTCTACTGGCTACTGCTACATCTCTAATTCTTATTTGTTCCTTGGATATACTTTGAGCAGGATATGATAATCCTGCAAACGGAAATTCAGAGAGAGAAATAAAATCCTTTTTTTGGTTGTACTATTCACATCGATATTCTTGACTCAACCAAATATTGTTGGCACAGCAATGTTGAAGGTTATTTCACTAAGTGTATCCACTGGCCTTCATGTAAACATGCCAAGCAATAGCACCCTGATCTAGTTGTTCAGATCTCAGAATAATCCCGCATACTGTACAACATATCCAAATATTAGAGTTCCGCTATACCTTTGAGAAATTTTTTATATTATTTGATCTATGTGCTGTTTGTTGTATTTCACATAACATTCCATTTACATAAATTATGATATAAAGAGATACATAGAATTGAAGCATCAAAGACACCTTCAGTTATTTTATTTAGATTATCACCTGCAACTGCAAACATCTTGCTCATGTTCAGCTCTACTTATTCACTGTTGTTTGAAAATTACTGCAGAATTGTTCTTGCTCCATGTTCCGCCACCGCCACAAGAGATCTGGTAAACTTGAGGTATGAATCTCTAATAGCATGCATCTCATTGACTGCATCTTGTATCAGTGTCCTCTCTCTAGGTTGTTTTCTTGAGCATGATACCCCAAGAGAAATGACATGAACCAAACATTTCTCAATTATGTTTCTTGTATTGCTGTCATAGGCACCAGTGTGTAGCCACATTGTCGTATCTGCTATCTGCCGGATATTATCCGGAAGTGCATCCTCGAAAAACTTATGTAGATCCATTGGACCTCTAAACATATCATCTGTTGGGCTCCTCCCCTGTAAAAATCTCGAGCAGCAATATGCCAAGGCTATAAACATCACCAAAAGTTGTGACGGAAGAACCTTCACCATACTCTATTGTTATGCAAAAGAAAAAAGAAAGTATTAGTTAGCATGCCATATTTACGAAGGATTTGGAATAAAGTAAAAAAATCAAGAACATAAAATTTTTACTGGAGCAACGTAGCCAATGGACCCTCTTATGCCAATTGTGCTATCGAATTTTGCATAATTATACTTTTCGGTTTTGAAATAATTCTGCATATGCCAAAATCTCCAACTCGGGCACTCATGTCTTCTCGCAAGAAGGATGTTGCTTGGTTTCAGATCACAATGGATGATTGGTGGCTGACGGTGATTGTGAAGATAATCCGAGCATCCATGATATATCAACAGCTATATCTAGCCTTTGTCCAAGGCCGAGAGTATTGTTCAAAGTGGGCATCCCGATTCTATATGGAGCCAATGGTTTAAGCTACCATTTGGCATGAACTCAAAACCAATGCCTTGAAATCCTCGACCTTGTTCATCGATGCTTGAGCGGCATGTGATGATCTTCATGAGGCAGCGGTGGCGCACCCTTCTCGGTGCCTCACATTTAGCTACAAAACTTTTTTAGAGAGCGATTGTTGAAGGTCAAAAACCTTTACGGCTACAACAGTTCCTCAATTTGGAAAAACACATTTGTAGACTGTCCCAAAGCTCCCTTTACCAAGCAAATTAGCTTCCGAGAATCCATTGGTTCCATTTGATAAGGCATGATAAGAAACCCTTTCATATTGTTCCTCAACTATTGGTGGTCCAAATGCGCCCTTCTTCCTTCGGCGTTTGCTTCCTCGTAGATCAAGTGAACGAGTGCAACAACAATAGCTAATATTAAGAATGCAAAGGTTGTTGCTAGTGCTATTTTAAGATACTTCGGTTTACGTCTTCTCTTGTTTTTTCATGGGATCCGTCTTGCATGGAACTAAATGAAGTGGGGTATTCCTCCACGAGCTTGTTATTTCCAAAGTGATCGACAGGGTTAGCAAACTTTCTAAAAATCCCTTCTTTTGGCACTTCCCTTGTAGATAGTTGAAGGATAAATCCAACTCCCATAATGATGTTAAATTCTCGATTGGTCCCGATAAATTGTTGTGCGCTAGATACAATTGTTCCGGCCTCGATATTTCCAATAGCATCCGGAATACTACCGGATAAGTCATTCACTGACAGGTTGAGGCTAGTTAGAGCCTTGTTTAGATATCGAGGTATGCTCCTGTTAAATAAGTTATTGTCCAACCAAAGTTCTTGTAAAGACAACGCAGTTCCCAATACTTTCGGTATCTCGCCGCACAACCTGGTTCCCGGATAGAGATAGTTGGTTAAGATTACGTAAGCTACCGACACGGGAGGGAAGAGGTCCCGATAGTGAATTGTATGACAAGTCTAAGTCACTAAAAAGAAAGTTCAAAAATCTCACTTGGAATGGAACCATTGAGGTGGTTCATTGAGAAATCAAGGGAAAATATGCTCTTCAAGTTCCCTATGCTTGGTGGAATTGGCCCCTCTAGATTGTTACTGTATGCAATAAGGATAGCTAACTTTGAGAGATTTCCGATAGATGAAGGTATTTGGCCAGACAAGTTAGTATTGTACAGATAAACTTCAGTCAAGTTTCCTAGCTTGCCGATGCTATCTGGAATTACTCCGGATATGGAGGCATCATTAGCAGCAAGGGCTTCAAGGCCCACCCGATTGCCGATGGTCGAGGGGATGCTTCCCCAAATCCCAAAGATCCTCAAAGGCGAGGACTTGCGGGGGTTGTGGAGAGATTCACTATTGAGCTCGGTAGCCGTCCGATGAAAGCAGCGTTGTATCCGATGGATAATTGTTGGAGCTGGCTGCAGTTTGACAAAGAAGCAATAAACTCCCACCCAACCCCATCTTTAGCTTCTAGCATGTTGTCCACAAAGTGTAGCCGTTGCAAAGCTTGTAGTCTCCCAATCGTGCGAGGCACATATCCAATAAGCATATTACGCCCGAGGTGGAGTCTTTTTCGAAGTGATGTGAGGTTGGAGAGTGAAGCGGGGATGAGCCCAATGAACTGGTTTTTATAAAGTAAGAGCTTTTCGCGATTTGGGGAACCCCGCTGCCAATATTAGTAGGAATGCTACCAGTGAGCATGTTCCACTCGACGCGCCAATATTTCCAAGGAAGACAAATTGTATAGGGAGACGGGGGCTCGCCCGGAGAGGTTGTTGAAGCCGAGATGAAGATACCCGAGGTCCTTGAGGACACCAATGCTATTCGGGATAGTACCCTCGAGCGGGTTGCCCGCGAGATCCGTAGTACTCAATGATGTCAAGTTGGCCAGCGACGCCGGAATCCTTCCAAAGTGAAGCTGTTGTTCTGTAGGACGAGCTTGTTGAGCTTCTTCAGCTTGTCACCGAGCTCGGAGGGTATGTTCCCGCCGAGCTTGTTAAAATAAAGGACCATCCGTATTAGACTGGTGCAAGAGCTCAAGTTAGTGGGTAGCAGGCCAGAGAAGGAATTGCTGCTCAAGTCGATGGTGTGGAGGTGTTGCAAACGACCGAGACTCGCGGGAATGTTCCCGATGAACCCATTGTAGCTCAGGTTAAGAAACCTCAAGGATGATAGGTTTCCAATGGCTGGCGAGAGGACGCCGGTGAGCCCATAGGACGGGAGGCTCAACGCCACCACTCGATGCCCATGGTGTGTGGCCCTACACCTCACCCCCTCCCAGCTGCAGTACCCACCGGCGATACTGCGGTTCCACGAAGCAAGCGGGTCGTTGTGCCCGGCGCTGATTGCCACGGCTTTGAAAGCCAGCAGCGTGGCCTCCTCGTCACCTTCTCTGGCACCGAGTGCAGAGACGGTGACCAAGGAGGATAACAGCAGCAGCAAGCCCGGCCAGCGGAGCGCCATGCCACCCATGTTGGATGGTTTTTGGTATATCTATATGCTGTGATAGTAGTTGTTTGTCTAAGACACCGCTCGGGGGTGCTATTTATACTGCAACGCGCGTCTAATGATGCATCGGTGACACTGAATGAGCCTTGCCGGTTGCCAGTTGCCACCAAGCAACTTCACTTGGTATTATGCTTGATGGTCAAGGCACCACCGCACTACCAAACACTTGTGCCCGGCTGCTGCCTGCTCACCGTGATCATGACGCTAGGCCTAAATAATCTCATCTCAATAATATAATTGCACGCAACACTGATTACGTGCACCACTAGCGACGACTGAAAGACTTGACTGCTTTTACACTGTGTATGTACGCGCCTTTGATGGACCAGATTAAACGAGTCCTTAGAATTTAGAAACACTAAGGAATTCCCAAGGCGTTGCGTTGCTGGGTCTGAAGGAGAATTCTATGAGTTATAATATTATCACCCTCCTTTTTTTTTTTTTCTTTTTTTTTTTTTTTTTTTTTTTTTTTTTCTCTATACCAACGGGTCTCACTTATAATTTTATCAAAATATATCCATGTGAGATCTTGTTTTAAAGGATTTATTAAAATGAATTTAATAGTGTAATCAAAATTTAATTTATTTTTTGGTTCATGAGTTATAACCTTTTTATGCCCATAGACATGTGGGGCATGTTGATGACGATGGCGTAAGGAAGGGTTAGTGGGGCTGGTGAGGTGGCATGCTTAGTGGGGTGTTAGTGGGATGGTGAGGTGGCATGCTTTGCATGCCGAGAGAATTAGCTAGTGGGTCTTGTCTTTTTAGGGGTTATAGATAGATACCAACCTACTCTTTTTTTGTTCTTTTTTTTTTTGTGACGATTTTCGCCCTTTCCTTTAGTATTGTGGTGTAAACATATCATTGTTCTAGTGCTTTGGGTCGTCAGTAATGGAGCACGGCCAGACCACGTCCCACACCCAGTCCATCGACGATTTGTGAAGAGTTAAGACCACATAGTTGACGCATGAGCGTATCATTATCGCCACTGTTAGGGGCACCTGCATGCAAATTCACTCTCACTCAATAAGGAGACACATCAGGGAGAAAATGACGTGACATAGAAATTATGAGAGAGGAGTTGAGTTTCATTCGGATAAAAACTCAGCACGCACTGTTACTAATGCATTGGAAGCTGAATGAAACTCCACTGGGATTGTTTTGTTTCACTACCACATGTTGGAAACAAAGTGAAACTTTACCGCGAGCATTCCATTTCATAACACCTACGAACTGTAAATGGAATTGTACACTCTGGTTTTGTTTTATTTAATCATCCATGCATATCTCACTTTTGGAACATTGCAAAGAAATTAGCACTGGGAATAGTCTTCGCTATCTTTCTGTTAGGCTGGTCTCATTTTCTGTTGTTGATAAGTCTACTGATGTTGTTTTATTGTGAAAAAAAAAACAGTGTACCATGGCTGATGAGATGAGCTAATGACTTCAAGCTATAGGACATTTGATTACGAATGGGTCCCATGATTTGTTAGCTGTCCCACGAATCTTGATTAGAGAAACGGTGATTGAAAGGATCAAGATGTCCAGGGACCTTCACTCAAAAATATGTCTAGGGACTGAATTGGGCTAATATAAACTTCTCGCGAAATTAAAACTAGCACAATAGCACTTGTCCCATTTCACTACTTGGGCTGAATATTGGGTTGAGTGAGCCTTGCCGGTCACCAGTTGCCACCAAACAACTTTTGTATAATATATACTCCTTGGCATGTTGCTCTATCACCCTTTAATGTCTCTAATGCCCAGTTAATTAAGTGTGTTCTTTAGCTGCGCTGGTGCTTGACGGTCAATTAGCACCACCAAACACTTATGCACGGCTGCCATGTTCACCATGATCATGGCCTTGGCCTAACTAATCTCAGATGTATATATAATTGCACGCGACAGTGATTACGCGCACCATCATTGACTAAAAGACTTGACTTGTTTTAGTGTGTATACGCCTTTTTTCCAAAAGAGCAATACGTCATTAGGAATATACCGAGCTGCTCTCTTTCCCCCATTTCTTTTTAGGATTTTATCCCTTTCTTTAGTATAATAGTGGTGAAAAATGAAACACCATTCTTGGGTTGTCTTTGATGTAGCACGAGCAGACCACGTCCCAAACCCACTAAGGGCTCCTTTGGAAACAAGAGGGAGCAAATCCTGAGTAGAAACTAGCAGGTCCGAGGTTCGACTCCTCACGTGGAAGGAATTTAAACATGTCTACATTATTCTAAAAAAATAAGCTGGGTTTCCCTTGGAAGCAAGACGGAGCAAAAATCAGAGTAGCAACTAGGTCCAAGTTCGACTCTTATGGGAGTTAATTTAAACAGATCTGCATTATTCTAAAATTAAAAAATACATTATTCTAAAATTAAAAAATAGGTTGGGCTTTCCCCTCCTGATTTCAGTCAAAAAAAAAAATCCATGGATGGAAAAAACACCCACTAAGAACTAAGAAGATATACTCGGCACTTTGCTCTATCACCCTCTAACGTCTCTAATGCCTAGTTAAGTGCGTTCTTGAGGGAGCTGTGTTGGTGTTTGATGGTCAATTGCAGTGGCGGATCCACAGGCAGGCTGCAGTGCCCCTGGGAGATTGATTTTCTATTACTGTAGCTTAGCCTTTAAATCACTGTTAAGTCACTTGATTTTTTTTGTTAATTCTCCATTAATTAGCCCCCGGAGACCTCATTCTGCCTCCGCCCCTAACTCAATTGGCACCACCAAACACTTATGCACGGCTGCTCATGCTCACCACTAGCCACGACTGAAAGACTGACTTCTTTTTAGTGTGTGATTGTGCGCCTTTGATGGACCAAAACAAAAAGTCCTAACATACAGACCTGCTCTCTCTCTCTCTCTCTCTCTCTCTCTCGGTGAGGATTCCTCAATTTCCTTTCAGTATTATGGTGCAAACATCGTCATTCTAGAAGTCCTTGCTTGGGTCGTCGGTGATGGAGCACGACCAGACCACCTCCCACACGCATGCATGGAAGGATATGAGCACGGTCAGGGGCGGATTTGGGCCTAAGGCCACTAGGGCCACGGCCCTAGTCGCGGCCCAAAAAACTCTTGAGATATATGAGCAGTTTTTCAGGTGTTGGGCCAAATTTGTTAGCCCACGAAGAGAGAAAGTCAGCAGTCAAGAAGCAACGCTCGTCGTTTCTTCTACACCGAGACCCGCGACTCCAAGTCCGATGCCGCCGGCCGCCGCTGCAAGCCTGCACGCCGCTGCCCCGCTGCTGCACGCCTACTAGGCGCCGCACCGCCGCCCGCCGGAGTCTCCACTCGCGTCCTCGCGGGCTCGCGCAACCATAGGTGCCGGCGCTCCGCTCGCCCGTCCGCCATCCGCATGCACAGGCTGCAGGGACGCCCGACGGTAAGGGCCTGATGCCTGGCTCGGTAGCAGAATCTAATCCTCTTTTTCCCCAACTAATTGGCTTCCAATTTCGTAAGTTCTAATTTTTGATTTATTGTCAAATCTTGTAGGAATCGAATGAAGAGGAGCAGGGATAGGGGACCGGAAGCAACACCACGACAATAAAATTATTTTTACTCCGACTCCTACCCCAATTATACCAATCATTTTTTTCTGTCAATTATGTTGTGAATTTAAGTGTGGAAGTAAGATAAGTTATGCATTTATAAGAAAGTTTTGTTATCTATCATATTAAATCCAAATAAGGCGAAGGTATTTGACCCGATCGCGAGGGCTATACGTGTTTTGATATAGCGGCCCTAAGGCGTCAAAGTTAATAGCTCCGCCATCGAAAGCACGGTTACTAATGCATTAGCAGCTGAAATGAAACTCCACTGGGATTGTTTTGCTTCATATTCACAAACGCTCCGTCTCTACCATCCTTTTCAGAAAAGAAAATCAAAGAACTTTTAAACCCGACATTATAGAACCTTTTCAAACTAATAAAAAAGAACTTTTGATTCCATTAATTTTTCAGAAAAGATTTCCAAATGAGCTCGCCATGGCTCATGTTGGTGTTCAACTACCGAACCCTATCGGGCTTCGTCCTATTTATGATATCTGAATGCTCGTGCGAAGTCACATGAGTCAAAAGAATCTCAACGTGGAGCTCTCTGGCTGACATCGTCGCTGAAAAACCATTTGGCCCAAGGCCGAGCAAACAACTCCATTTGGGCCCAATAAAGCACAAAGCAAACATGCCTATGGTGGAGAGGTTGTAGTCCAGGGCCGTGTTTTTCTGTCTTTCAGCCCAAAACTGAACTCCCTGTCAAGAAAGCCCACGGAGGAGGTCCGGGGGCCATCGGCGTCGCCATCAGAGAAGCGGATCACCGCGGGACAACGGCGGCGGGCGGCGGCGAGCCGATGAGGGGTACAAAGACCGAGCGGGGAAGCAGTAGGGGCCGACACATTGCATCTCCTTGAAGGTTCTGTGCCTCTGTCCACCACGAGCTCCCTCAATAGTGGGCTTATCATGGAGAAGCTGCCCGTGGCGTGGAGGCCGCAAGGTATTGTGTTTTCGCATTCGCGGTACCCCGACCTCGGTCCGCCTAGTCGTCATCAGCGAGCTCGCAAAGCACGCCGTCCTCAAAGCACCAAGATCGTCACTGAGTTCTCTTAGGTCTGCCTCCTTCTGGCCTCTCCCACCTGTTTTGGCTGTTCAGACCTGTTGGTGGTTCGGGTGCCTCATACCCTTTTATTTATCCGTAAGCAGCACGCATCAGCCAACAAGATAAGTGAATTGTGAATGAAATGGATGCTCGGCAAGCAAATCAGCAAAACCAATCTGATGTTTTCTCAATTTCCACATCTTCCACTGCTCTGACCCTGACTGCCATATAGACATTAGTAAGTTTGAGCTGGCTTGCTTGGTTGAATTTCTTTGAAAAAAAAAACTAAATTGATCTTCTGTTCCAGATGGTTATTTTGAACCAGTTTGAAATGTTACGTCCAAATTTTCAGGTCCTGTCATTCATCGTATTTTGATACATGATTGAGATGAGGATGTGGAGTAAAGTGACTGAATACTGATATATGCCCACTGTTGTGGAGGACTGGAGGTCAAACATTTACTAATAGTATCTTAATTAAGAAGGTAAATCTTCATGCATTTGTTTTCCCTTTTTCATTTTGAAAAAATACAAATCCAAAAAGAGAGAAACTTCAATTCTGACAGCATATCTGTCTTCAGCTATTTCAGACGGCAACATTTCCTAATCTACCTTCAGTTGTGACAATTGCTGTTGCAAATGTCTGTTGTTGGCGTCTTCTATAGCTAACAGGCCGGGAAACATGAGGTATGAATCTCTGACGTCGTGCATCTCTCACCATCAATTGGTCCTTGATATGTTTTGAGGGACATGGCAATCCTCAAGGCATACATCCTCAAATAAAGAAAAAAAAAATCCTTGATCCACACTCGTCATAATGACATTTTTTAATGGTTTTATAAAGACATTCTTTTCTCTCCACATGTAGCGAGATTGCTTAAATAACAACGTTTCAAGTTCTCAGAGCACTCCCTATACTTGATCTACTCTTCGTAATGTTGAATGTGAACATACCAAGAAATAACATGTCAATGCTATATACCTTATCATTGTATAGATCTCAGAGCACCCAGATGAAATGTGCAAAGATAACTGATTTTGAGGTAAACTGTACCATCGAACAAACTATAGAAAACAAACAGTTCTCTTATTTGATTTATGTACTGCTCATGGTATTTCACACAACCAATCTGCTTGCATAAATCTGAACTAAAGAAATCCAGATTATAAAGCACAAAATAATATAGTCAAAGCATCTTACATATCTGCATTTCATAAACAGCTTGGCCATTTTCAGCTCTACTTATTTACTGCTGTTTGCCAATTACTGCAGAATTTTTTTTTCTACTTCATGTTCCATCCCAAGAGGTTTCTCAAAGATGAGGCATGAATCTCTGATAGCATGCATCTCAGTGACTGCATCCTGTATCGATGTCCTCTCTAGGTTGTTTCCTCGAGCAGGATATCCCTAGAGCAATGACTTGAACCAAACATTTCTCAATTCTGTTTCTTATATTGCTGTCAAAGGTTTCTGTGTGCAGCCATATTGTGGTATCAGCTATCTCCCAGATTTTATCTGGAAATGCGTCCACTGAAAACTTGTGTAGGTCCATTGAGCCTCTAAACATATCGTCTGTTGGCCTCCTTCCTGTAAAAATCTCGAGCAGCAATATGCGAGGCTATAAACATCACCAAGATTTGTGATGGGAGAACCTTTGCCGTACTCTATGATTTTTTGAAAAAAAAAAAGAACACAGGTAAGTATTGATCAACATTCCATTTTTACAGAAGGACTAGGAGTAATAAAAAAGAAGAGCAAAACACAATAGTTACCGGGGAGCGACATAGCCAATGGAGCTCTTATGCCAATAGTGCTATTGGAATTTTGTAGACTTCTATTTTCACTTTTTGACATAATTCTTGATATGCCAAAATCTCCAACTCGAGCACTCATGTCTTCTGCAAGAAGAATGTTGCTTGGTTTGAGATCACAGTGGATGATTGGTGGCTGGCAGTGATTATGAAGATGATCTAGAGCATCCATGATATCAACAGCGATCTCGAGCCTTTGTGCGAGGCTGAGAGTATTGTTCAAAGTGGGCATCCCAGATTCTATATGGAGCCAATGGTCTAAACTACCATTTGGCATGAACTCAAAAACCAATGCCTTGAAATCCTGACCTTGCTCATTGATGCTTGAGCAGCATGTGATGATCTTAATGAGGCAGCGGTGGCGCACCCTTCTCAGTGCCTCACATTCAGCTACAAAACTTCTAGTAGATCCTGATTGTTGAAGGTCAAAAACCTTTACAGCTACAACAGTTCCCTCATCTTGAAAAGCACATTTATAGATTGTCCCAAAGCTCCCTTTACCAAGCAAATTAGCATCCGAGAAGCCATTGGTTCCATTTAATAATGCATCATAAGAAACCCTTTTTCTACTGTTCCTCAACCATTGGTGGTGCGAATGCGTCCTTTTGCTTTCGTGTTTGCTTCCTGTAGATCAAGTGAGCGAGAGCAACAACAATAGCTAATAATAAGAGTGCAAAGGTTGTTGCTAGTGCTATTTTAAGATGCTTCGGCTTCCCTTTTCTCTTCTTTTTCACGAGAATCTGTCTTGCATGGAACTAAATGAAGCTGGGGCATTCCTCCACAAAGCTTGTTATTTCCGGTTATTGACAGGTTAGCCAAGTTTCTGAAAACTCCTTCTTTTGGCACTTCCCTTGCAGATTGTTGAAAGACAAATCCAACTTTGACAATGATGTCAAGTTACGGAGAACTGCGAGGGGATAGGTCCCGACAAATTGTTGTGTGCCGGACACAATTGTTGAAGGCCACTGATACTTCCAAAGGCACCAGGAATAGTACCAGACAACTCATTCACTGATAGGTTGAGTGTAGTTAGACCTTTACTTAAATTAATAGGTATGGGTCCGTTAAATAAGTTGTTGTCCAACCTAAGTTCTTGCAGCACTGTGCACTCTCCAATACTTTCGGGTATCTCGCCGGATAATTGGTTTCTGATATAACCAAGTTGTTAAGGTTGACTAAGCTACCAACTTCAGAAGGGAGAGAGGTCCTGATAGTGAATTGTATGACAAGTCTAAGTAAGCAAAAGAAGGAAGCGGTTTGAAAATCTCCATAGGAATGGAACCTGTGGAGGCGGTTCATTGACAAATCAAGAGAAAATATACTCTTTAGCTTCCCTATGCTCACTTTGGAATTGGTCCCTCTAGATCGCAAAAAATATGCATCAAGGATAAGTAACTTTGAGAGGTTTCCAATAGACGAAGGTATTTGCCCAGATAAGTTAGTATTGAATAAACCAAGCCTAGCCAAGTTTGCTAGTTTGCCAATGCTATTTGGAATTTCTCTAGATACAGTAGTATTAAAAATACCAAGGATTTCAAGACCCACCAGATTGCCGATCGCAGAGGGATGCTTCCCCAAATGCCAGTGTTGCCCAAGAGGAGGATTTGCAGGGTTGTTGAGAGATTCACTAGTGAGCTTGGTAGGTGCCCAGTTAAAGCGGTGTTGTCCATGATTATTAATTGCCGGAGTTGGCTGCAGTTTGACAAAGAAGCGATAAATTCCCACCCCTCCTCATCATTGGCTTCTAGCATGTTGTCGAACAAGATTAGATGTTGCAGAGCTTGTAGCCTCCCTCCCTACCCCTCGAGGCACATATCCACTGATCATATTTTGTCCAAGGTCGAGTATTTGGAGTGACGTGAAGTAAGGGATGAACCCAGTGAACTGGTTTGCTCGAAAGTTAAGGAGCTGTATGTGGGGAAACTTGTTGCCGATAACGGTAGGGATACTACCATGAAGATTGTTGGCCTGGATCTGCAACATTTCCAAGTAAGACAGGTTGTAAAGGGATATTGGTGGCTTGCCGGAGAGGTTGTTGAATGCGAGATCAAGATTCCGAAGATACTTGAGGGCACCAAGAGTAGCTGGGATAATACCATCTAGCTGGTTGAATGCGAGAGCCAAAACCCTCAATGATGACAAGTTGACCAACCCTGCTGGGATCCCTCCAGTAAGGTTGTTGTTCTGCAAGTCGAGAAACTCGAGACGTGTCAGCCTGTCACCGAGATCAGGGGGCACGCTCCCATGGAGCCTGTTGAAGTCAATGCGCATGATTACTAGATTGGTGCAAGAGCTCAAGTTGGCAGGGAGAAGGCCAGAGAAGGCATTGACACTCAAGTTGAGGGTATGGAGGTCGTGAAGACGACCTAGGCTCGCAGGGATGCTCCCGCTAAACTCATTGGAGTTCAGGTCAAGAGTCCTCAAGGATGATAGGTTTCCAACAGCAGGCGAGAGGACGCCGGTGAGGCCACGGGATGGTAGGCTGAGTGCTACTACTCGCCGGAGCCTACCTGCGCACCTCACCCCCTCCCAGCTGCAGTACCCATACTCACCGGTGATGCTGTGGTTCCATGAAGCAAGTGGGTCATTGTACCCGCCGCTGATCGCAGCGGCCTTGAAGGCCAGCAGCGCGTCCTCCTCATCAGCCTCTGCAACCACCATCAGCATGGAGGCCAGCATCAACAAGGAGGCGGACAGCAGCAGCAAGCACACCGACGACATTGCCGTGCATATTGCTTTGGCACACATTGGGGAATAGATAGATATTGCTAGCCACCTTTGTACGCTTGTGTGTGCAAGCACTTGCAGGCTGCTGATGCCATATTTATAATTTACAGCGGCGTCATGGACCATTTGCCGCTCGCCATGACATGTACGTGCTTGGTTGGACGAATGGACGCTCATGTCAACACGGTGCGGTTGGACGAATGGACGCTCAAGTCAACACGAGTTGATCAACACCTGCCACATGTCGAGCCATGGCTGTCCTCCGTGCCGCAAGTGACAACTTCCAGGACCCAGGCCTGGGAATCTTATTGCTCTGTTTTGTTTCTATTTTTGCTTTTATTGCTCTGTTTTGTTTCTATTTTTGCTTTTTGCAAAATTATTGTCGTGCTCGATGTCACCTCACGTGGAAATTTCTCCTGATACGAATTGGGACCATACAACTTTCTTTTATCAATTTATTATACTGATGATGATGACATCTTTTACTGTATTTACTGATGACGGTCACCTGTTCATGGGCTAAAATCTAGCGCTCCACCATCAGAACCACCATGTAGACAGAGCTACCGCCTGATGGAGACAATACTAAACTAAGGTGTTTGGGTGCATAGAAACTGCTTGGTACGGTGGTGTTATTTATCCAGCTGTTACGCCGACCGACATGCATATATTAAAGAAGGAAGACGATTAGGTGGAGGTGAACGAACTGTCAAGGATGCGGCAATGACTGAGGACGATAATTTCAAGACTGAAGAGCAGCAGCCGAAAGAGTTGACGCCGCGACCTTTGACCGCGGGACTGAATGACACTGCCTATTCTTTCTTGAGCGCCTGGGCATGCTGGAACGGTATGATTTCTGTTAGATGCCTTAATCATAAAAGAGCTCTCGGGTGTAGCTGCTGTCGGTATAGTGAACAGAGATCACATAGGCCAAGTTGGTCTTGGTGTCATGGTGTTTACTGTTGCATTATTGCAGGGATGCTGAGGCGGCGGAAGCAGTTGCATCTCGTGAAGGAATTGCTTTAGCAGCGCGCTGGTTGGATGTTCGTATTGGAGTTGGATTGCGCTGTGGTGGCCGGGCGATTTGCAAGATGGATCGGTGTGTGCTGGTCCCTTGTTCGTGAAGCGCAGAGGAGCTATATGTAGCTTAGAGGTTGCTAAAATTAGTAGGAGTCAAAATAATGTAGCTCATGAACTTGCTCATTTCGCTACTAGGTCGGGTCTTAACAAGGTCTTTTTTGCTTTTTTCTTCCAGATTTTGTTGTCTTTAGTTTGTAATGATACTGCTTGATCCTTAATAAAGCTTTTGTTTCAAAAAATCATTAGATTAATTGTATATACTATTATGATAAATTTATTTAGAGATACGACTATATGAGTTTCGTTACTATTTTCTATCTATAAATTTAATAAAACTTTAGGAACTTTAAAAGGTCATCCACTTAATCCTAATCGACACTCTTGTTTTTTAGATGGAGTATAGTTGCTACTCGAGTTCATTTTATCTGGAGCAAGTTAGAATGATATGATCTTCTAGATTACAATTTATTTGTTTTATATTATATTATTATATTATTTGTGCTGAAAATTATAATCATTGGATAGTTAAAACTGTTGGATTAATTATTGGTCAAAGTTTTTAATGTTTGAATCCTAATATGCATAAAATGGACCAAAGGATAGTATTTCCTCCGTTCCAAATTATAAGTCGTTTTGACCTTTTTTTTTTTCATCAATTTAGTTATATATCTAGACATATTATTGTATCCGGTACATAACTAAATGAATCAACCAAAAATATGAAAACAACTTATAATTTTGAACGAAGGGAGTATTATTTATGCTGGGAGTGCCCTTATTAAATCGGCTATTAGGTGGAGACCGGCACGCCTCGCTACGCTGATGTGAAACAGCAATGGGCCAATGACATATGGAGTGATATGGTATGTCGACCTGCACATAAAAATAGCATTGCTTAGTCCATAGTCCATGCTCTCGCTACCCAGAACTGCAGTCATTGACTAAAATGGCTAGCAGTTCAATCTTTTGTACAGGCAAAGAATCAGCTTGTAGAAATCCTCAAGGAAACGGAAGTCAACAGTGTGGCATTTTCTTCCTTCTAATATCTGATCATAAATACGGGCAGGAATAAAAGAATCAGCCTTTCCAACAGCTAGCCGTCCTCAAGGATGTCCATGTGCTCTGACCTCCAACTCTCAACATGAAGCACTCATCGTCTCTAAAAACATTTGGCCCAAGGCCGAGCAAGCCTTGTGGGTTTGGCTTGGGACTAACAAAGCACAAAAGAAACATGCCAACGGAGGAGAAAGACTGAAGGGAGAAGCAAACAAACAAAGTCACCTGCACGCTGCAGCAGACACAGCTCGGCGCAAGGAACCGTGAATTCCAAATGGGCCGGTTTTCTTAATGGACCTGGGCCTTTCATCCATGAGGCCCACAACCGTCATCCGGCGCCTCACCTCAGTCAGATCCCTGCCGACTGCCACCTTCCCCCGGGGGCTGTTAACTGCCGACTGGTCGGCGCGGATGCGTGCGCCGACCAGGCGCGGCCCACTTCAGCTTGCTGGGCTGTTTTTTTTGTTGGCCCAACAATGTGTTCTGCCCTTCGCCTTTTGTTCTGACTGTTTCTTTCTTGACTGTTTCTTCCGTGTAAGGCCTATTTTTTTTTCTGCTCTATGTTGGTGTGGATAGCGTAACTTCCGTTCAATTCACAGTACATAATATTTATGATTAATTTTTTTCTTTTGCTGCTATCAATTTACAGTTCATAATATTTCAGCCAGACAATTCAATGTTAGAGGAAATCTCCAAAAATAAGAAACAAACACATGTTTCTGAGTACTATTTTTTAAAAAGTTCTCTATTTAAGTTAGCCTGTGTTAACGCTACAACATAAAACCAGACAAATCAAATAGCTATACTTTTCTTAGTTTCACTTAATCCGAGAATATTATTGATAGAAAAAAATCAATAAAGTTTAATATATTTTCAACCAAACCGAGCCAATAAAATAATCTATTTTCAAAAATTAAAAACAGTATACATATTCTCTCCATTATGGAAGCCTCAACTTTAGCCAATAACTACGCACAAGTGTTGAGTTGATATTTAATTTTCAACCCTTCTTCGCTCTTCCTCATTACCTACATATGCATATATAAGAAAGATTATTAAAAATTATGGATCATCCTCTCCTAATAGTTATAAATAAATATAAATAATTATACAAGACATTTTTATATTTGTTCTTAACTACTATTATTGGAAAAACATATGTAACTCATAAATGCATAAAAGAGATAGTAAGGAGAAAAGAGCCCTCAGCTAGTAAATATCGTCAGCTTTGGAGTCAGTAAACTAATCTCCCGATTCCCTGTAACATTTTATTAGTAAAATGGGAAGTAATCAAACGTGTTTACAACACAATAAAAATTGATTACACAGGAGTACAGCGACGTGTTTACAACACAGTGATAAATTGATTACACAGGAGTACAGCAAAATTCTAAATATACAGTGATATGCAACAAAGGGAAGAAAGCTGACCCAACAAGATTCTTACTACATAATTTTATCTTTTGCAAACAACAGACACATGTCATCAATTACCTAACTCACAAGATTAGTTAGACAATTAATCCACGCAAGAACAGATTAACATCACGATAAATGGAGTTGCGAGTGACGTACCCAAGTGCTTAGAAGGAACCTGACAATAAGATAGCCAGTTTAGCTAAGGCCTGAGGCAATTGTTCAAGTTGTGCTTAGAGCTAGGTAACCCAGCAGAAGTTGAGGCGAGCGTTCCTCTGTAGGTAGCCAGACAGCCAGTGCAACATCAACTTGCAAAAATCAAAAGATCAGTTCCAGTTAAGTGGTCCAGTTAGTACAACACATACATGCATCTAAAGTTGAACCACTTATCTGCTCAACACCCTATCTTTGGTTATACAGAGTAGAGAAAACCAAAGCAAAAGGACAGCACAACGCCTTATCAGGAAGGCAGAATAGTGTTTGTCTTTGGTTATATAGAGGCAACACATATCTGCTCCATAGAAATAATATGGCCACATGAAAATTAGTGCAGCAGCCTGCATAGCTGTTGAAAATCTTTTTGCCATTTGTCAACTAAATAGCATGATGTACATTCATCAGACCCTTCTATCTGAACAGAGTAGAGAATTAGTTGAGAAAAAAAGAACCAAGGAACCGCAGAGAGTGAAACAGTGTGGCAAAGGCAAAATTCACATGATAGAAACATCACCTTCTATCATGCTATGAAACCAAGCTACTGGATCATATCCACTCAATGTCTTGCAACTGGCCCAATCAATTGGACAAACCCTTACACGGACTCTCCTGTAAAGAGTCGGCATATTCAGATGCACCAATGACCATAAAAGCCCATGAAAATGGGAAAAAAAAAAAAGATGAACCGCAATATTTTTTTAAAAGAAATGCTAAATGCTCAGTGTTTCTTGACAACCTTCATAAGCTCTACCTGTCCAATGAATGAAAATTACTATTGCTCTATATACAGAGAAAGAACTCTTAAAAAGTTTAAAACAGAGTATAAGTAGTGTTCCCCAAAATATAAACAGGGAAATATGCAATAGCTCTATCTGATCTAACACACCTACAGGCAAAAATAAATAATTATGCTAGATAGCTACTAACTTCACTGGATGGTGGAAGACAATATGCAATTTTGGCTAATTCCTAATCAAAATTTGCATTAATATTCAGGTCAAGAAAAATCCAACCTCGATTAGAAAACCATTTCACCTAATCTACGGATCAGACCTAGCAAAGGCGGATGTGTACAGCTAGCATCACATAAAGCTAGAATCGTACAGACCTAATGACTTGAAATGGTCCTCCATTGATTCAGTCCACCAAATCCTCCTGTTTGTGTGATGTTGCACACCAAATCTAACTAGGCAAGGAACACGCCAGCCGCCGCCCCGACACGTTGCTGCGAAACACTGAGACTTATCTTCATCACCACAAAAAGCATGGAAAAAAGGAACAACAGACAACCAGGAGCCAAGGTTTCCCTTGCAGCTCTCGGTCCCCAAACCTGGAAAAATCAGGAGCCGGAATGGCAGGAGGTGAGCATTGACTCACCCAAATTGCGCCGCCACGCCCTCCGACGACAGGACGGCGTGCGTAAGAGAGCCAAGGCGGCAAGGGATCAAAAGCAGTCGCGGCGGCGCCGCCGGGCGTCCGCGTCTCCTCTCCTCCCTCCCACCTCAGGTAAGCACTGTAGCCGAGCAGCCCGGGCAGGGGCCGGGAGTGAGCGCACGGACGTGGAGGTGGCCGCTGCCGCCACCGCGGAAGGGCAAACAGTCAACATAAAGGCATAAACCGGGAACATTCACCAAAAACATTTTCATTACAGATACTACAACTCCGTGAAATAACCAGAAACAGTCACCAGAAACATTCACTAAGAACATCGATTTATTTATATTAGAACAACGGTACACATGATAGAACATGTGAATAATGACTGAGAACATAGAGGCATAAACTAGGAACATTTACTCAGAACAAAAAAAAAATTATTTATAATAGAACATCAAAGCACGCACGATAGAACATGAGAATAATAACTGAGAACATAAAGGCATAAACGGGAACATTCACCAAAAACATTCACTGAGAATATAAATTTATTTATAATAGAACATGGAAGCACACATGATAGAATATTGGAACCATGACTGAGAATATAGAGGCATAAATTTGAAACATTCACTGAGAACATCAATGTAATTATAAGCGAACATCGAGGCACACATGATAGAACATAGCAATATAGAAAAAAGTGGGTCTGAAAACAACAAAAGCAAAGAGGGTGGTATCTTACTTAGAGAAGCGGTCTATGCATCAAAGTTGTACATAGCGAGGCTGAAAGGAAATCAAAAGTACCTGCACTGGGCAGGAATTATTAGCAGCACATGAAATTCGCATATGATCAGACGCATGATCTATTTACTTCTAAGAACAACGTCTAAGAGTCCTACAAAATTAAATGTTTACTGTGAGAAAACTGTTTTTATATGTTGGACTAGGATCTAAAACCATATAAATGAATGAATTTAGTTTAAATATCATAATACCTACACTGTATTACAGAAGCAAAGCAATTGGAAACTGAGTTGTCAGAATTTAGTTTAAATATCATAATACCTACACTGTATTACAGAAGCAAAGCAATTGGAAACTGAGTTGTCAGAAAAGTTGGCTCAAGTTAATGAAGAAAAGGATAAGTTTGAAGAACTGTCAAAGAAAACAACCATAAAGCATCTGGAAGCAGAGAAGCAGGTCCAAACTTTGCAGGATGAATTGGAATCTGTCCGTGGCAAAATAGAAGAGGTGGAAAATGAATTGCAGTCTCTGGGTATTAGAGAAAAGCTCAGTGCTCGATAAACTTAAATCTGCAGAAGTGCAGTTGAAGCACAAAGGCAGAGCGCTGGAACATGCCACTTCCAAGAAACTAGACTTGGAAGCTCTGTATCAGTCTTTACTTGTAGATACAGAAACAAAGCTTCAACAGTCCCAGACAACTTGACGCAGAAGGAGACAGAGTGCCACCAACTGTCTGAAAAGCTGAAGTTGACTGAGGAAGAAGCAGCATCCTATCAATCAAGAGCAACAACAGCAGCAGAAGAGCTCCATAGCAGATCATTCTAAAAAAGCTAGCTGTGAGACAAATTCAACAAAAATAGCTGCAACAAAAGAGCTCCATAGCACTTGCATGAATATTTCATGACACCCAAAGCAGATCATTCTAAAAAAGCTAATGAACCTGAAGGCAGAAGCTCAAGCATCTCTGCCATCTCACTACAGTGCCTTACTGCCTTAGCTCGCAAATTACTATAACAGAACCACCTACAAGCACAACGCGACAGGTTCTCAAATTGATCTAAGCATCCAGCAGGCCATGCAACAAAATCATCATTCAAAGAGCTTCTCCAAGATAGATAGCTAGCTAGTGGAAGAAAGTTCTTCAATTACCCGTGGAAATACCATGGATCTGGTCGAGCCGTTGAGGCGGCAACAAAGGAAATAATAATGGTTTGGTAGCTGAAATCCTAATAACAATGCTCGGATTATTACCTTGTCGTAGTCAGCCTTGAAGCTGAAATAGGATTTTTTTCCAGTAAGCATGCTCTGATCATGCACCCGATAAAAACACATTTCTGAAGAGTAGCCATCTGTAAAATTAATAGTTGTACAGTGAACTCAGGTTGATGAGATTAATTACACATCATAATTACTGATGTTTGGTTGAGTGTACACTGACCATGAGATGGACCAGGCAGGCAGAAACATGGAGTAGCCATCTGAAAAATTAATAGTTGTAGTGGGAACTTGGGTTGCTGAGTTTAATTACACAATAAAATTACTGATATTTGGTTGGGTGTACACTGACCATGAGATGGAGCACGTAGGCAGAAACATGAATGGACAGATAAGATCCTTTATTGCAGTATGAAGACACTCGATTATCTAAAGTAAACTTCATGAGCCGTATGGTCCTGTCAGGCTAAATACATATAGTTATTATTCTTATGTTCTATCATGCGTGCTTCATTCACTAAAAACATTAAGTGAGAACACCATTTTATTAATAATAGAACAACTAAAACACACATGATAGAACATTGGAACCTTGACTGAGAACATAGAGGCATAGATTGAAAACATTTAATGAGAACATTAATTTAATTGTAATAGAACATCGAAGCATACATGATAGAACATGAGCACCATGACTGAGAACATAGAGAAAAAAATATAAAAACAAAATTCTCATGCCACCGATAGCAAAAGAAATGTGACATGTCACCTTCAGGGTGGTGGCGCATGGAAAGATAATGGCTGACATAAAAAATGACTTGAATCGTCGTGTAACAAAGATGAACAGAGAGAGAACATCAAAACAAGGGAAAACAGAGGGAGAGCGAGAATCAGCAGCTCGCCGGGCACGAGAGAGAAACGATGCCACCGCCGCTACAGAGAGAAACACGCCGCCGCCGCCATAGAGACGCCGCCCTTGCCCATACGAGAGAAACATCAATGAAACTATGATGTTCTATGTAGAAAAGATTGATGTTCTATCGAGGAAATTTCAATGTTCTATTTTTTTATACATAATGTAACAACCAAGTAAGGTATATTCGATGTTCTACCTTTAAAACCATTATCGATAATCTACTTGGACTGAAGAATGAGTAATGCAGGTGACCACGTGTGTGTATTTGTCCACACCAAAAGAATTACATGCTTTAGAGAAACATCCCTTCAACCAACAAAAACTGAAGTAATAAATAAATAGTGCACCTTGTCATCTTTTACTAGATTGCGTAAAATCACATCCACAAGAGGATGAGTAACTTTCTCATTCAATATTTGTGTCGTTATTGATAGCATAGCTTGGCACACAATCTGCTGAAGACCATGCCTGTGAAAGGGTTCACAGAAACGAAGTTAACCTAAAGGCTTCATATTAAACTTCCAGAGTCAAGCAATTATCAGCAGACAAACATGAAACTGTGAAATATAACTTGCAAAAGAATCAGTAATCAGCAAGAGCATAAGTTTTCAGGTCGCCCGATTAATTGCAATTAATCACAAATAGTCATCCTGGTCGATCACTAGTGTTCGATTAGGAGGTCCAACTTCGATTAGCTGGACCAGAAACCTGGTCATCGAATAGTCGTCGACTAATCGTGATTAGTCGTCCGACTAGGACAAGGATGACCAGATTTTTTTCAGTATGTTTTGAGACAGTGAAATGTCTACATGCCAAGTAATAACCATCTAGACAAATAGGAGAATCATCAAAACTAATGCAAAAATACAGAGATGGTAACAGAATTACAGAAACGACACTTTAAGGTCATAATCTACCTTTTTGCGCATAGAGTTCTAAAGCAAACTAATTAATCGGTGGAATTTTGATTTTGCAGTACTAGCAATACCATTTCTACCACCGCACCCAAAAAAAGAAAGACCAGTGTCATGGCAAGACTATAAATGAAGGAAAATGACTGTTCAGAAATACAAATAAGTGGTTAGCATACATAACTCCTATGGTGGCCATGGCATGTTCACTGAACTCACTGCACCAAATAGGTACATCCCTATTGGTTCCAACGTCATGAGATGGTCCAACTATATGCTTTTTCTTTAAAAAAAATGTATATGAAATTGCTGTAATATGTGCAAAATTGCAAAGTGATTCTTTATAGGTGGATGAAGCCTAATTATTTAACACTCTTAGCTTCAGTGGTAAATAGAATTCAGCTCGAGTGCCCAACAATTACATTTTTGAGACCCAGTATTGGAAATCTCAATGTTATCAGAATTCCTAATTTCTGCATTCAAGCTAAGCAGTACTACCAAAAAATAAAAAAAACTGATCTATAGCATTAAAAACAAAAAATAACATGCTGGACAAATGCATCGGATCTGAATAAAGGTTCTAACAAAGTATAAGAGAATAACAATCAGAGAAGTAGATTTGTTCTTATTTCACTGTGAAAAAGAAAATTTTGACCATATCAAGAATCAAGTCCTCGCAGCCAATGTTGAGCATGATCATAGAACATCTAAGTGCATCAACATTTTCCAATATTTTCATCCTTCTAGTAAGATATGGACTGCTAGTTTCAGCAAAGTCTGCAAATATGCTGATAAATTGCCTAAATATTTCCTGTGAAAAATGTTAACCAAGTGTTACGGTGCAATCCTTAATGAAATTGGTCATTCTCACTACTTAATAAAAATTGTGACTGAACATATGACCATCACTAAACACTACGAATTCAGTGAAATAGAAATTCAGGAGAGATGCGAGTAGAACATCTCCGGCTCCCTCCTTACGATGCACAGGGACGAACCCAGGAGAAAAAGAAAGTCATTTTTTGTTGCAAAAACAATCGAACTTAACAGGCACAAGACATTTACACTTCTAATTAGATCAGATCCAAGTGGAAATGCCAAATAGCGTAAGCTAGGGTTTGGGCGCCTCGGTTTCGCACGGCAGGAAGGGGAGACAAGGGGCGGCCGTACCTTGAAGGTTGTCGTCGCCGGTGACCAGCACGACGCGAAGACCTGGCACGGCGAGGGAGAGGGAGAATCAGAAACGCCGCCGCCGCCGGAGAGAAACGCGCCACCGCCGCCACAGAGACAAACGCCGGAGAGAAGCCCGCACGAGAGAAACAGCCCCGCACGAAAGAAGCAGCCGGAAAAATATTTGGGCTTATTGGGCTGAAACAGTCAATGGGCCGAATTCAGGAGGTGGTCGGCGCGCCCCCCCCCTCCACCCGTCCACCGCCTGCTGCCTGCCGCCGCCTCTCGAGCTCCACAAGGCCACCACCTACGTCATCGAGATGATTGAGCAGCATGCCGCCAACCTCGCCTCCATCACCTCCCGCGAGAGCGAGATCCAGACCGGCCCCCCGCTCGTGTCGTCCTAATCGCGGAAGCTCGTCGCCTTTATGGTACCAGGCAGGGCTGCCGACTAATTCACCTCCCCTTGGGCTCGTACTAGTACAGAAGTTTCTAGGGTCGGTAGTTGTGACGTGGTAGCGGTAGTACCAGCGGCAGCAGAGAAATGGGAAGGAGGGGGTATGCTGATGGTTTGTATGCTGCCTTGTTCAGTGCCGCTTCAGGTTTTGGAGCAATGTCTCTCCGTCGATATAGGATACTAGTGGTTTCTGTTTACATGACCTGTGTGATTGTACTGGGCTTTGTTGTCAATTGATTATTACTACACGATGATACATACGATCAATTTCTGAAACAGAATGTTGCAATTGCTATTTGCTAATGGCATTCGTTGGTCAGAACTCTCAATTTTCTTTCAGTTATACACACTTTGGTCTTTCGAAATGCGAAGCTCGTCCATATTTCTTTGCATTTGTTGATTCTGCACTATTTATAGTTACTGTGCCAACCTTGTTCAAATCTATATTTATCTGTTGATTCTTCTGCTGATCTGCCTGGAGAGGACAATTACTTATTATGTTGCAATCGCACTGCTTTTGCAATGCGAGAAGTAAGTCTGGGCGCCATTTGCGTTCTGAATCTCCCAGAATGTGTATGAAGCTGTTTTACAATGCCATAGAGTATTTACAGTGCCACAAACTGTGGTATACCATAACTTGTTTGGCATTTTATAATTTCCGACTGCTATGTTTGTTCGTTGCTGATCTGAACGTCTGCTGCATGGAGGTTTCCCTGACAATGTGCATTGGGTTCTACTAGAGCATGGCTACCAATAATGAACACAATATGATGTTTTCTGAATTTCTAGATTTTGCAATGCTCTCATCTGCGTGTACCCTGATTGCCATATAAACGTAGTCAGTCTGAGCTGTAGCCTGCTTCTTTATTGATTAAATTTCAGGGAAACTTATCATTCTTTTGTTCTGGGTGATTATTCTGAAACCTGTATTCATTTGAAATGCATGTCTATTTTTTTCAAGCCAAGCATTTTTCATATTTTCATCCATGATTGATATGAGGATGTGCTTTTAATGAACAGGCAGAGCTCCAACTATTTTCCACAAAATAACGTGAGGATGTTGAGTAAGCATATATCGATGATATGCCCACTTCTGTAGAAGTTCAAGCATTTATATCTTAACAAGGTAAATTTGCATGGCATTTTACTTCTGCTTCAATCCTGACTTCATATATGGCTTTAGTTGTTTTAGTTGATAACATATCGTCATATCCTAATTTTATCATCCACCTTCTGCTGTGATCATTGCTCTAGCCAATGTCTCTGCAATTGGTGCTTTCTAAAGGTAACAGGAAACTCGATGTATAATTTTTTTTATGTTGTACATCTCTACTGGCTACTGCTACCCATCTCTTTGAGCAGGATATAAAAAGCTTAAAAACAGAAATTCGTAGAAACACAGGATAATAGAACTGAAGCATCATATAACAATCCATTTGCATTAGATCTGAGCAAACTACAGGTGAAAAGGTTTCGATTGTTTGATTCATGTATCTATTTGCTGCTTCATATAACAATCCATTTCATTAGATCTGATGCAGATTTTTAAAGACAGGATAATAGAACTGAATCATCATAAAAACCTTCGATTTTTTATTTAAGTTATAACTTGCAAACATATTGCCCATTTTCAGCACTACTTATTCCCTGTCCTTTGAAAATTACTGCAAAATCGTTCTGTCTCCACCATCCACCACAAGAGTTGGGCAAACTTGAGATATGAATCTCTGATAGCATGCATCTCATTGACGCATCTTGTATTAGTGTCCTCTCTCTAGGTTGTTTTCTTGAGCACGATACCCCAAGAGAAATGACATGAACCAAACATTTCTCAATAATGTTTCTTGTATTTCTTTGTCATTGGTGCCGATTGTGCAGCCACATTGTCGTATCGGCTATCTCAGTTTTTTATCCGGAAGAGCATCCTCACAAAAACTTATGTAGATCCATTGAACCTTTAAACATATCATCTTTGGGCTCCTCCTGTAAAAATCTCAAGCGACAATATGCCAAGGCTATAAACATCACCAAAAATTGTGATGGAAGAACCTTCACCATACTCTATTATCATCCAAAAAAAAAAAAAAAAGTATTAATCAACATGCCATATTTATAGGAGGATTTAAAATAAAGAAAATCGAAACATAGCATTTACGGTAGCGACATAGCCAATGGAGCCTCTTATGCCAATTGTGCTATTGGAATTTTGAAGAATTATACTTTCACTTTTGAAATGATTCTAGATATGCCAAAATCTCCAACTTCGGGCGCTCATATCTTACGCGGAAAGGATGTTGCTTGGTTTGAGATCCGCGAGTGGATGATTGGTGGTGGCGGTGATTATGAAGATAATCCACGGCATCCATGATATCAACGGCGATATTGAGCCTTTGTGTGAGGTGAGAGTATTGTTCAAAGTGGGCACGCCAGATTCTATATGCGACCAGCGATTCAAAGCTGCCATTTGGCATGAACTCAAAACCAATGCCTTGAAATCCGACCTTGTTCATTTATGCTTGAGCAGCATGTGATGATCTTCATGAGGCGGCGGTGGCGCACCCTTCTCGATTGCTTCACATTCGGCTACAAAACTTCTTGTAGAGCAGATTGTTGAAGGTCAAAAACCTTTACAGCTACAACAGTCCCTCTGCTTGAAAAAAGACATTTATAGACTGTCCCAAAGCTACCCTTACCTAGCAAATTGGCTTACGAGAATCCATTTGTTCCATCGATAATGCATGATAAGAAACCCTTTCATACTGTTCCTCAACCATTGGTGGTTCAAATGCACCCTTCTGCCTTCGTGTTTGCTTCCTGTAGATCAAGTGAACGAGTGCAACAACAGTAGCTAATAATAAGAATGCAAAGGTTGTTGCTAGAGCTATTTTAAGATATTTCAGTTTTCGTCTTGTCTTTTTTTTCACAAGATCTGTCTTGCATGGAACTAAATGAAGCTGGGGTATTCCTCCACAGAGCTTGTTATTTCCGGTGATTGACATGTTAGCAAAATTTCTGAAAATCCCTTCTTTTGGCACTTCCCTTGCAGATTGTTGAAGGACAAATCCAACATCCGCAATGATGTTAAGTACGAAAAAAGCTGCGGGGATTGATCGACAAATTATTGTGCGCCCGGATACATTTGTTCGGTCCGCTAATACTTCCAATTGTATGCGGAATACTACCGAGACAACTCATTCAGCGGCGGGTTGAGTGTAGTTAGAGCCTTGTTTAGATATTGGGGTATGCTTCCGTTAAATAAGTTACTGTCTAACCAAAGTTGCTGCAGCACTGGGCACTTACCAATACTTTCTGGTATCTCGCCAGACAACTGGTTTCCAGACAGATATAGTTGGTTAAGATTCTGTAAGCTACCGACTTGGGTGGGAAGTGGTCCTGATAGTGAATTGTATGACAACTCTATGTAATAACTGAAAGGAAGTTGAAAAAACTCTCTTGGAATGGAACCGTTCAGGTGGTTCATTGACAAATCAAGGGCAATTAAACTCTTCAACTTCCCTATGCTTGGTGGAATTGGCCCCTCCAGATTGCTACTGAATGCATTAAGGACTGTTAACTTTGAGAGGTTTCCGATTGATGAAGGTATTTGGCTATACAAGTTAGTATTAAACAAACTAAGAATAGTCAAGTTTCCTAGCTTGCCGATGCTATCTGGAATTACTCCGGATATGGAGGCATCATTAGCAGCAAGGTTTTGAAGGCCCACAAGATTGCCAATGGCTGAGGGAATGCTTCCCCAAATACCAGTAGAGCCAAAGTAGAGGAATTGCGGGGTTGTTGAGAGATTCACTATTGAGCTTGGTAGGTGTCCGGTGAGAGCGGTGTTGTTGGAGATATCTAACTGTTGGAGCTGGCTGCAATTTGACAAAGAAGTAATAAATTCCCACCCCTCCCCATCGTTAGCTTGTAGCATGTTATTGTACAAGGATAGCTGTTGCAGAGCTCGTAGCCTCCCAATCATGCGTGGCACATATCCACTGAGCATATTTTGCGAGAGCTCGAGTTCCCTGAGCGATGTGAGGTTGGAGAGTGAAGTAGGGATGGTCCCGGTGAACTGGTTTGTATTAAGATAGAGGAATTGCATGCTAGGGAACCTGCTGCCGATATCAATAGGAATGCTACCACTAAGCATGTTCCCCTGAATCTGGAACATTTCCATGGAAGACAAATTGTAAAGGGATATCGGGGGCACGCCAGAGAGCTTGTTGAAGGCGAGACCAAGATACCAGAGGTCCTTGAGGACGCCAAAGCTATTTGGGATAGTACCCTCGAGCAGGTTGTACGCAAGATCCAGAATAGTCAATGATGTCAAGTTGGTTAGTGATGCCGGAATCCTACCAGTGAAGCTATTGTTCTGCATGCTGAGAACCTTGAGCTGCTTGAGCTTGTCACCGAGCTCAGAGGGCATGCTCCCCCTGAGATTGTTAAAATCCGGGACCATCTCTATTAGATTGGTGCAAGAGCTCAAGTTGGTGTGGAGCAGGCCGGAGAAGACATTTTGGCTCAAGTCAAGGCTACGGAGGTGGTGTGTAGGCGACCAAGGCTGTGGGAATGTTCCCCGCTGAACCCATTCGAGCTCAGGTTGAGAGTCCTCAAAGATGATAGGTTGCCAATGGCGGGCGAGGACGCCGGTGAGCCCATAGGATGGCAGGCTCAACGCCACCACTTTCGAGGGTTTGTGCCTCGACACCTCACCCCCTCCCAACTGCAGTACCCACCTATGGTGCTGCGGTTCCACGAAGCAAGCAGGTCGCCATACCCCGCGCCGCTGGTGCCGCGCGGCCTTGAAGGCCAGCAGTGCGGCCTCCTCGTCGCCTTCTGCAGCCACCAGCGTCGAGACCAGCATCAACATGGAAGCGAAGAGCAGCAGCAAGCACATCGAGGACATTGCCGCGCATATTGTTTTGGTACACATTGGGGGATATATGGCCGCCTTTGGTGTATGTAAGTGTGTGCAAGCACATGCAGGCTGGTGATGCCACATTTATAGTCAAAATACTAACAGCGAAATCAAATTGCCGCGCGCCATGAATATGTGTGGTTGCGCGCTGCCTCAGCGTTCGTCGTTGGGTCCAAGGGTTGGTCAACAACTGCCAAACGCTGTGCCATGTCCGAAAAAAAATGTGTGCCCTCCGTGCTATAATCGTCAAAACTTCCAGGGCCCAGACCTGTGATTTTTATTAATATCACTGTTTTATTCCAAGGATTTTTTTTTTTCTTTCTTGAGAAATTATCGGTTTCTAGTCCATCCGGTCTCGTGCTAGTTGCAGTCGCAGCTGGCGGCCGTCCTCTATGGCATCTGCTTGTGTGGAAAATTCTAGCCTGATAATGATTACAACATTCTTTTATCATTTTACTGTATTATCTATACTGATATCTTTTACAATTTTTTTATTTTTTTCGCAAACTTTTTACGGTCTTTACTGATGATACTCGCATGTTTTTTAGTCCTCAGATGTGGCCGTACAAAGTTGTAGTATTTGAACGTATAACCAACACACTCCCTCCCTTGCATATTTATTTTAATAATAAATATTGTAATGCATATTCTAGTGCTGCAAATTTTGTCTAAACTTTGAGTCCATTTGAGTTCATTTCAAAAATTTGAATACTTAATATAATTTCGAGCACTATATTCTCAAATAGAAAGGTCGTCAACTATAAAATTGTACATATCTTCAAGTGCTATAACTTTGGTTTAGGTTATGGTACTTTGAAAAATTAGAAATTTTAAATTACTAGCAAACATGTAGTGCCTTGCTAGGGCGAATACTAAATTATTCGATTCAATGTCTTCATTTTTATGCAGCAATTTTATATAACAATTAAGTGATGAATTGGACCACCACACTCGTGGCGTGCTACGACAGCCCCAATATGGATGGCAGCCACAATCTGAGGCATGGCATGTGGCGGCAGCTAGCCTAACACCAGCCAGCTCTAAGTGGCTGTCACATGTGTGGCGTGGCTCATATTGGCCGGTAACCAAACACCCCAATAGTATGGATGTTGGCGTTTGATGATCAACATAGACTAACATAATTTAAGTGTTCTTAATCTAGAAATGTTTTCTTTATTTTTCTCATCTCTATTCGATAAGCATATTATCAGATTAGCAAAATCCTTATATTTAGTAGTATAAGGCTACCAACTTGAAACTTTTTTTTTTTTTTTTTTTAATTTATCGGGAGTGTCCTTATCAGGATATTAGGTGGAGAGCAAAGGTCAAGGCACGCGCTGCCAGGACGTGATGTGAATACAGCGATGGGCAATGACATACGGAAAACACTGATATAACGACATGCACACCAAAATAGTCATTGCTTAGTCGTCATTGGCTAGCAGACTAGCAGTTCAATAATCTTTCTACAAGTCAAAAGAATCAGCTTGTGGAAATTCTCAAGGAAAAGGAAGTCAACAATGTGGCATTTTATTCCTTCTATAAATATCTGATCATAAATATAGGACTCAAGGAATTAGACTTTGCCAGTCCTCCAAGGAAGTATACATGTCCTCTGCATCTCTCTACATGGAGCACTCCGACTGACATCATCGAACGTTCGGCCCAAGGCCGAGCAACCCAGCGCCTTGTGGGTTGGGCTTGGACCCAACAAAGCACAAAACAAACAACGCCTACGGAGAAGGTCAGTCATGTTTCCAGTCCAGGGCCGTCTTTTTCTCTTTCAGCCTGACTCTGACACTGAACTCTCGATCAAGAGAGCCCATGGAGTAGGCCCAGCTTGGCGTGCCGGCGGAGAAGTGTTTCCCGTGGCCGATGGCGACAACGGCGGCGGGCGGCGGCGAGCCGGCGAGGGGCAGAAGAAAGACCGAGCGGGGAAGAAGAAGCTGACACACTGCATCTCCTCCAAGGCTCTGTCCGTCACGAGCTCCCTCCATTAGCAGGTGCAGGCCCATCACGGAGAAGCTGCTGCCCGCGGCGGGGAGGCCGCAAGGCTATGGTGTTGCATTTACATCGCTCCACCCCGACCTCCGTCCGCCTCGTCATCCCCAGCGGGCTCGCCGAGCATGCTGTCTCCAAAGCACCAAGATTGTCACCAAGTTCACCTCCTCATAGGTCTGCCTCCTTCTGGCCTGTTGTACCTGTTGTGGCTGTTCAGTTGGTTGTTGTGGTGCCTCATTTTATTTACCGTAAGATGCAGGCAACATCACGACGAAAAGTGTAATTGTGAATGAAAATGGATGCTCCGCAAGCAAACTAGCAAGCAGCAAAACCAATCGAATCTTTTTCTGAATTTCTTCATCTTATGCAGCTCTGGCCCTGATTACAATATAGACATACTAGTAAGTAGTAACTTTGAGCTGGCCTGCTTGATTGGATTTCTGTAAAAACTTATACGTTCTTTTGTTCCGGATGGTTACTCTGAACCACTTGTCTTGTGTGCATATTATGTCCCAAATTTTCAATCCAGGCATCTATCTAATTTTGATACATGATTGGATTGAGGATATTGAGTAAAGTGAATGAATAATGATGTATGCCCACTGCTGGAGGAGCAAATTTACTAATATCGTAAAAAGTTAAATCTCCATGCATTTGTTTTCCCTTTTTCACTCAAAAAAAAAATACGATCAATAAACTCTAAAAAAAAAATACGATCAATGTCTGGAACAGAATGTTGCCATTGCTACTAATTGCATTGTTTGGTTGGAACTCTGGAATTTCTTGCAGTCATACACTACTTTGGGAATGTGATGCTGGTCCATGTCTCTTTGCATCTGTTGATTCTGCACTAATTATAGTTACTCTGCCAACCTGGTCTATGTCTTTTTGCATTTGTTGACTCTGCAAATTGCAATCGGTTCTTTATTTATGTGTTGATTCTCGTGATGGTCTGCCTGGAGAGGACAATTCCTTATTTGTTGCAGTTGCACTGCTTTGGGAATGTGAGAAGTAAGTCTGGGCAGCATTTGCATTCAGAATCTTCAGAATGTGTATGAAGCTGTTTTACAGTGCCATTCAGTATTTTAGCCACTGCTGTGCTGCTGTTGTGAAAATAGTAAAATACAAATACATCTGTGGTATAACTTGCTTGGCATTTTATAATTTCCAACTTTGTCCTACTCCCGTGCGTGTTCTGTTCATTGCTGATCTGAACGTCTGCTTCATGAAGGTTTCCCTGACGAGTGACAATGTGCATGGGGTGCCAGTAGAGCACGGCTACAAATAACGAAGACAATATGATGTTTTCTGAATTTCTAGATTTTTTTTTTTATGCTCTCATCTACATGCACCCTGATTGCCATATAAACATAGTCAGTCTGAGCTGTAGCCTGCTTCTTTATTGATTAAATTTCAGTGGAAACTTCGTCGTTCTTTTTGTTGTGGGTGATTATTCGAAACCTGTATTCATTTGAAACACATGTCTAAGTTTTCAAGCCAAGCATTTTTCATATTTTGATCCATGATTGATATGAAGGTGTACCTTAATGAACAGGCACACCAACCGTTTTCCTCAAAATAATGTGAGGATGTGGATTAAGTGTATATGGATGATATGCCCCCTTCTGTACAAGTTCAAGCATTTCATATCTTATGAAGATATTTTTTGCATGACATTTTCCTTTTCCTTTTTACACTCTTATAGTATTATGATAAACATATAGATCCAAAAGAGAGACTTCAAACCTGACTGCATATACTGCTTTCTAATCTACCTTCAGTGATTATTGCTCTAGCAAATATCTGCAAATGATGTTTTCTCAAAGTAACAGGAAACAGAAGGTATGAATCTTTGATATCTGTGCATCTCTTTGAGCAGGATATGGCATGTCTGAAAACAGAATTCATAGAAAGAAAAAATTCTTGGTTCTACTCTTCACAGTGATATTCTTCGACTCCACATGTAGCCATAATATTCATATTCTTCGACTCCACAGTCATATTCTTTCACCAAGGGGAACCGCTGAGCTTCTTATAAACATACTAAGTAACATCACCTGATCCAGTTGTTGAGAGATCTCAGAACAGCCCTCCATTGTCTACAAAATGGCCAGAGATAAATATAACCGATTTACAGTTCAACTACACCATTGATCAAACTGCAGGTGAAAACGTTTCTATTATCTGATTTATGTAGTGATTGTTGTATTCACATAACAATCCATTTGCATAAAATCTGATATAAAGGAATGTATATTTTTAAAGACAGGATAATAGAATTGAAGCCACCTTCAATTATTTTATTTAAGTTATCACCTGCACATATTGCCCATTTTCAGCTCTACTTATTCACTGTTGTTTGAAAATTACTGCAGAATTGTTCTTGCTCCATGTTCCGCCACCGCCACAAGAGATCTGGCAAACTTGAGGTATGAATCTCGATAGCATGCATCTCATTGACCGCATCTTGTATCAGTGTCCTCTCTCTAGGCTGTTTTCTTGAGCAGGATACCCCAAGAGAAATGACATGAACTAAACATTTCTCAATTATGTTTCTTGTATTGTTGTCATAGGTGCTAGTGTGGAGCCACATTGTCGTATCGGCTATCTCCCCAGATTTTATCCGGAAGAGCATCCTCTCGAAAAACTTATGTAAATCCATTGAACCTCTAAACATATCATCATTTGGGCTCCTCCCCGTAAAAATCTCGGCACAATATGCCAAGGCTATAAACATCACCAAAAAGCGTGGCCGGAAGAACCTTCACCATACTCTATTATTATGCAAAAGAAAAAAAAGGAAGTATTGGTTAGCATGCCATATTTATAGAAGAATTTGGAATAAAGAAAAAACATAGAGTTTACCAGGAGCAACATAACCAATGGACCCTCTTATGCCAATTGTGCTACTTGAATTTTGCGAGAATTATACTTTATTTGTTCTGAAATGATTACGGATATGCCAAAATCTCCAACTTCGGCGCTCATATCTTTAAGAAGAAGGATGTTGCTTGGTTTGAGATCACAGTGGATGATTGGTGGCTGGCAATGATTATGAAGGTAGTCCAATGCATCCATGATATCAACAGCTATATCCAGCCTTTGTGCAAGGCTGAGAGTATTGTTCAAAGTGGGCATCTCAGATTCTATATGGAGCCATTGATTTAAGCTACCATTTGGCATGAACTCAAAACCAATGCCTTGAAATCGACCTTGTTCATTGATGCTTGAGCAACATGTGATGATCTTCATGAGGCGGTGACGCCACCCTTCTCGTGCCTCACATTCAGCTACAAAACTTTTAGTAGAGCCCGATTGTTGAAGGTCAAAAACCTTTACAGCTACAACATCAGTTCCCTCACCTTGAAAAGCACATTTATAGACTGTCCCAAAGCTCCCTTTACCAAGCAAATTGGCTTCAGAGAACCCATTGGTTCCATTTGATAATGCATGATAAGAAACCCTTTCAAACTGTTCCTCAACTATTGGTGGTCCAAATGCGCCCTTCTGCCTTCGTGTTTGCTTCCTGTAGATCAAGTGAACGAGTGCAACAACAATAGCTAATAATAAGAGTGCAAAGGTTGTTGCTAGAGCTATTTTAAGATACTTAGGTTTCCTTCTTCTCTTGTTTCTCACAGGATTTGTCTTGCATGGAACTAAATGAAGTTGTGGTATCCCTCCACACTGCTTGTTATTTCGGTGATCGATAGGTTAGCAAAATTTCTGAAAATCCCTTCTTTTGGCACTTCCCCTTGCAGATTGTTGAAGGACAAATCCAACTCCCACAATGATGTTAAATTTTGTAGAACTATAGGGATTGGTCCTGACAAATTGTTGTGAGCTAGGTACAATTGTTCTAGTCCGCTCATACTTCCAATGGCATCGGAATACTACCGACAATTCATTCCTTGACGGGTTGAGTGTAATTAGAGCCTTGTTTAGATATTGGGGTATGCTTCCATTAAATAAGTTATTGTCTAACCAAAGTTGTTGCAGCACTGAGCACTTGCCAATACTTTCTCGGTATCTCACCGGACAACTGGGTTTCCGCACGTATATAGTTCATTAAGATTTGTAAGCTACCAATCTCGGAGGGAAGAGGTCCCGATAGTGAATTGTATGACAAGTCTATGCAATAAGCGAAAGGAAGTTCAAAAATATCTCTTGGAATTGAGCCGTTCAGGTGGTTCCCTGACAAAACAAGGAGAAGTGAACTCTTTAGCTTCCCAATGCTAGGTGGAATTGGCCCATCTAGATTGCTGCTAAAAGGCACTAAGGATAGTTAACTTTGAGAGATTTCCAATACATGAAGGTATTTGGCCGGACAAGTTACTATTGTACAGATAAAGCCGAGTCAAGTTTCTAGCTTGCAGATGCTATCTGGAATTACTCCGGATATGGAGGCATCATTAACACCAAGGTATTCAAGGCCCACCAGATTGGCAATGGCCGTGGGGATGCTTCCCCAAATCCCAGTAGCGCCAATGTCGAGGTATTGCAGGGTTGTTGAGAGATTCACTATTGAGCTTGGTAGTTGTCCAGTGAAATCGGTGTTGTTGTAGAGTTCTAATTGTTTGAGCTGGCTGCAATTTGACAAAGAAGTGATAAATTCCCACCCCTCCCCATCGTTAGCTTCTAGCATATTGTATTCCAAGATTAGATATTTCAAAGCTCGTAGTCTCCCAATCGTGCGAGGCACATATCCACTAAGCATATTCTCTTGGAGGCTGAGTATTTGGAGCGATGTGAGGTTTGAGAGTGAAGTAGGGATGAATCCAGTGAACTGGTTTGTAGAAATATCAAGGAAATGTATTTTGGGGATCCTGATGCCAATATTAGTAGGAATGCTACCACTGAGCATGTTTTGCTGAACCTGCAACATTTCCAAGGAAGACAAGTTGTAAAAGGGATATCGGGGCTCCCCCAGAGAGGTTGTTGAAGCAAAGACTAAGATACCGGAGGTCCTTGAGGGTGCCAATGCTATTCGGGATAGTACCCTCGAGCAGGTTGAACGCGAGATCCAGAACACTCAATGCTGTCAAGTTGGCCAGCGACGCCGGAATCCTTCCAGTGAAGCTGTTGTTCTGCAGGCTGAGCACCTCGAGCTGCTTCAGCTTGTCACCGAGCTCGGAGGGTATGTTCCCGCTGAGCTCGTTAAATTCAAGGACCATATTTATTAGACTGGTGCAAGAGCTCAAGTTAGCGGGGAGCAGGCCAGAGAAGGCATTGCTGCTCAAGTCGATGGTGTGGAGGCGGTGCAGACGACCGAGGCTCGCGGAATGTTCCCGGTGAGCCCATTGGAGCTCAGGTTAAGAAACCTCAAGGATGATAGGTTTCCAATGGCAGGTGAGGACGCCGGTGAGCCCATGGGACGGCAAGCTCAGCGCTACCACTCGACGCCCATGGTGCGTGTCCCGACACCTCACCCCCTCCCAGCTGCAGTACCCACCGGTGGTGTTGTGGTTCCACGAAGCAAGCGGGTCATTGTACCCGTTGCTGATTGCCGCTGCCTTGAAAGCCAGCAGCGTGGCCTCCTCGTCACCTTCTAAGGAAGTGAGGGCGGAGACGGTGACCAAGGAGGATAGCAGCAGCAGCAGCAAGCTCGGCGAGCGCAGCGCCATGCCACCCATGTTGGATGGTTTTTGTATCTATATGCTGTGATCGATCGACTGACAGCAGCAATAGTTGTTATTTGCTAAATAAACAACTCTGCTTCGTGGTACTATTTATACAGCGAATCCTGTAACGTCTCTAAAGATGCGCTGGTGAACAGGAAGTCACTGAATGAGCCTTGCTAGTTGCTACCGAGCAACTTGGCACTTCGCTCTATCACACCCTCTAACGTCTCTATTGCCCAGTTAATTAAGTGCGTTATTCTGCCGTGCTGGTGCTTGCTTGACTGCTTGACGGCGATCTGCTCACCGTGATCATGACGCTGGCCTAAGGAGCGGCGACTGAAAGACTTGTCTTCTTTTAGTGTGTATACTGACATAATAAATTATAAGAAGACGAGTTTCATCCGGAGGAAACCAACGCGCACCCTGTATTATTTAAATATTTAGATCTACGATACTATGAATTGGAACTTATACACTATGGATTTTGTTTTATCTAATCATATCCCTATCTCACTTATGGAAACTATGTAAAGAATAAGCACTGGGAATAGCCTTAGTGTGCCCCCAACGGTTTCCAAATCGACAGCTTATTAATCTCATCGGCCACACAAAAGAGTCCACGATAGCGCCTCCGAAATAGGTAGTTTCGCAATGACAAAAAGCTCTCTTAGCTCTACGATGGTTTGCGTATAGTTTGCTCCATATTGTATCTTTTTTTTAATTGCTTTTCGGTTAGCGATTTGGTACTCCCGGCTGAGGGCGACCTTGATGCTCTCTTTAATATGTCCATTTACGAGAGAGAGAGAGGGACCTTTAATATGTCCATGTAGGGGAGAGAGAGGGAGTATGAGAGAGAATATTTTTTTTTGAGAAGTGTATGAGAGAGAATATCATGTTGCACTTGAGAGAGAATATCTGTTTCCTAATGCAGAAATGATTTCTTTATTTTTGTCATCTCTCTTGGATAAATCTATTATCATATTAGCAAAATACTTATCTAGTAATAGTATAATATAATTAATATATATGGAAACTTTTCTAGTCTTTGTATATTGGTTGTGTCCGTCCTTATCAGGTTATTAGGTGGAGAGCAAAGGTCAAGGCACGCCCCAGGACGCTGATGTGAATACAGTAATGGGCCACTGACATAGGAAAACAGTGATTTGATATAACGACCTGCACACAAAAATAGTCATTGCTTAGTCCATGCTCTCTCCACCCAGAACTGCAGCCATTGGCTACCAGTTCAATCTTTCTACGGTCAAAGAATCAGCTTGTGGAAATCCTCAAGCAAAAAGGAAGTAACAGTGTGGCATTTTCTTCCTTATCTGATCACAAAAGCATGGAGCCAAATAACCAGCCTTTCGGACAAGTTGTCCTTCATGGAGGGAGGGAGCACCACCCCACTAACATTGTCGCTGAAAGGGAAAAAGTGCGGATTCACTCCCCCCACTATAACAAAGTTTACTTTTCCTCCCTCAACTCGAAAAACAGGACATATCACCTCCCTCAACTTTTCAAACCATGCAAATTACCTCCCTCGAGCGGTTTTGAAGGTGGATTTGCTACAGTAACCGTGGGTTGCTACAGTACCAGTGGGTTTGCTACCGTCACAGTGTCTTTGCCTTTTCTTTTTTAAAAATTTCGATTTAATCTTTAAAAAATCATAGTAAATCATAGAAAAATCATAAAATAAAAATCCAATTTTATTGGAGTCCACATGATTAGATCTACATGGTGAATATATAATATGATATGCTTCAGTACAAAGTTTTTTTGCTACGAAGGTTTTGTCTTTTTCTTTTATATTTATAATTGTAGTCGCAACTTCTATAATTATTTTGTTAGACAAAAGCACACCATATTATATATTCACCGTGTAGATCTACTCATGTGGAGTCTAACAAAATTAGATTTTTTATTTTATAATTTTTCTATGATTTACTATGATTTTTTAAAGATTCAAATAAATAAATAAAAAGAAAAAGACAAAATCTTTTTAGCAAAAACTTTATACTAAAGCATATCAAATTATATATTCACTGTGTAGATCTAATCATATGGAGTCCAACAAAATTGAATTTTTATTTTATGATTTTTCTATGATTTATTATAATTTTTCAAAGATTCAACAGGATTTTTTTAAAAAGAAAAGGTACTGGCACTGTAGCAAACCCACTGACACTGTAGTAACAAACCACGGTTACTGTAGGTAATTTGCATGGTTTGAAAAGTTGAGGGAGGTGATATGTCCGGTTTTGAGGTTAGGGCGAAAAGTGAAACTTTCGTGATAGTTGGGAGGAATCCAGACTTTTTCCTCGCTGAAAACACTGAGCAACCTAGCGCCTTGTGGGTTGGGCTTGGGGCCCAACAAAGCACAAAGAAAACATGCCTCCAGAAAGCCCGCGGAATAGGCCCAGCTCGGGCCCGGCGGAGAAGTGTATCCCCGTGACCGATGGTGACAACGGCGGCGGGCGGCGGTGAGCCGGCGAGGGGAGAAGAAAGACCGAGCTTGAAGAAGAAGCTCACACATTGCATCTCCTCCAGGGCTCTGTCTTCCATCACGAGCTCCCTCGATAGGAGGCCCATCATGGAGAAGCTGCTGCCCGCGGCGCCGGCGGGGATGCCGCAATGCCACGGTGTTGCATTCGCGGTGCCCTGATCCTCCGTCCGCCTCGTCATCCCCAGCAAGCTCGCAGAGCACGCCGTCTCCGAAGCACCAAGATCATCACCAAGTTCACTTCCTCATAGGTCTGCCTCCTTCTGGCTTCTCGTACTTGTTGTGGCTGTTCAGTGCTATTGGTTGTTGTGGTGCCTAATTTTATTTATCCGTAAGAAACATATAACAGTGGAGTGCGTCCTTGTTCTAAAAACTCTGTAATTTCGTTACAAGCATAATAAAATTCGGTTCTGCCGTTGTGGAAAAAAAAATTATCCGTAAGAAGGAGCCTACAGCACGAAGAAAAGTGAAATTGTGAATGAAAATGGATGCTCCGCGAGCAAACCAGCAAGCAGCAAAACCAATCGAATCTTTTCTGAATTTCTGCATCTTGTACTGCTCTGACCCTGATTAACATATAAACATAAACTAGTAACTTTGAGGTTTGAGCTGGCCTGCTTGATTGAATTTCTGTAAAAACTTATTTGTTCTTTTTGTTCCAGATGGTTACTCCGAACCAGTTGTCTTGTGTGCATATTATGTCCAAAATTTTCAATCCACTCATGTATCTTATTTTGATACATGATTTTTTTGGACACTTGTTTTGATACATGATCGGAATGAGGATATTGAGTAAAGTGAATGATTAATGATGTATGCCGACTGCTGTGGATGAAAACACATTTACTAATATCGTAAGAAGGTAATCTCCATGCATTTGTTTTCCCTTTTTCACTTGAAAAAAATACGGATCCAAAACAGAGATAAACTCCAATCTGACAACACATGTCTTCAGTTATTTCAGGTGGCAACATTTCCTAATCTACCTTCAGTTGTGATCATTATTGCTCTTCAACTGTCTTTGGCTGGCGTCTTCTAGAGCTAACTGGGAAACACAAGGTATGAACCTCAGATGTCGTGCTTCTCTCACCATCATTTAGTCCTTGGATATGTTTTGAGCAGAACATGACAAACCTGAAGGCACGAACCCTCATATAAAGAAACAAAATCCTTGGTCTACTCTTCATAATGGCATTCTTTGATAGCGAGATTGTTTAAATACCAATTTTGAATGTTCTCAGAGCACTCCCTATACTTGATCTACTCTTTGTAATGTTGAATGTGAACATACCAAGCAATAACGTGCCAATGCTATATACCTTCTCAATTGTCTAGATCTGAGAACACCCCTACACCCGATGAGATGTGCAAAATAACTGATTTTGCTGTTAAACTGTACCATCGAACAACTACAGGGAAACAAACAGTTCTCTTATTTGATTTATGTACTGTTCCTTTATTTCACATAACTAATCTACTTGCATAAATTTGAACTTCAGAAATCCAAATGTCTAAGGACAGAATAATAGAGTGAAGCATCATACATATCTGCATTTATTTAATTGAGTCAAAGTATGATAAACAGTGTTGGAGGCAAAGAGATATTTTGGGACTAGTTTCCATTACTTTGCCACACCCCAACCAGGGCTGTCTGCTTAGTACATATAGGTAGGTTCCTTGCAATGTAAGAAAGCTAAGCATATACTAAGATGCTAAAGTAAGATGCCATTAGGATAAGTGCTTGACACACAGCAGCCACTACTACTCTAGATAAGTATCCTAAGTAGATAAGACCAAGGCTTATCTTTGTCATTCTCCCCTAAGTCTTGGTCGGTGCCTTGTGGGGAATCGAACCATCCCAATCCGGGCACGCATCTCGTGGAACTTGACTCGCCTCGAGGGACTTGGTGAGAAGATCTGCGAGCTGGTCCTGGGTGCCGATGTAGCCGGCCTTGATGCTCCCCTCCTCCAAGCAGCTCCGGATGAAGTGGTACTTGATGCGGATGTGCTTGCCGCGCTCGTGGAAGACGGGGTTCTTTGCCAAGGCCAAGGCGGACTTCTTTGTCCACCCCGAGCTCCATGCTCTGTGCATCCTTGCCAAGGAGATCGCCTAACCACCGAGCCAGCCACAAGGCTGTGGTCGACGGTAGTAGCTTGGCGATGTACTCCGCTTCACGGGTGGGCGGGGCCACCACTGCTGCTTGACCGACGCATACCGACGGGGCACTTCCCGAGGAAGAAGAGTGTCCCGGTGGTGCTCTTGCTGTTGTCGATGTCGGCCGGGGCGGTTGCTATCGCTGTACCCAATGAAGTGCTCCGCGCGGGGCTCCTCATGTAGTGCAAGCCGTAGTCGGAGGTGCCCGCAATGTAGCGAAGGATCCTCTTCACGACTCGCGATGCTCAGGTCGTCTGGCCGCTCCATGAACCGGCCCGACGGCGTAGCCCCACGCCGAACGCGAGGTCAGGCCGCGTGTGGGACGAGGTAGCGAAGCGCACCCCACGATGCGCCCGGTACCGGTGGCATCAACCTCCTTTGCCGTGCTCTTGCGGCTCGCCTTGACCCTCCTCCATGGGAGTGAGCGCGGGTTGCAACCGGTGAGGCCGCCCGGCTTCGGCGATGCGCTTGGCGTGGCGGTCCGACGAAGAAGAGAGATGCCGGGCGCCCCGGTGGACCTCGATCCCCAGGTAGAAGGAGAGGGGCCCCAAGTTGCTCATCTAGAAGGTGGCCTTCATCTCGCCTTGAACGCTTCCACCTCTTCCTCCTTGTTGCCGGTGATCACCAAGTTGTCGACGTAGACGCGCCTACAAGCGGGGCATTGCCTCCCTTGCCCCGCCGGTAGCGCAGCGACCTCGTGAGGGCTTTGCTCAAACCCCATCCGCTTTGAGGGTGGAGTCCAACTTGTCGTTCAAGCTCGTGGTGCCCGCCGCAGCCGTGGGGGCGGCGCAGCGGAGAACCTGTTCTCCTTGCCGGGGATGACTAATCCCGGCCGGCCGGGACGTAGACCTCTTCCTTCAAGTCACCGTTGAGGAAGGCGGACTTCACGTCCATGTGGTGCACGCCGCCATCCTCGCCGCCGCCGGTAGCGAGGAGAAGACGAGCGGACTCCATCCGCGCAGCGCGGGCGCTGGCGTCGTCGAAGTCGACTCCCTCCTCCGCTCGAACAAAGCCGCGGGCCACGAGACGCGCCTTGTGCTTGATCACCGCACCGGCCTTATCCTTCTTGAGCTTGTACACCCACTTAAGAGTGATGGCATGGTGTCCGGCAGGGAGATTCGCCGCCTCCCATGTCCGGTTCCGCTCGACGGCGTCCATCTCCCCGCCGCATCGCGCGCGCCATGCCGCATCTCCCTCCGCCTCAAGGAGCGTGGCTCACCGTCCTCATGCGCCAAGTGCGGCTCGGCGAGGTCGTGCACCGCCATCCCGGGGACAAATGGGTCGCCGAGGATGTTCTCCACGGTGCGCGGCGCGGCGCTCGCCGTCGTGGTAGGCGTCGACGTGGTCCTCGTCGTTGGGCAGCGGAGTGGCAAACTCCACCGCCCACGACGGCCGGTCGCCGGTGTGGGGGACCGGGCGGCCGGTGTAGGAGAGCGGGCGGCCCGGTCGCAGCCGGTGGTGGTGGACTCGGCCGGGTGGTGCGGGCGGTGGAGTACTCGCAGGGTCGTCCGCGAGCCAGGTCTGCGGGAGAGGGCGAGCTTGGTGAAGAAGAGCCGCTAGCTCCCCCGCTCCCTCAAAGTGGACGCACTCAACGACGGTCTCTCGAGTCGTCGGTCGAGCCATCGATCCACCGCCTTGTCCCAGTCCGACCGCTTCTTCGCCGAACACGACGCCCGAGAGGGGGCGACGCGCCGTGTCACGAGGGGTCGAGGATGCGTAGGCCTTGACGCCCTCCGCGTAGCCGATGAAGACCCCCGGTGTACTCCGGTCATCGAGCTTGCCGACGTGGTGAGCTCCTTGGCGAATGCCGGACAACCAAGACGCGAGGTGGCTCACCACCGGCTTGCGCCCATGCCAAGCCTCGTGACGGGCGTCTTGCCGTCAAGCGCCTTGGTGGGCGGCGGTTGAGGAGGTGGACGGCGGTCATCACCGCTCCCCCGCGATTGCCGGCATCCCTCGCCCGAGGAGGGGGCCGGCGGTGGCCACCACCGCCCGGGGTTGGGGCGCCGACGACGCCGTTTCGCCGCGCGGTGTGCGGGCGGAGAAGTGGCGCCGATCCCCCCGTCGGGCAGCAAGATGCCGCGAACTCACCGCCGTGAACTCACCTCCGTTGTCCGCGGCGCAGACTCGCTTGCGGCCGCACTCCTTCTCCGTAGCGGCTTGGTGGCGTTTGATGGCGCGACGCGGCTGCCGCCTTTGTGTCGGCAGGGACAACCCACATGTAGCGGGGACACGTCGTCAATGAGGAGGAGGAAGTAGCGCCGTCCCTCCCGGTGTAGCGGGTGTCACGGGCGCCACAGTCGCGGTGTCGAAGCCCGCTTCTTCTCCTGGCGCGGAAGCTCGCCGCCCGGGAAGGAAGTCGCCCGCTCGCCGTGAGGACGCGCAGGTGTCGCGAATCGCTTCCACGTGGTCGACGCTTCGGCAAGCCCTCCCCGCACCATCTCCTTGTTCTTAGCTGTTTTCGTGGCCTCGCTGTTGAGGTGCCCAAAGCGCCGTGCCACCGCCAGCGCCGTCGTCCGTCGTCTTTGCAAAGGCAAGACGCAGGCCGCGCCACCCACACGTGAAGGATGTAGAGGCGGCTGCTCGCCTCGCTCACCTTGCGAGAAGACGGCGATCGCGATCCTTTATGCGAGAATCCCGTCCTCGATCAACACGCCGGCGAGCCATTCTCATCCAATTTGTCCCAAGGCGATGGAGTTTCACCGCGAGGGATGTAGTGACGCCCGGTGAGGAGGTGCTTTCGCCCGATCTTAGCGGCGAGTGACGGAGGCGACACCCTTGATCTCCACGGCGGAGGCATCCCCGAATCTTGACGGAGCCTCGCCACGCCGAGTCGAGCTCGGAGAAGAACTCGCCGCCCGGTCATGTGTGGTGGGTGGCGCCGGTGTGAGGAAACCGGCCATCGATCTTGTCGTCGGCCGGAGCCGTTGCCAGTAGGCGTGGGCCTTCGGCTCGTCGAGGGGAGGAGGCCGGCGCGCGTGCGGTGCGTAGGGGAGTGCGGCTCGATGTTCCCGTGGAGGAAGAATAGAGCAGCGTCACCTCCTCCCGCGCTCGGCGACGTGTGTGACCGCCACGCCGGCCGGCCGACGATCTTTGGCCCAATGGCGTTCGGCCGCAGCTTGTTGCAGGAATGTCGTCGCGGTTCGCCTTGCGCCACCGTCGTAGCGTCCCAGAGCGCTAGGAGCACCACCACGCCCCCCTTTGCGCCTTGTCCTTCTTGCGTGGTCGACGCTTACCAGTGCCGCCGGCGAACCCGAAGAAGCATCCCCTTCTTCCGCTCGTTGGCGGGCGCAGCCGCGGCTTCCCGGTGAAGAGAAGCTTGCCCGGGGAGGCGGCGGCCGAGGGTGTAGTCGAGTCGATGGCCTTCGCTTCCGACCACGCCCTCGATCGCGACTTCTCGAACTCCATCAACGCCTCGATCGTGATGGCGACCGCATGTACTTCGGGGACGACACGGAGGAACTTCTCTATGGCTCGCTCCTCGCCGATGCCGCCGTCGCCGTCACCGCGCCAACCGGTTGCATCGTGGTCATGAGGCGCGAGAGCGAAGTCATCGGATGTCCTCGCGGCTTGAAAGCCGGGTTCTTCCCACGCTCCAGCCTCGCAGCGTGGCTCGGCGGGAGTACTCGCTACCGATGCGCGCGAGGCGATGGAGTCCCAAGCATCCCAGGCGGTGCGCTTGTCCGCGATGGAGGATCGCATCTCCGTGGAATAGAGGCAAGGATAGCCTCAAGCGCCCGGCGATCGTCCCGGTGTAGGCGGCGTCGTCAGATTTGACGGCGTCCCACATGTACCGGGCGCCCCTGCATCTTCACCTTCATCACCATGGACCACTTTCGGGCGTAGTTGGTCTTGGTGAGCATGGCCACCCGCCGCCGATGCCGGAGTCCTCGACGACGGTGTGGGACGACCGGGAGGAGAGCGGGCGACCATGGCGACCACGGTGCGGTCCGGGGAAGGGAGACGCGCCGCTGTCAGCTCAGCGCGCGCGGCGTCCGTCGCGACCTCGCGCACCCGCGCTCCCGGCCGTTGAAGTCCCGCGACGCCGCTCTTCCGCTCCGTGTTCTCCAGCGGCCGCGAGCCTCGGCAAGCGGTCGATGCGAGGATCCCGCCATGGATCACATCCACGCGGAAGCCAAGAGGAGGCGCTTCGCCGGCCAGGTCGAGGGCCTCGCCGGCGTCTTTGCTCGCTCAGAGGCGCCGAGCCGCCACACGTGCGCCCGGGCCCTTTCGAGGGCGTGCTCCACGCGGATCAGTGCGGGCCGCGGTCGAGGATGGGGCCGCGCCGCGTGAAGGCCGGCGTGTCCACCCGCTAGCGGCGTCCATCGCACACCAGCGTCGGCGTCTGCGCGTCGAGGGCTCGCTGTTCCGCAAGCAGCCCGACGAATCGACGTCGGCGTCGCGTCGTGGGCATGGAAGGCGCGTCCCGCGTCCTCCCTCTCGCGTCCGCAGCGGCCCGCGCCCGCCGTCAGTCGGCCGGCCGACCGCATCCGCGTCAAGACCGCGTCACAAGCTTCCGGCCCGCGACGGCGGGTCTGCGCCGATCGAAGTCCGCCAGCGCGTGGCGGCGTCCCGCCGGTCGGTCCGGTCGAGGCCGCCGCGTCGCGCCCCCCGCACCCACCTAACACGCCGCTCGGCAGGGTCGAGTCGGACTCGAAGCCTCTAGCTTTCGTCCGCCTCAGTTCTGCGTCCCGCGCCCGCTCCCCAGCGCAAGGCGGCGGCTTCGGCGCCGCCGCGGTAAAGAAGAACCGTCTCGCGGCCACCGCCGGCGGCCGTCACGGCGGCGGCTCGGCGGACGCGAGCCTCAAGCGCTCGGCGGGCGCCTGCCCGCCGCGGCCATCTCCTCCTCACGACGGTCATTGCGGCTGCCGGTCCTCCGCCTCCCGCTGGCGGCGCTCGCCTCCCTCGTGGCGAGTAGCCCGCGGCGTCACCGCCCGGCGACGCCTAGCGTAGGTCGATGACTCAACCGAGGAAGCAACGGAGTGGAGGGAGGCAGGCATGGGCTGGATTGGGATGGGGAAGAGGAAGGGGAAAACCCCGGTAAGAAGAACTCGGGGCTCTTGATACCAATTGTTGGAGGCAAAGAGATATTTTGGGAGTAGTTTCCATTACTTTGCTACACCCCAACAAGGGGCTGGCTGCTTAGTACATATAGGTAGGTTCCTTGCAATGTAAGAAAGCTAAGCATATACTAAGATGCTAAAGTAAGATGCCATTAGGATAAGTCGCGACACAGCAGCCACTACTACTCTAGATAAGTATCCTAAGTAGATAAGACCAAGGCTTATGCTGTCAAACAGCTTGTCCATTTTCAGCTCTACTTATTCCTTTGTTCATTGAAAATTACTGCAAAAATGTTTCTGCTCCGTCTTCCACCACAAGAGTTTCGACAAACTTGAGGTATGAATCTCGATAGCATGCATCTCGTTGGCGCATCTTGTACCGTTGTCCGCTCTCTAGGTTGTTTTCTCGAGCGGGGATAACCCAAGAGCAATAACATGAACCAAACATTTCGGTTATGTTTCTTGCATAGCTTTCATAGGTGCCGGTGTGTAGCCACATTGTCATATCGGCTATCTCCCGTTTTTTTATCCGGAAGAGCATCCTCTGAAAATTTATGTAGATCCATTGAACCTCTCGAACATCTCATCTGTTGGTCTCCTCCATGTAAAAATCTCAAGCGTGATGACGCCGAGGCTATAAACATCACCAAAAGTTGTGATGGAAGAACCTTCACCATACGCTATTATTATGCAAAAGCAAAGGAAGTATTAATCAACATGCCATATTTATGGAAGGATTTAGAATAAAAGAAAATCCGAAACATAGCATTTACCAGGCGATGGAGCCTCTTATGCCAATGGTGCTATTGGAATTTTGCAGAATTATACTTTCGCTTTTCGAAATGATTCTAGATATGCCAAAATCTCCAACTTCGGTGCTCATGTCTTCTGCGAGAAGAATGTTGCTTGGTTTGAGATCACGGTGGATGATTGGTGGTGGCGGTGATTATGAAGGTAGTCCAATGCATCCATGATATCAACGGCTATATCTAGCCTTTGTGCGAGGCTGAGAGTATTGTTCAAAGTTGGCATGCGATTCTATATGGAGCCAACGATACAAGCTACCACTTGGCATGAACTCAAAAACCAGTGCCTTGAAATCTCGACCTTGTTCATTGATCTTTGGAGCAACATGTGATGATCTTCATGAGGCGTTGATGGCGCACACTTCTCGTGCCTCACATTCGGCTACAAAGCTTTTTAGTGGAACCCGATTGTTGAAGGTCAAAAACTTTTTACAGCTACAACAGTCCCTCGGCTTGAAAAGCACATTTGTAGACTGACCCAAAGCTCCCTTTACCAAGCAAATTGGCTTACGAGAATCCATTGGTTCCATTTGATAAGGCATGATAAGTAACCCTTTCATACAGTTCCTCAGCCATTGGTGGTCCAAATGCGCCCTTCTGGAATGAAATGGGAGGGAGGGGGTACGCTGATGCTGATGGTTTGTGTGTTGTTTTGGTTTCTACTGGGGTTCGTCGGTGCCCCCCTTCTCGGTTTGCGTGATTACTATTTGCTTATTGCATTGGTTGGTTGGAATTCTGAATTTGCGACCGTGCTTAGATAAGTGAAAACTCTGCACTAATTATAGTTCCTCTGCTATCGTCGTCCATATCTCTTTGCATAGGGTGATTCTGCAAATTTGATTGGGTTCTTTGTTTACCTGTCGATTCTTGTGCTGATCTGCCAGGAGACGTCAACTGCTTTTTTTTTTTTTTTTTTTTTTTTTTGCAGTTATATGCTACTTTGGGAATGCGGGGAGAAGCAAGTCTGGGCAGCATTTCTATTTTGAATCTTGAGAATATGTATGAAGCTGTTTTACCAGTTCCATGCGGCATTGTAGCCTAGCTACTGCTGTACTGCTCTTGGTCTAAAATACAAACTTTGACATCTGTGGCATCACTTGCTTGGGATTTTATAATTTCCAACATTGTTCTACTGCCATGCTTGTTCGTAACTGATCTGCTGCATGGAGGATTCTCTTTCTGCACCCGCCCCACCCCCCATGTTGTTGTATTATATTACTGAAAATTTACCCTACAGATAGTTTTTTACAAAGCATGGGGTTTCTCTGAATATGAATTATCATATTATCATTGTTTAAATCTCTGAGTAGAGTTTTCTTCATTTGTTTCTATACTCTTCGGAGTCCTGTCAGCTAACTGATAATTTAGTTGCATCCTTCTCCATGCCTACATCTAACACTTACATAGTTTTTGCGGTGTGCCACATACTCACCTAGAGCACGGTTAGCAAGCCTTATGATAATGAAAAAATGTGTGTCTTTTTACTGCTAACTGCTATGCCTGGATTTCATGTGTTCCCAGACTTTCTGAATGTAGGTTTGGGCCTGCACGTTGCTTGCTTGGTTATCAGTGAATTTCTTGTGCCGTGAATTCTGACTGCTTATACGGCTTTAGTTGTTTTAGTTGACAACATATCCTAAATTCTTAATCTACCTTCAGTTGTCAATTGTAGACATTGCTCTAGTAAGTGTCAGCAATCGGTGCTTTCTCAAGCTAATATGAATCATGGGGTATGGATCTTGATGGCGTGCATCTCTACTGGCTACTGCTACATCTCTAATCCTTATTTGTTCCTTGGATATACTTTGAGCAGGATATGACAATCCTGCAAACGGAAATTCAGAGAGAGAAATAAAATCCTTTTGGTTGTACTATTCACATCGATATTCTTGACTCAACCAAATATTGTTGGCACAGCAATGTTGAAGGTTATTTCACTAAGTGTATCCACTGGCCTTCATGTAAACATGCCAAGCAATAGCACCCTGATCTAGTTGTTCAGATCTCAGAATAATCCCCATACTGTACAACATATCCAAATATTAGAGTTCCGCTATACCTTTGAGAATTTTTTTATATTATTTGATCTATGTACTGTTTGTTGTATTTCACATAACATTGCATTTACATAAATTATGATATAAAGAGATACATAGAATTGAAGCATCAAAGACACCTTCAGTTATTTTATTTAGATTATCACCTGCAACTGCAAACATCTTGCTCATGTTCAGCTCTACTTATTCACTGTTGTTTGAAAATTACTGCAGAATTGTTCTTGCTCCATGTTCTGCCACCGCCACAAGAGATCTGGTAAACTTGAGGTATGAATCTCTGATAGCATGCATCTCATTGACTGCATCTTGTATCGGTGTCCTCTCTCTAGGTTGTTTTCTTGAGCATGATACCCCAAGAGAAATGACATGAACCAAACATTTCTCAATTATGTTTCTTGTATTGATGTCATAGGCACCAGTGTGTAGCCACATTGTCGTATCGCTATCGCGCGGATATTATCCGGAAGAGCATCCTCTCGAAAACTTATGTAGATCCATTGGACCTCTAAACATATCATCTGTTGGGCTCTTCCTGTAAAAATCTCGAGCGACAATATGCCAAGACTATAAACATCACCAAAAGTTGTGATGGAAGAACCTTCACCATTCTCTATTGTTATGAAAAAGAAAAGAAAAAGGAAAGTCTTAGTTAGCAACTTAGCATGCTATATTTCTGAAGGATTTGGAATAAAGTACAAAAATCAAGAACATAAAATTTACGGAACAACGTAGCCAATGGACCCTCTTATGCCAATTGTGCTCTTTGGAACTTTGCAAATTATACTTTCCATGTATGCGAAATGATTACGGATATGCCAAAATCTCCAACTCGGGCACTCATATCTTACGCAAGAAGGATGTTGCTTGGTTTGAGATCACAAGTGGATGATTGGTGGTTGGCAGCGATTATGAAGGTAGTCCAATGCATCCATGATATCAACAGCTATATCTAGCCTTCGTTCAAGGCTGACGGTATTGTTCAAAGTGTGCATCCCAGATTCTATATGGAGCCATTGATTTAAGCTACCATTTGGCATGAACTCAAAAACCAATGCCTTGAAATCCTGACCTTGTTCATTGATGCTTGAGCAACATGTGATGATCTTCATGAGGCAGCGGTGACGCACCCTTCTCAGGGCCTCACATTCGGCAACAAAACTTTTAGTAGAACCCGATTGTTGAAGGTCAAAAACCTTTACAGCTACAACATCAGTTCCCTCACCTTGAAAAACACATTTATAGACTGTCCCAAAGCTCCCTTTACCAAGCAAATTGTCTTCAGAGAACCCATTGGTTCCATTTGATAATGCATGATAAGAAACTCTTTCATACTGTTCCTCAACTATCGGTGGTCCAAATGCGTCCTTCTGCCTTCGTGTTTGCTTCCTGTAGATCAAGTGAACGAGTGCAACAACAATAGCTAACAATAAGAGTGCAAAGATTGTTGGTAGAGCTATTTTAAGATACTTCAGCTTCCGTCTTCTCTTATTTTTCACATGATCTGTCTTGCATGGAACTAAATGAAGCTGTGGTATTCCTCCACAGAGCATGTTATTTCCGGTGATCGATAGGTTAGCAAAATTTCTGAAAATCCCTTCTTTTGGCACTTCCCCTTCCATATTGTTGAAGGACAAATCCAACTCCCACAATGATGTCAAATTTTGTAGAACTGCAGGGATTGGTCGACAAATTGTTGTGCGCCAAATACAATTGTTCGATCGCTGATACTTCCAATGGCATTTGGAATACTACCGGACAACTCATTCCCTGACAGGTTGAGTGTAGTTAGAGCCTTATTTAGAAATTGTGGTATGCTTCCGTTAAATAAGTTATTGTACAACCAAAGTTGTTGCAGCACTATGCACTTGCCAATACTTTCTGGTATCTCACCAGACAACTGGTTTCCAGATAGATATAGTTGGTTAAGATTCTGTAAGCTACCGACCTGAGAGGGAAGAGTTCCTGATAGTGAATTGTATGACAAGTCTAGGTAAAAACTGAAAGAAAGTTGGAAAAGCTCTCTTGGAAGCGAACTGTTCAGGTGGTTTATTGACAAATCAAGTGCTTGTAAACTCTTCATCTTTCCAATGCTCGGTGGGATTGGCCCCTCGAGACTGCTTGCACGGGCAACAAGGATAGCTAAGTTTGAGAGATTTCCGATAGATGAAGGTATTTGGCCAGATAAGTTAGTATTGTAGAGATAAAGCTCACTCAAGTTTCCTAGCTTGCCGATGCTATCAGGAATTACGCCAGATATGGAGGCATCAGTAGCAGCAAGGCATTCAAGGCCCACCAGATTGCCGATGGCTGAGGGTATGCTTCCCCAAACCCCAGTATTACTAAAGTTGAGGACCTGTAGGGTTGTTGAGAGATTCACTATTGAGCCGGTAGCTGACCCGATTGAAAGCGACGTTGTAACCTATATATAATATTTTGAGCTGGCTGCAATTTGACAAAGAAGTGATAAAATTCCACCCCTCCCCATCGTTAGCTTCTAGCATGTTGCCAGACAAGGCTAGCTTTTGCAGAGCTTGTAGTCTCCCAATCATGCGAGGCACATATCCAGTGAGCATATTATGTGTGAGGATGAGTGCTTTGAGCGATGTGAGGTTGGAGAGTGAAGCAGGGATGGTCCCGGTGAACTGGTTTTTATAAAGATAGAGAACTCGCATGCTGGGGAACCTGCTGCCAATATCGGTAGGAATGCTACCACTGAGCATGTTCCACTGTAAATGCAACATTTCTAGGGAAGACAAGTTGTAAAGGGATATCGGGGCTCCCCAGAGAGGTTGTTGAAGCAAAGACTAAGTTCCGAGAGGTCCTTGAGGGCGCCAATACTATTTGGGATAGTACCCTCGAGTAGGTTGCCCGAGAGATCCAGAACACTCAATAATGTCATGTTGGCCAGCGATGCCGGAATCCTTCCAGTGAAGGTGTTGTTCCGCAGGAAGAGCTCCTCGAGCTGCTTCAGCTTCTCACCGAGCTCAGAGGGTATGTTCCCGCTGAGTTTGTTAAATTCAAGGTACATCTCTATTAGACTGGTGCAAGAACTCAAGTTGGCGGGAAGCGGGCCAGAGAAGGCATTGCTGCTCAAGTCGATGGTGTGGAGGTGGTGCAGACAACTGAGGCTTGCGGGAATATTCCCGCTGAACCCATTGGAGCTCAGATTAAGAAACCTCAAGGATGATAGGTTTCCAATAGCGGCGAGAGGATGCGGTGAGCCAATAGGGGACGGGAGGCTCAACGCCACCACTTTCGGCGCCCATGGTGTGTGCCCCCTACACCTCACCCCCTCCCAGCTGCAGTACCCACCGGTGGTACTGTGGTTCCACGAATCAAGCGGGTCGTTGTACCCGTTGCTGATTGCCGCTGCCTTGAAAGCCAGCAACGTGGCCTCCTCGTCACCTTCTATGGCTGTGAGTGCCGAGATGGTGACCAAGGAGGATAGCAGCAGCAAGCCCGGGCGCCAGCGCAGCGCCATGCCACCCATGTTGGATGGTTTTTGGTATATCTATATGCTGTGATCGACCAACAGACAGCAGTAGTAGTTGTTTGTCTAAGACACCGCTCGGGGGTGCTATTTATACTACAACGCCTCTAATGATGCATCGGTGACACTGAATGAGCCTTGCCGGTTGCCGGTTGCCACCAAGCAACTTCACTTGGTACTCTGCTCTATGACCCTGCAATATCTTTTTTTTTTTTTAATGCGTTCCTCAGCTGTGCCGGTGCTTGATGGTCAAGGCATCACCGCACTACCAAAACCCTTATGCACGACTGCTCGATCACCGTGATCATGACGCTGGCCTAAATAATCTCGTCTCGATAATACTCCCTCCATCCAAAAATCTCCGTCGTATTCCTCTCATGTGCGGTGACCAAGGAAGCCTCGAGTCCAAGAAAATTTCATTAACTCCCCATAAATTTCGTTCCCATATCGTTTCCCTCGTTCGCTCCGTTTCCCTCGTTTCACGCCGTAAGCCTGCTCCCTGCGTTATGCGCCAGCGCGATCGTGGGCATAATCGTTCAGCGCTGCCCACCAGCGCGCTGCCCACCCGTCAGAGACGAGGCTACAAATTTCGCAGCCAAAATTTTCCTCGCAAAATTTTCGTCGCCAAATTTTCCCCGCCCGCGCGATCGTGACTGACTACTGCTTTTCAAAAATCAAAAAATCTCGATCACGGCTTATATAAGACCTGGGACTCACTTCGTTCATGGCCTCTTCGTCTGCTCTCTCCAGCATCACTCCTCTCTCCAACGCCCGGGTAGATTAGATCGTGACTGTCTGTTCGTTTGCTGTTGATCTAGGCGACGGCCAAGCTGACGATGCTGAAGAATCTGAAGATGACGGCCAATCTGACGAAACTGACGGCCAACATGAAGTGTTCATGGAGAAACAGATGGTGTGTCGCTGAGTTACGCACGGCCGAGCACAGGCATGAGCGGATACGGCGGGCGGGCACGCGATGGTGAAGGAGATGGAGGCCTAACGGGAGGAGTCCGACGCCGTTTACGTACGCACGGCCGAGCACGCGCAGCATCGAACCCGAGAGATCGCGAGCGCTTCGTATACCACCGAACGCGTGGTCCCTCGCTCATACGACGAAGATTTTTGGAAAAACGGATTTTGGAGAGGCGCTGGAGATTCTTGGATGGAGGGAGTATAATTGGACGCAACACTACTGATTGCGCGCACCACTAGCGATGACTGAAATACTTGACTTCTATTAGAGTGTGTATTGCCTTCGATGGACCAGATTAAACGAGTCCTTAGAATTTAGAAAAACGCCGACCTACTCTTTTTGTTCTTTTTTTGTGACGATTTTCTCCCTTTCCTTTAGTATTGTGGTGTAAACATATCATTGTTCTAGTGCTTTGGGGCGTCAGTAATGGAGCACGGCCAGGTCCCACACCCAGTCCATCCACGATGTGTGAAGAGCGAAGGCCACATAGTTGACGCATGAACGTGTCATTATCGCCACTGTTAGGGGCACCTGCATGCAAATTCACTCTCACTCAATAAGGAGACACATCAGGGAGAAAAATGACGTCACATAGAAATTATGAGAGAGGAGTTGAGTTTCATCCAAACTCAGCGCGCACTGTTACTAATGCATTGGAAGCTGAATGAAACTCCACTGGGATTGTTTTGTTTCACTACCACATGTTGGAAACAAAGTGAAACTTTACCGCGAGCATTCCATTTCATAACACCTACGAACTGTAAATGGAATTGTACACTCTGGTTTTGTTTTATTTAATCATCCATGCATATCTCACTTTTGGAACATTGTAAAGAAATTAGCACTGGGAATAGTCTTTGCTATCTTTCTGTTTGGCTGGTCTCATTTTCTGTTGTTGATAAGCCTACTGATGTCGTTTTATTGTGAAAGAAAAAACAATGTACCATGGCTGATGAGATGAGCAAATGACTTCAAGCTAGGACATTTGATTACGAATGGTTCCCATGATTTGTTAGCTGTCCCACGAATCTTGCTCTAAACGGTGATTGAAAGGATCAAGATGTCCATGGACTTTCACTCAAAAAATATGTCTAGGGACTGAATTGGGCTAATATAAACTTCTCGCGAAATTTAAACTAGCACAATAGCACTTGTCCCAGTTCACTCCTTGGGCTGAATTGGGTTGAGTGAGCCTTGCCGGTCACCAGTTGCCACCAAACAACTTTTGTACAATATATACTCCTTGGCATGTTGCTCTATCACCCTTTAACGTCTCTAATGCCCAGTTAATTAAGTGTGTTCTTTAGCTGCGCTGGTGCTTGACGGTCAATTAGCACCACCAAACACTTATGCACGGCTGCCATGTTCACCATGATCATGGCCTTGGCCTAACTAATCTCAAATGTAATAATTGCATTACGCGCACCATCAGTGACTGAAAGACTTGACTTGTTTTAGTGTGTATACGCTTTTTTTTTTTTTCCAAAAGAGCAGTACGCCATTAGGAATATACCGAGCTGCTCTCTTTACCCCATTTCTTTTTAGGATTTTATCCCTTTCTTTTTAGTATAATAGTGGTGAAAAATGAAACACCATTCTTGGGTTGTCTTTGATGTAGCACGACACGAGCAGACCACGTCCCAAACCCACTAAGGACTCCTTTGGAAACAAGAGGGAGCAAAAATACTGCTTGAGTAACTAGCGGGCTGGGTTCGACTCACTCCTGAAAAGCGAATTTAAACATGTCTACATTATTCTAATTTTTAAAAAAAATAGGCTGGGTTTCCCTTGGAAGCAAGGCGGAGCAAAATCCTGAGTAGCAACTAGGTCTAAGTTCGACTCCTTATGAGAGTTAATTTAAACAGTGCATTATTCTAAAATTAAAAAAATAGGTTGGGCTTTCCCCTCCTGATTTCGATAAAAAAAAAAATCCAGGGATGGAAAAAACACCCACTAAGAACTAAGATGATATACTCAGCACTTTGCTCTATCACCCTCTAACGTCTCTAATGGCCAGTTAAGTGCGTTCTTGAGGGAGTTGTGTTGGTGTTTGATGGTCAATTGCAGTGGCGGATCCACAGGCAGGCTGCAGTGCCCCTGAGAGATTGATTTTCTATTACTGTAGCTTAGCCTTTAAATCACCGTTAAGTCACTTGATTTTTTTGTTAATTCTCCATTAATTAACCCCCTGAGACCTCATTCTGCCTCCGCCCCTAACTCAATTGGCACCACCAAACACTTATGCACGGCTGCTCATGCTCACCACTAGCCACGGCTGAAAGACTTTGACTTCTTTTAGTGTGTGATTGTGCGCCTTTGATGGACCAAAACAAAAAGTCCTAACATACCGACCTGCTCTCTCTCTCTCTCTCTCTTTTGGTGAGGATTTCCTCAATTTCCTTTTCAGTATTATGGTGCAAACATTGTCATTCTAGAAGTCCTTGCTTGGGTCGTCGGTGATGGAGCACGACCAGACCATCGTCATTCTAATTAGTTGACGCATGCATGGAAGGATATGAGCACGGTTACTAATGCATTAGCAGCTGAAATGAAACTCCACTGGGATTGTTTTGCTTCATATTCACGAACGCTCCGTCTCTTACCATCCTTTTCAGAAAAGAAAATCAAAGAACTTTTAAACCCGGCATTATAGAAGCTTTTCAAACTAATAAAAAGAACTTTTGATTCCATTAATTTTTCAGAAAAGATTTCCAAATCAGCTCGCCATGGCTCATGTTGGTGTTCAACTACCGAACCCTATCGGGCTTCGTCCTATTTATGATATCTGAATGCTCGTGCGAAGTCACATCTCTACAGCTAAAAGATTGGAAAAGGAATCGTCCCCAGTGAAGTGAAACAACACTCGCAGCATCGCTCCATCCGGCTCCCCTCGTCTCTCCCTGCCATGTGGTCCCTGACTTTCACCTTGCATTGAGGCGCGTGAGCGGCCCGGCGACCCCTTTTGTCGTCCGCACAAACGCCCGGCGACCTCCTTGTGCCCAGATCTAGCGTCCCCTAGCACCGGATCCGTCGCCGCCGGAGCAGGGCGAGGCGCTCCTCACCACCACCACCACCACCACCACCACCATTCCTCTCCTCTGGTCCTCCCCGAGCTCGCCTTCTCCTCCGGTGGTCTGGGCGAGCCACCCCTTCCCCACGCGCCGCCATCCTACAATTTCCTCCGTGCTGCTGCCGGGCCCCGCTGCCTCCATTCGCGCTGCCCGGGCGCCTCCTACCGGTCACCGCCCTCCGCCACTCGAGGCATCTCCCTCCGGTCGCCGCCCTCTGCACCAGTGACGCGGCTCCTCGCGGACGAAAGAAACGGCGGGGCATAGGAGTAGGAGAGGGATGTGTGCTGGTTCTGCAGCAACAGCGGCGAGGAGGACTACCTGCTACGGTACCTGTGCGCCTGCAGTGTCAGCATCAAGTTCGTGCAGTTCAAGGTAAAACCGGCCTGCCCCTGAAATCAGCGAGGGATGTCGCTGGGTTGTTGCTTTGGGGATTGATTGCTCCGGTTGCATGGTGGAATCCATTGATTCAATGTTGACCTAGCTACGGCTGCTGTTTCTTTGATACGTGTAGAATGTGCACAACTATGTTAATAGGCGTTGATAATGGATTAGGCTAATATTTATGTCTTTTCAGTTGCTAGAATGAGGGGATTAGGGTTGAGAATTAGGACGACTGGATAGTTTTGATGATTATTCAGCTACCAAACGACTTTTCATAATGCTCCAATACTGTTATAGTTTCAGAGTATTTTCAGAGAACCCAAGCAGGACACTGCAGTGAGGAAGCAATTGTCCCCATCCCGTCTGAACTTTCATTTGATCTGTGTGTGAGCCCCATTGTAACACTGATTTGGTCTAAATCATAGGCAGAGGACTTTTCTAAACTGTGATTGGGTACATATTTTTATTCCAGATCTCATGACACTCTAGGTTGCAGTATATCAATATTGGGTACTTAACAAGAGAACACTTGCTTTAATTTGTCCTAAACTGATTTAGCTTTATAAATCTGCAGGTGCCATTTGTTGCAGTCTACACTCTGCAGCCACTATAAATGGATAATACCACCAAACTTTACAATAGCGGTCAGTTTCACTTTGCTGTGTGACTGTGTCTTCTCATATGCTTGCTAAATTGAGTGGTTAAGTTCTTGTATATGTTTTTGCTGCCTATTTGAGATCACTGAATTTTTGCAAGTTCGTATGTATTAGGCTTTATTAAAGTCACTAAATTTGATCTGTCCAATAACAAGAGCCAGAAAAAGAATTTATGGTACTTTTACAAAGCTAAACAAATTGTTGCTAAGGGGCTGGACTGGTGCCTACAATGGAATTATAAGCATGTTTGCTTGTATAGCTAGCCCCCAAATATACGACCAACGGAGCTGCACCTATAAAGTTTGCCACTGAGCTGCACGTAAGAGTGTTTCTGTCGTTGTAAAACTTGTCTGCAAATTTCAGTACCAAGGCTTTGTTCTGCAAGCCTTTGTCCATGCCACAAGACAACGACCTTGCCTGTGAATTACATTTCCCTCTTTGGTCAGAGGCTGAGACTGAGTTTCAGTATCCATGTCTCGGCAGGTCGTAGTTTTTGCATTTGTTTGTGAATATTATTTTTTAAGATGAATGTCTCATCTATGTTATAACATGCTCTGGAGATATCAGCCTGTTGTTCTTGTGACTGATCCCAAGTCCTAACCCATTGCGAATTGACAACTTGTCCTTGTGACGGATCCCAAGTTACCTTTGTTTTTATGGATTCTTTTCCATGTTTGCAGTTGCTGATAAGATCAATACAAAAATGGGAGGAGGGCAGTTTGACTTTGATGGCCATGTCTTCTGAAATAATTGATTAACTCGAATTGGATCTAGATTGGCTTATGAATTCCCAGTTATTCTAGGCCGTTTATCATGAGCACTTTTGCCCTAACAAGTGGGGATGGAATTCACAGATGACACTGAAAAACTAAGATGAAAAACATGGATAGAGTATGGATAGCTCTATTCCATGCTTATATAGACAGTTGATAAAATAATCTTTTATTAGGGTTAAGTTGCATGTCTTCCTGACGCTTTGGCTACTTTGCTTTTTCTCTATTCTTGTTAACCTGGAGAACCTGCATGGTGTCAACAGTACATCGTGGTGTCAATGGTGGCATGGTGCTGACGAGAAATGTTTGGTACGATCACATGCGTTGACTACACTTTTGTGCAATGAGATAAGCAGGAGCAGCATTACCCATTTGAAGACTGATGCCAGCGAATGCTTGGAAGCTGCGAACAAGGACCAAAAGCCACTATGACACCATGCTGCAGAAATTTTGAAATAGTTCTACTGTTGGCCATGGTTAATTTAACCAATTTTTTTACATATTTAGTTATTAATTTATCTTAGTACCAGATAACTAAATTTTTAGATGCTGCACTTTATATTCTTTATTGCACTCTTAGTTCAGAGAATGGAAGCGCGACTTCTTCCTGTGTGGCATGCTTGTTAGAGCAACTCCTTTATGGAAGATAGTCAATGCCATTGAGTGTGGAACGATGGTCAAAAAAAAAAACATTGTTCGGTAAAAATATACATTGTTTAAATTAAAATTATTATAATATTACTTTGTCGCTCGTTGCAACGCATGGGCATTTACCTAGTGAGTCAAAAAATCTCAACGTGGAGCTCTCTGGCTGACATCGTCGCTGAAAAACCATTTGGCCCAAGGCCGAGCAAACAACTCCATTTGGGCCCAATAAAGCACAAAGCAAACATGCCTATGGTGGAGATCGTGTTGTAGTCCAGGGCCGTGTTTTTCTGTCTTTCAGCCCAAAACTGAACTCCCTGTCAAGAAAGCCCACGGAGGAGGTCCGGCTCCGGGGGCCATTGGCGTCGCCATCGGAGAAGCGGATCACCGCGGCTGATAGCGACAACGGCGGCGGGCGGCGGCGAGCCGATGAGGGGTACAAAGACCGAGCGGGGAAGCAGAAGAGGCCGACACATTGCATCTCCTTGAAGGTTCTGTGCCTCTGTCCACCACGAGCTCCCTCAATAGTGGGCTTATCATGGAGAAGCTGCCCGTGGCGCGGAGGCCGCAAGGTTATTGTGTTTTCGCATTCGCGGTACCCCGACCTCCGTCCGCCTCGTCGTCATCGGCGAACTCGCAAAGCACGCCGTCCCCAAAGCACCAAGGTCGTCACCGAGTTCTCTTAGGTCTGCCTCCTTCTGGCCTCTCGTACCTGTTGTGGTTGTTCAGCTGTTGGTGGTTGTGGTGCCTCATTATATCTATCCGTAAGCAGCATGCAGCAGCCAACAACAGGATAAGTGACCTGTGAATGGATGCTCGGCAAGCAAATCAGCAAAACCAATCTGATGTTTTAAGAATCTTTACATCTTTCACTGCTCCTATTCTGACTGCCATGTAAACAACAGTAAGTTTGAGCTGCCCTTGTTGGTTTAATTTCTGTGAAAACTTAATTCTCCTTTAGTTCCAAATGGTTATTCTGAACCAGTTGCCTTGTGAAATGCATATGTCCAAATTTTCAAGGCTGTCATTCATCGTATCTTGATACATGATTGAAATTAGGATGTGGAGTAAAGTGAATGAATAGTGATGTATGCCATTGTTGTGGAGGTTCAAGCATTTGCTAATATCTTAGCAAGGTAAATCTCCATGCATTTGTTTTCCCCTTTTAACTTGAAAAAATTACAGATCCGAAAGAGATATAAACTCCAATTCTGACAGCAGATATGTCTTCAGTTATTTCAGGTGGCAGCATTTCCTAATCTACCTTAAGTTGTGATCATTGCTCTTGCAAATGTCTTCTAGAGGCGTCTTCTGTAGCTAAAACAGGGATATACGTGGTATGAACCTCTGATATTGTGCATTTCTCACCATCATTCGGCCCTTGGTTTCTGTCGCTGGCAGGTCTTAGTCTTTACTTTTCCTTTAGCTTCTCTGTCTGGTTGCTCAAAACATTGTATTTCCGTTATATCATAATGGAAATGGGGGAGAGGCCCCTCAGTTCAAAAAAAAAAAAATCATTCAGTCCTTGGATATATTTTCAGCAGAACATAGCAAGCCTAAAGGCATAAATCCTCAAATAAAGAAACAAAATCCTTTATCTATTCTTCATGATGACATTTTTTTGACAACAAAAGACCACAGTAGCGGCCAATTTTCATTAATTTTAAAAAGAGTAGAAAAGTTTACATACAGGTAATTAACTGAAGGCATCTAACCAAACGCAAAAAGCTGACCGCAGGTCATCTTTGAATCTACAAGCCTGAAGAAAGCATTGATTCTTGAAGTTGCCAAACCATCTGGAGTGAGTAGGATCATGCCTCTGAAAAACTGTCATTTCTTACCTTCCAAAGCTCCCAGGCTGCAATCATCATGACTTCATTGGGACAAGGAATGACATGTGCCACACTCTAGGTTGGGATAGTCTTTCAAAAAGCTGCAATGGTAGATCCCAGGTGATCCCAAGGTGGTTCCAACATTCTTGTGCAAAGGGGCATTCGAAGAAGAGATGCTCCAAAGTTTCCTGGCTCCCAGAGTTACACATGACACATGTCGTGCCCCCTTGGACATTCATATGTCTTCTCTGCGGCATAGTTTTTGTATTCAATCTGTCGACAAGGATGAGCCAAATGAAGAACTTTATTCTGGGAGTGCATCTTGTTTTACAAATTGCTTTGAATATGGGATGGGCTTCCACTGTGCTGAACACGTGGGCATAAAATCTTCTCGAAGTGTATGGCTTTCCCCATATTGGGAGCCATCGATCTGGGATATCCTCATCATATGGCAGATTTTGAAGCTCTTCCTGTAAAGATTCAAATTCTTGCTGTGCTTCTTGAGAGGGGTAAGACAAACAGATCACCTAGGTCCTCTGTGATCACTGCTTCTTTGACTGAGATCTCCTCCCTTCGGGCATATGACGCCAATCTTGGGTACTTGATTGAAAGTATGCCATCCAATCAGTAGTCTTCCCAAAAACACACCGAAGAACCATCGCCTATTTCCCAAGTAGGCTTCATGTAAACATATCAAAAGATAGCACCAGACCCCCCAAACCACCACTCTATAAATTGTCCAGAGTAACTGATTTTAGAGTTCAACTGTACCATTGAGCAAACTACAGGTGAAAAAGTTTCTAATATTTGATTTATGCACCAATTATTGTATTTCACATAACAATCCATTTGCACTAAATCTGATGTAAAGAAATGCAGATTTTTAGGACAAAATAATAGAATTGAAGCATCATAGATAGCTTCAATTATTTTATTCAATTATTACCTGCAAACATCTTGCGCATCTACCTTATTCACTTCTGTTTAAAATTACAGAAAAATCGTCTCTACTCCATCTTCCACCACAACAGATCTGGTAAACTTGAGGTATGAATCTCGACAGCATGCATCTCATTGACGCGTCTTGTATCGTGTCCTCTCTCTAGGTTGTTTCCTTGAGCAGGATACCCCAAGAGAAATGACATGAACCAAAGATTTCTCAATTATGTTTCTTGTATTCTTGTCATAGGCGCCATTGTGCAGCCACATCGTCGTATCGGCTATCTCCGATTTTTATCCGGAAGAGCATCCTCGAAAACTTATGTAGATCCATTGAACCTCTAAACATATCATCTGTTGGGCTCCTCCCCTGTAAAAATCTCGAGCAGCAATATGCCAAGGCTATAAACATCACCAAAAGATGTTATGGAAGAACCTTCGCCATACTCTATTATTATGCAAAAGAAAAAAGGAAGTATTAGTTAGCATGTCATATTTATAGAAGGATTTGAAATAAAGACAAAATAAAAAACATAGAATTTACTAGGAGCAACATAGCCAATGGACCCTCTTATGCCAATTGTGCTCTTCGGAATTTTGCGAGAATGTCACTTTAAAATGATTCTAGATATGCCAAAATCTCCAACTCGCACTCATGTCTTACGCAAGAAGGATGTTGCTTGGTTTGAGGTCACGAGTGGATGATTGGTGGTCGGCGGTGATTATGAAGATAATCGAGCATCCATGATATCGACAACAATATCAAGCCTTTGTGCGAGGGTGAGAGTATTGTTCAAAGTGGGCATGCCGGATTCTCTATGGAGCCAATGATTCAAGCTACCATTCGGCATGAACTCAAAAACCAATGCCTTGAAATCGACCTTCTTCATTGATGCTTGAGCAACATGTGATGATCTTCATGAGGCAGCGGTGGCGCACCCTTCCGAGTGCCTCACATTCTACAAAACTTTTAGTAGAGCCCGATTGTTGAAGGTCAAAAACCTTTACAGACTACAATATCAGTTCCCTCACCTTGAAAAGCACATTTATAGACTGTCCCAAAGCTTCCTGTACCAAGTAAATTAGCCACGAGAATCCATTGGTTCCATTTGATAATGTATGATAAGAAACTCTTTCATATACTTCCTCAGCCATTGGTGGTTCTAATGCGCCCTTCCGCTTTTGTGTTTGCTTCCTGTAGGTCAAGTGAACAAGTGCAATAACAATAGCTAAGAATAAGAGTGCAATGGTTGTTGATAGTGCTATTTTAAGATACTTGATTTCCCTCTTATTTTCACACAGTATCTATCTTGCAAGCAACTAAATGTAGCTGAGGTATTCCTCCACAAAGCTTGTTATTCCCGATGATCGATAGGTTAACCAAATTTCGAAAAATCCCTTCCTTTGGCACTTCCCCTTCTAGATTATTGAAAGACAAATCCAAATTTGACACAGATGCCATGTCCTGTAGAACTGTGGGGATCGGTCCTGACAGTTGTTGTGTGCAAGGAACAATTGTTCCAGGCCACCGATACTTGCAATGGCTTCTGGAATACTACCAGACAAGTCATTCAGCGACAAGGTTGAGTGTAGTTAGACCCTTGTTTAAATATTGCGGTATGCTTCCGTTAAATAAGTTATTGTCCAACCAAAGTTCTTGAAGCACAGTGCACATCCCGATACTTTCAGGTATCTCGCCCGGATAATTGGTTTTCTGATAGAACCAGCATGTTAAGATTCACTAAGCTACCAATACCAACTTTAGAGGGGAGAGGTCCCTGATAGTGAATTGTATGATAAGTCTAAGTAAATTAAAGAAAGAAGTGGTTGTTTGAAAATTTCCATAGGAATTGAACCCGTCAGGTGGTTCATTGATAAACGGAGGGAAAATATACTCTTCAACTTCGCTATGCTTGATGGAATTTGTCCCTCTAGATTGCAATTATCTGCTCTAAGGTCAACTAACTTTGAGAGATTCCCAATAGAAAAAGGTATTTGGCCGGACAAGTTACTATTGAACAGATAAATTTCAGTCAAGTTTCCTAGCTTGCTGATGCTATCTGGAATTACTCCGGATATGGAAGTATCATGAGCATTAAGGACTTCAAGCCCCAACAGATTGCAGATGGAGGAGGGGATACTTCCCCAAATTCAGTGGAGCTAAAGCTGAGGAGTTGTAGGGTTGTTGAGAGATTCACTATTGAGCTAGGCAGCTGTCCAGTGAAAGCAGTGTTGTCGGAGAAAGTTAATACTTTGAGCTGGCTACAGTTTGACAAAGAACTGAGAAATCCCCATCCTTCCGCATCGTTAGCTTCTAGCATATTGTTGTCCAACTCTAGCATTTGCAGAGCTCGTAGTCCCCCAATCGTGCTAGGCACATATCCAGTGAGCATATTCTGTTCTAGGCTGAGTTCTTGGAGTGATGTGAGGTTGGAGAGTGAAGTAGGGATGGTCCCGGTGAACTGGTTTATATCAAGAAAGAGGACTTGCATGCTAGGGAACCTGCTGCCGATATCAATAGGAATGCTACCACTAAGCATGTTCCCCTGAATCTGGAACACTTCCATGGAAGACAAATTGTAAATGGATACCGGGGGCTCGCCGGAGAGGAGATTGAAGTGGAGACCAAGATACCAGAGGTCCTTGAGGACGCCGATGCTATTCGGGATAGTACCCTCGAGGTGGTTGAACGCGAGATCCAGAATACTCAATGATGTCAAGTTGGTCAGCGACGCTGGAATCCTTCCAGTGAAGCTGTTGTTCTGCAGGCTGAGCAATTTGAGCTGCTTCAGCTTGTCACCGAGCTCAGAGGGCATGTTCCCACTGAGCTTGTTATAATCAAGGACCATCTCTATTAGATTGGTGCAAGAGCTCAAGTTGGTGGGGAGTAGACCAGAGAAGGCATTGCTGCTCAAGTCGATGGTGTGGAGGTGGTGCAGACGACCGAGGCTCGCGGGAATGTTACCGCTGAACCCATTGAAGCTCAGGTCAAGAGTCCTCAAGGATGATAGGTTTCCAATGGCAGGCGAGAGGACGCCGGTGATCCCATAGGACGGGAGGCTCAACGCCACCACTCGACGCCCATGGTGTGTGCCCCTACACCACACCCCCTCCCAGCTGCAGTACCCACCGGTGGTACTGCGGTTCCACGAAGCAAGCGGGTCGTTGTGCCCGGTGCTGATTGCCGCTGCCTTGAAAGCCAGCAGCGTGGCCTCCTCGTCACCTTCTCTGGCACTGAGTGCAGAGACGGTGACCAAGGAGGATAGCAGCAGCAGCAAGCTCGGCGAGTGCAGCGCCATGCCACCCATGTTGGATGGTTTTTGCATTGGTATCTATATGCTGTGATCAACTGACCGACAGCACTGCTAATAGTTCGTTGTTTGCTAAGTAGACACTGATTGGTGGTGCTATTTATACTGCGAATCCTTAATGTCTCTAATGATGCGTCAGTGAGCAGGGGAAATACACCGTCACTGAATGAGCCTTGCCGGTTGCCAGTTGCCACTAAGCAACTTTACATAATATACTCGGCACTTTGCTCTATCATCCTCTAACGTCTCTAATACCCAGTTAAGTGCGTTCTTGAGCTGTGTTGGTGCTTGCTTGATGGTCAATTAGCACCACCAAACACTTATGCACGGCTGCTGACCGAGTCACCGTAATCATGGCGCTGGCCTAAATAATCACAATATGCAATTCACGCAAGACTGATTACGCTCACCACTAGCGACGATTGAAAGACTTGTCTTCTTTTTAGTGTGTGTTTGTGCGCCTTTGATGGACAATAAAAAAAGAGTCCTTAGGAACATACCGACCTGCTCTTTTTTCTCATTTTGTTTTCTTTGTGAGAATTTCTTCAATTTCCTTTTAGTATTGTGGTGCAAACATCGTCATTCTAGTCCTTGGGTCGTCGGTAATGGAGCACGACCGGACCACATCCCAACACCCACTAACGACGTGCGAAGACCAAAGTAGTAGACGCGCATGAGCGTATCAGTGCCGCCACTGTCATGGTGCCGGCACCTCACCCCCTCTCCCAGCTGCAGTACCCACCAGTGGTACTGTGGTTCCACGAAGCAAGCGGGTCGTTGTAGCCGCTCCTGATCGCTGCAGCCTTGAAGGCCAGCAGAGAGGCCTCCTTGTCACCTTCTGCGGCGACGGTGGTGAGTGCCGAGACTGTGATCGACGAGGATAACAGCAGCAGGAGCAAGCTCGGTGAGCGCTGTGCCATTTTTTGGGTGAGAAGTGAGCTATCGCCTGATGGAGACAATACTAAACTAAGGTGTTTGGGTGAATAGAAACTGCTTGATACGGTGGTGTTATTTATCCAGCTGTTACGCAGACCGACATGCATATATTAAAGAAGGAAGGCGATTAGGTGGAGGTGAACGAACTGTCAAGGATGCGGCAATGACTGAGGACGATAATGTCAAGACTGAAGACCAGCAGCCGAAAGAGTTGACGCCGCGACCTTTGACCGCGGGACTGAATGACACTGCCTATTCTTTCTTTCTTGTGCGCCTGGGACCGGTTTTGATTTATGTTAGATGCCTTTATCATATCTGCTGTCGGTGTAGTGAACAGAGATCACATAGGCCAAGTTGGTGTCATGGTGTTTACTGTTGCATTATTGCAGGGATGCCGAGGAGGCGGAAGCAGTTGCATCTCGTGAAGGAATTGCTGGTTGGATGTTCCTATGATGTTGGAGATGGATTGCGCTGTGGTGGCCGGGCGATTTGCAAGATGGATTGTTGTGCTGGTCCCTTGTTCGTGAAGCGCAGATAGAGATAGAGGAGCTATATGTAGCTTAGAGGTTGCTAAAATCAGTAGGAGTCAAAATAATGTACTTGTAGCTCATTTTGCTACCAGGTGGGGTCTTAGCAAGGTCTTTTTTTTTTGCTTTTTCTTCCAGATTTTGTTTTGTCTTTAGTCTGTAAATGATACTGCTTGATCCTTTATAAAGTTTTTGTTGAAAAAAAATCATTAGATTAATCGTATATACTATCATAATAGATTTATTTAGAGATATGAGTATCGTTTACTATTTTCTATTTATAAATTTAATAAAACTTTAAAAGGTTTGACATATACTTAATCCTAATCGACACTCTTTTTTTTGAGATGGAGTATAGAAACTACTCACTCAAATTCATCTTATCTAGCGCAAGTTAGAATGACATGATCTCCTAGATTAGGCTTTAACAATTCATTTGTTTTATATTATATATTATTTGTGCTTAAATTATAATCATTGGATAGTATAATTCCTTACAATCTAATTATATAAAGTTTATAATTATAATAGTTAAAAACGGCTGGCTTAATTATTGATCAAAGTTTTAAAAGTTTGAATCCTACTATGCGTGTACTTACGCTAGATAAAATGAACCCAAGGAAGTAGAGTAGTATTATTATGCTGGGATAGGTGGAGACCAAAGGTGATCTGGTATGACGATCTGCATACAAAAAAATACAGTCATTGACTAAATGGCTAGCAGTTCAATCTTTCTACGGTCAAAGAATCAGCTTGTGGAAATCCTCAAGGAAACGGAAGTCAACAGAGTGGCATTTTCTTCCTTGTATTATCTGATCATCATAAATACGAGTAGGAATCTGACCTGCTGCAACTCTCAACATGAAGCACTCTGACAGACATCGCTCTGAAAACATTTGGCCCACGGCCGAGCAACCTTGTGGGTTTGGCTTGGGCCTAATAAAGCACAAAGGAAACATGCCAATGACTGAAGGGGGAGAAGCACAAACAAAAGTCACCTTTTTTTTTTTTTTGAGCAGAACAAACAAAAGTCACCTGCACGCTGCAGCAGACACAGCTCGGCACGAGGAGCCGTGAATGCAAAATGGGCCGGTTTTCTTAATGGACCTGGGCCTTTCATCCATCGTGAGGCCCACAACTATCATCCGGCGTCTGCTCAAAAAAAAAAAAAAAAAAAAAAAAAAAAACGTCGTCTTCTTCCTTAACGGCTGCTAGTTGCCAGGCGCCCTCAGTCAGATCCTCAGTCAGATCCCTGCCAACTGCCACCTTCCCCGCCACCGCCTGCTGCCTGCCGCCGCCTCTCGAGCTCCACAAGGCCACCACCTACGTCATCGAGATGATTGAACAGCATGCCGCCAACCTCGCCTCCATCACCTCCCGCGAGAGAGATCCAGACCGGCCCCCGCTCGTGTCGTCCTAATCGCGGAAGCTCGTCAGTCGTCGCCTTTATGGTACCAGGCAGGGCTGCCGACTAATACACCTCCCCTTGGGCTCGTACTAGTGCAGAAGTTTCTAGGGTCGGTAGTTGTGACGCGGTAGCGGTAGTACCAGCGGCAGCAGAGAAATGGGAAGGAGGGGTATGCTGATGGTTTGTATGCTGCCTTGGTTCAGTGCCGCTTCAGGTTTTGGAGCAATGTCTCTTTGTCGATATAGGATACTTGTGGTTTCTGTTTACATGACCTGTGTGATTGTATTGGGCTTTGTTGTCAATTAATTATTACTACACGATGATACATACGATCAATTTCTGAAACAGAATGTTGCGATTGCTATCTGCTAATGGCATTCGTTGGTCAGAACTCTCAATTTTCTTTCAGTTATACACACTTTGGTCTTTTGAAATGCGAAGCTCTTCCATGTTTCATTGCATTTGTTGATTCTGCACTAATTATAGTTACTTTGCCAACCTTGTTCATCTCTCTTTATTTATCTGTTGATTCTTTTGCTGATCTGCCTGGAGAGGACAATTACTTATTTGTTGCAATCGCACTGCTTTTGCAATGCGAGAAATAAGTCTGGGCGCCATTTGCGTTCTGAATCTTCCGAATGTGTATGAAGCTGTTTTACAATGCCATTGAGTATTTACAGTGCCACAAAGTGTGGTATACCATAACTTGCTTGGCATTTTATAATTTCCGACTGCCATGTTTGTTCGTTGCTGATCTGAACGTCTGCTGCATGGAGGTTTCCCTGACAATGTGCATTGGCTGCTACTAGAGCATGGATACCAATAATGAACACAATATGATGTTTTGGAGCAACGTCTCTTTGTCAGTATAGGATACTAGTGGTATTTGTACGTTTACTTGATCTGTAGGGTTGGATTGGGCATTGTTATCAATTGATTATTATTACGTGATCATATATGATCAATTTCTAAAACAGAATGTTGCGATTGCTATTTGCTAATTCCGTTGATTGGTTATAACTCTGAATTTTCTTGCATTTTTATACACTACTTTGGTCTTTGGAAATGTGAAGCTCGTCCATATCTGTTTGCATTTGTTGATTCTTGCACTAGTTATAGTTACTCTCCCAACCTGGCCCATGTCTCTTTGCAATTGTTGATTCTGCAAATTGCAACGGGTTCTTTATCTATCTGTTGATTCTTGTGCTGATCTGCCTGGAGAGGACAATTACTTAATTGTTGCAGTTGTATTGTACTGCTTTGGTATTGCGAGAATTAAATCTAGGCACTATTAGAGTTCTGAATCTTCTGAATGTGTATGTATGAAGCTATTTTACAGTGCTACAAATTTTGACATCTGTAGTATAACTTGCTTGGCATTTTATAATTTCGGCATTGTCCTACTGCCTTGTTTGTTCGTTGCAGATCTGAACGCATTCTGCATGGGGTTTTCCCTGACAATGTGCATGGTGTGCCACTAGACCTTGGCTACCAATAATGAAGACAGTATGATGATGTTTTCTGAATTTCTAGAATTTGCGATGCTCTCATCTGCGTGCACCCTGATTTCCATATAAACATAGTCAGTCTGAGATGTAGCCTGCTTCTTTATTATTGATTAAATTTCAGTGGAAACTCATCGTTCTTTTGTTCTGGGTGATTATTCTGAACCTGTATTCATTTGAAATGCATGTCTAATTTTTAAAGCAAAACATTTTTCATATTTCGATCCATGATTGATATGAGGGTATGCTTTAATGAACAGGATGTGGAGTAAAGCATATATGGATGATATGTTCACTTCTGTAGAAGTTCAAGCATTTCACATCTTAAGATTTAAGAAGGTAAATTTACTAGGCATTTTACTTTCCCTTTTACACTATTATGATAAACATATAGATCCGAAAGAGACTTCAATCCTGACTTCATATATGGCTTTAGTTGTTTTAGTTGATAGCAGTAGCAAATGTCTCTGCAATTGGTGCTTTGTAAAGGTAACAGGAAACTTGATGTATAAATTTTTTTATGTCGCATCTCTACTGGCTACTGCTACCCATCTCTTTGAGCAGGATATGAAAAGCTTAAAAACAGAAATTCGTAGATAGACAGGATAATAGAACTGAAGCATCATATAACAATCCATTTGCATTAAATCTGAGCAAACTACAGGTGAAAAGGTTTCTATTGTTTGATTCATGTATCTATTGGTGTCTCATATAAAAATCCATTTGCATTAAATCTGATGCGATTTTTAAAGACAGGATAATAGAACTGAAGCATCATAAAACCATCCATTTTTTTATTTATCACTTACAAACATATTTCCCATTTTCAGCACTAATTATTCCCTGTCCTTTGAAACTTACTGCAAAATCGTTCCGTCTCCACCATCCACCACAAGAGTTCTGGCAAACTTGAGATATGAATCTCTGATAGCATTCATCTCATTGACCGCATCTTGTATTAGTGTCCTCTCTCTAGGTTGTTGTTTTGAGCACGATAACCCAAGAGAAATGACATGAACCAAACATTTCTCAATAATGTTTCTTGTATTGCTGTCATAGGTGCCAGTGTGCAGCCACATTGTCGTATCAGTTATCTCCCAGATTTTATCGGGAAGAGCATCCTCTGAAAACTTATGTAGATCCATTGAACCTCTAAACATATCATCTGTTGGGCTCCTCCCTGTAAAAATCTCGAGCAGCAATATGCCAAGGCTATAAACATCACCAAAAGTTGTGATGGAAGAACCTTCACCATACTCTATTATCATCCAAAAGAAAAAGAAGTATTAATCAACATGCCATATTTATAGGAGGATTTTTAAAAAATCCGAAACATAGCATTTACCAGGCGACGACATAGCCAATGGAGCCCCTTATGCCAATTGTGCTATTGGAATTTTGAGGAATTATACTTTCACTTTCTGAAATGATTCTAGATATGCCAAAATCTCCAACTTCGGGCGCTCATATCTTCTGCTAGAAGGATGTTGCTTGGTTTGAGATCACAGTGGATGATTGGTGGCTGGCAGTGATTATGAGGATAATTCAGAGCATCCATGATATCAACAGCGATATGGAGCCTTTGTGCGAGGTCGAGAGTATTGTTCAAAGTGGGCATGCGAGATTCTATATGGAGCCAACGATTCAAGCTGCCATTTGGCATGAACTCAAAAACCAATGCCTTGAAATCCTGACCTTGTTCATTTATGCTAGAGCAGCATGTGATGATCTTCATGAGGCAACGGTGGCGCACCCTTTTCAGTGCTTCACATTCAGCTACAAAACTTCTAGTAGAGCCTGATTTTTGAAGGTCAAAAAACCTTTACAGCTACAACATCAGTTCCCTCACCTTGAAAAGCACATTTATAGACTGTCCCAAAGCTCCCTTTACCAAGCAAATTGGCTTCAGAAAATCCATTGGTTCCATTTGATAACGCATGATAAGAAACCCTTTCATATTGTTCCTCAATTATTGGTGGTCCAAATGCGCCCTTCTGCTTTCGTGGTTGCTTCCTATAGATCAAGTGAACGACTGCAACAACAATAGCTAATAATAAGAATGCAAAGGTTGTTGCTAGAGCTATTTTAAGAGATTTCAGTTTCCGTCTTCTCTTGTTTTTCACAGGATCAGTCTTGCATGGAACTAAATGAAGCTGGAGTATTCCTCCACAGAGCTTGTTATTTCGGTGATCGACAGGTTGGCAAAATTTCTGAAAATCCCTTCTGTTGGCACTTCCCTTGAAAGTTGTTGAAGGATAAATCCAACTCCCATAATGATGTTAAATTCTGTAGAATAACAGGGATTGGTCCTGACAAATTATTGTGCGCCAGATACAATTGTGCTAGTCCATTGATACTTCCAATTGCATCTGGAATATTACCGGACAAATCATTCACTGACAGGTTGAGTGTAGTTAGAGCCTTGTTTAGATATTGGGGTATGCTTCCGTTAAATAAGTTATCATCCAACCAAAGTTGTTGCAGCACTGTGCACTTGCCAATACTTTCTGGTATCTGACCAGACAACTGGTTTCCAGATAGAAATAGTTGATTAAGATTCTGTAAGCTACCGACCTGGGAGGGAAGAGGCCCTGATAGTGAATTGTATGACAACTGTAAGGCACTGAGAGGAACTTCAAAAATCTCTCTTGGAATGGAACCGTTCAGGTGGTTCGCTGGCAAATCAAGGAAAAGTATGCTCTTTAACTTCCCAATGCTTGGTGGAATTGGGCCCTCTAGATTGCTACTAAAGGCACTAAGGATAGCTAACTTTGAGAGATTTCCAATAGATGTAGGTATTTGGCCGGACAAGTTACTATTGTACAGATAAATCTCAATCAAGTTGCCTAGCTTGCCGATGCTATTCGGAATTACTCCGGATATGGAGGCATCATTAGCACCAAGGTGTTCAGGGCCCACCAGATTGCCAATGGCTGAGGGATGCTTCCCCAGATCCCAGTACTGCTAAAGTCGAGGTCTTGTAGGGTTGTTGAGAGATTCACTAGTGAGCTTGGTAGATGTCCAGTTAAAGCGGTGTTGTTGTAGATTTCTAATAGTTGGAGCTGGCTGCAGTTTGACAAAGAAGTGATAAAATCCCACCCCTCCCCATCGTTAGCTTGTAGCATGGTATTGAACAAGCATAGCTTTTGTAGAGCTTGTAGTCTCCCAATTGTGCGAGGCACATATCCACTAAGCATATTTTCTGCAAGATGGAGTACTTGGAGAGATGTGAGGTTGGAGAGTGAAGCAGGGATGGTCCCGGTGAACTGGTTTTTATAAAGATGAGGATTCACAGACTGGGGAACCTGCTGCCGATATCAGTAGGAATGCTACCACTGAGCTTGTTGTACTGGATCTGCAAACTTTCCAAGGAAGACAAATTGTAAAGGGATATCGGGGGCTCGCCAGAGAGGTTGTTGAAGCCGAGACCAAGATACCAGAGGTCCTTGAGGATGCCAATGCTATTCGGGATAGTACCCTCGATCAGGTTGAACCCGAGATCTAGAATACTCAATGATGTCAAGTTGGCCAGCGATGCTGAAATCCTTCCACTTAAGCTGTTGTTCCTTGGCGGGCGCCTTGAGCTGCTTCAGCTTGTCACCAAGCTCAGAGGGTATGTTCCCGTTGAGCTTGTTAAAATCAAGGACCATCTCTATTAGACTGGTGCAAGAGCTCAAGTTAGCGGGGAGCAGGCCAGAGAAGGCATTGTGGCTTAGGTCGAGAGTATGGAGGTGGTGCAGATGACCGAGGCTCGCGGGGATATCCCCGCATAACCCATTGAAGCTCAGGTTAAGAGTCCTCAAGGATGATAGGTTTCCAATGGCTGACGAGAGGGACGCCGGTGAGCCCATAGGACGGGAGGCCCAACACCACCACTCGACGCCCATAGTGTGTGCCCCTACACCTCACCCCCCTCCCAGCTGCAGTACCCATCGGTACTGTGGTTCCACGAAGCAAGCGGGTCGTTGTACCCGTTGTTGATTGCTGCTGCCTTGAAAGCCAGCAGCGTGGCCTCCTCGTCACCTTCTATGGCACTGAGTGCGGAGACGGTGACCAAGGAGGATAGCAGTAGCAACAAGGTCGGCGAGCGCAGCGCCATACCACCCATGTTGGATGGTTTTTGGTATCTATATGCTGTGATCGACAGACTGACAGCAGCAATAGTTGTTGTTTGCCAAATAAACTCTGCTTGGTGGTGCTATTTATACAGCGAATCCTGTAACGTCTCTAAAGATGCGCCGGTGAACAGGAAGTCACTGAATGAGCCTTGCTAGTTGCCACCGAGCAACTTGGCACTTCGCTTTATCACACCCTCTAACATCTCTATTGCCCAGTTAATTAAGCGCGTTATTCTGCCGTGCTGGTGCTTGCTTGACTGCTTGACGGCGATCTGCTCACCGTGATCATGACGCTGGCCAAGTAGCGGCGACTGAAAGACTTGTCTTCTTTTAGTGTGTGTACTGACATAATAAATTATAAGAAGACGAGTTTCATCCGGAGGAAACCAACGCGCACCTGTATTATTTGAATATTTAGATCTACGATACTATGAATTGGAACTATACACTGTTGGAGAGAATATGCTCTTGTGTATTCCTCCAAACCCTAGAAGGGTGGGCTATATAGTTTCTGTACATGGGCCACATGGGCCTAGCCTCATGGGCCTTTACACATATACACTAACACCCCGAATTCGAACTACCGACGCTAGCGGAGATCACGATTTGGACATGAAAGAAATCAACACACACGGGGCCCCCGCTAGTCACAACTAGCCACCGGCGACGTTGAGGCCGGATCGAACTTCGGAGAAGGTCGATGAGGGCGGACCCTTGGTGAAGATGTCGTAACGGGAGGTTGTCGGTAAATGGAGCACCGAACGGCGCCGATGGCAACCAAGTCTCGGACAAAGTGCAAGTCGATCTCCACATGCTTGGTCGGCCGATCTTGAACGGGGTTGGTGGAGAGGTAGACGGCGACATTGTCACAATAGACAAGTGTTGTCTTTGTCGGTGTAAAGCTTCGGCCAAGAACCGAGCGAAGCCGGGAGGCCTCCGCCACACCGTTAGCAACAGCCCGTACTCCGCCGCCTCTGACCTTTGGAGCGGAGACAAGCGGCCGCCGCTTGGGCGACCAGAGACAAGGTTGCCGCCAAGGAAGGCGGCATACCCGGAGGTAGAGCGGCGTGTGTCTGGACACCACCCGATCGGCGTCGGTGTAGACGATGAGCTCGGTGGAGGAGACGGGTGGATCATCGGCGGAGTCAACGATTGCGGACGGACATAGCGGAGAAGGCGCTTCATCGCGGCAAGATGTGGTGCCCGTGGATCATGCATGTGAAGACAGACTGGCGAAGCTGCGTCACGCGATGTCGGGCTGGTGAAGGTGAGGTACTTGCAATGCACCCGGTAAACTCCCGGAAGGCGTAGGATTCGCTTCTGGGGGTCGCCTTCATCGCAGAGAGAGCTTCGCCGAGTATCGACCGGAGTAGCACATGGTCGACAAGTCGTCATCCCGACCCGCTCGAGGATATCCGAGCATACCGTCGGCCGGTGCGAGAACAACCCCGAAGGGCGAGTCTCCACAGTGACCCTCAGGAAGTGGTGAAGGGTACCGAGATCCTTCATGGCAAACTCCTGCTGCAAAGCCGATATGACACGCTGAAGAAGCTGCGGGTTGGAGGCTGTGAGGACAATGTCATCAACATAGAGTAGCAGGTAAGCAGTCTCGGCTCCATGGCGATAGGCGAACAAGAGAAGTGTCGGACTTGGCCTCTTTGAATCCCAAAGTGAGAAGGAAGGTGGCAAACCGGGAGTACCAAGCACGAGGAGCCCGGCTTCGGACCATATAGTGACTTGTTGAGCTAAGAAACCGGATCGCCGATTTGGGTCGACAAACCCCGCCGGTTTGCGATGAACCTGTTTCGAACAAGGTGCCATGGAGGAATGCATTCTTGACATCTAGGCGATGCACCGGCCAAGAGCGAGAGAGAGCAAGTGAGAGGGCCCGGTGCGACATGTGCGAGCTTGACCACCGGACCGAAAGTCTCATCATAATCAACCCCGGGGCTCGGGTGAAGCCTCGAGGACCCGCGAGCCTTGAAGCGTTCCACGTCGGCCCGACGCTTATGCGTCGAGATCCACTTCCTGTGACCACATTGCCACCCGAGACGGACACGGCACAAGGTCCCACGCCGGTTGGCAAGAAGAGCCTCATGCTCCTCTTCCATCGCGCCGCCCGGATTGGGATCCGCCAATGCTGCGCGGACGAGCAAGGAATCGGGAGGCCGTGCGGCGCTCGGTGGCGGAGAGGGCCGCGGGGACGAAGAACCCCCGCCGCATGACGAGTCACCATCGGGTGAGTGTGTGACGGGGATCGGCCCTGAGGATGGCGGGTGGTGGTAGACCGCGGGGGAACCGGACGGACCGTGGTGGAGGAGGTGGCGGCGGTGGTGGAGGAGCCGGAGGGTCCGGAGGCACTGCCGGCCGGGCCGCGGCGACGAGCGCGACACTGCGTCGTGCCCGCCACCGGGTCCGGCCTCGACGAGGGGCGGCGGCGGGCTCCGGCCAGCGCGTGGCCGCGGCGGGGGGACTCCGGGGCCGTGCGTGGCGCGGAGAGGGGCTCGGGGCCGCGGCGTGGCACGGCCGAGTGGCTCCGGGGCGCGCGTGGCGCGGGTGCAACGAGTACTGTGGAGAAAGGCCGGAACGGGCGGTGGGTGAACCGCTGGTCGGGAAACATGGACTCCAACTTCGGGGATCGAGGGGAAGGCGTGGAAGAAGTGGATACGGAATCCGACTCGTCGAAGACGACGTCTTGGGGAGATAAGCACGACGCAGTAGTGTGGTCGTAACAGCGGTACCCTTATGATCGGGGGAGTAGCAAAGAAACACACAGGTGTCGGCGGGCGCCAACTTGTGAGGAGTAGTGGCGGCGGGTTAGGGTAACAAGCACAACCGAAAACGGAGGTGATCATAGCGAGGAGAGCCGCCAGCGCGAAGGGCGCCGGCGAGTCTGGCAGCGGCGGCGGCCGGTGGCGGCGCCCGCGGGCGGAGAGGAGGCGGGGTGGCGGCGGCGCTGGGTTGCCCGCCGCGCGGTGGGTATGGCGCGCCAGCGCCGTGCTGCGGGGCCCGCGCCCTCGGCGGTGGTGTTGGGGCGGGAGGAAGAGGTGGCGCCGTGCCCAGGTGAAGACGGTGGGTGGCGGAGGCCGGGCATGAAGTGCTCCGCCCGGCGACACGGCCCGGCCGAGGCGTCGGCGGCGGTGCGCCTCGCGCTCCCAGGCAATGGCAGCCACACGAACTCGCTCTGGGGCGCCGCGGCGCGTCTTGGCAGCGAGGAGGGCCTCGCGGCGCCAGTCGACGGCGGCGACACCATGTTGGCGTTTCTTAACGCAAGCGAAAAGGGTTCGCAAGCGCGGAAATGCCATTGTAGCTTTCACCCTAAGTATTCAGGTATCGTATTTCCACGGGGAAGGCATGGTGGAAGGTCTCTAATAGAAAGATGGACAAGATAACACGATCGTATAATAGACCAAGGTTTATAACGAGGGGATGGTCGGGGTAGGTAAAAGGATAACTTGACACACACGCTCGAGCAATCTCAAGGATAAAGAAAAACCCTAAAACCGGAGCAAGGCGTATTCTATATAGTTGTGCAAAGAACAAGCTAATGATCATACAAAATATGGGACAGAGATAGATGGATGGGGAGATGCCCGCACCGGTGCCAAACCGATAGACACTTTGAGAACTCCTACTCAATACCCGGACGTGGAGGAGTACAAGGGACGGACAGTGGTCGTCACCACCACCGCCTACCTCACTACCGAGGGCACCGACATATCCCCGAAGGCTCCGTGCACCGGGCTCCATGCCCGCGTGCACTAAGGAACTACCCATACCCCCATGGACTCGACCCTACGGATCAACGAGCAAGAATATGGGTAAACCCGAAGGTACGACGAATCGCCATCTAAACTCCATGTTATAAATGTATGAATGATTAAGCACAAGTTCTATATGATGGAATCATAACATAGAAACTATAGCCTAGTTCATATGCAATGATTATATCATGAGGAACTATACTCTAGTTCTATAGCACAACTATAATGATAGTAAGAACAAGAACAATGATGAAGAACATGAAGAACAATGAATTGCTCATACCAAATATCTCCATGTTGATCTTGATCTTCTATTACATCTTGCCAAGCTCCTAGCTCTAACCAATAAAAGTAAAAGAGATACAAGTGTGGAGGGAGAGGCTCTTGTGTGGTGTGTGTGTTGAATGGAGGCCTCCACTATCTATTTATAGCTAATAGGGTCGGTTTCGTGCGGTAAAAATGGAAGCACCACCGATACCGCCTATGCATGACGGCATGCAACCGCCGAGAAGAAGGACGTGCATTTTGGCGGGATCACCGGTCCGGCGGACCCACGATCCCGGCGGACCGCCCAGCTCCTCTCGCGAACCGCCTTTGGCATGTGGGCTTGTGGGCTGGCCTTCATCCGTAATTGCCAGTGCTTTGGTCCACTTGTTCTTTGAAGTGGGCTTTCTCTATTCCCCTTTGATTGCGCATTCTGGAATGTGTGTTCGCTTTGCGCTTTGTTAATTACCGTGCATTTCCACTTGTTTCGGGCGTTTGTCGCAAAACATGTTTTCTCGGGAAACAAGTGCGTGGGGTCATAGCATATGTATATGTGTCATAAGTATGCTTGTTTCTCGGATTTGGATTAAAATTGGCGGTATAAAATGGTCGATAACGACCGCCAACACACCACCGGTGAGAGGTCCCTTCCCGCGAGAAGATGGCAAGGGCACGGGGTGCATACTCGTGGGGCATGCCCGAAGGGGTGGCTCGGCGGCTGGGCACCCGGCACCACCGAGGCCTGGACCAGCGGCACGGTACCACCGAGGTCGGTGGCGGTGCCCTCATCGCATCCGGTAGTGCCGGCAGGGGTGACGGGGGCGGCGGGGGGGGTGGGCGGCGCCGAAAGGGTCAGCCCCGCGGCGGCGGCTCTGCGCCCGCTTTGGCGAGAGCACCAGCGTCGCGCGGCCCGAGCCGGCGCGTGTGCGGCGAGGGCACCAGCGTCCTCCCCGGCGAGGGCACTGCTTGCCGCGCCGGCGGGCACCGCGTCCGCCCGGCGGGAGCACTGCGCCAGCGGCGCTCAGCGGCGGCTGCGGCGGCTCTGCGGCAGCGGGCGGCGTCTAAGGTGCTTTCGATTGGGCGGAGCGGGGCGCGGAGGAAGAGGAGGAGGGTCGGCGGCTCGCCGGCCCGCGACGAGCGGCGGCTTCGGCCAGCCGGCGTCGCGAGTCAGCGCTGACTGGGCGGGAGGTCGCGCCGGCGCCCTTTGGATGCGTGCGGCCCGGGACGGCGTCGCGTAGGAGAGGAAGGAGGAGGGAGGGAGAGGAGAGGGCGGCGCCGGAGGGGGCGGCGCCCGGTGGCCCCGTCGCGCCATGGCCGGCGGTTTGGGAGGAGTACGGGAGGAAAGTTAGAACCAGGCCGATACCATGTTGGAGAGAATATGCTCTTGTGTATTCCTCCAAACCCTAGAAAGGGTGGGCTATATAGTTTCTGTACATGGGCCACATGGGCCTAGCCTCATGGGCCTTTACACATATACACTAACATACACTATGGATTTTGTTTTATCTAATCATCCCTTCTCACTTATGGAAACTATGTAAAGAACAAGCACTGGGAATAGCCTTACTGTGTCCCCAATGGTTTCCAAATCGCCAGCTTATTAATCTCATTGGCCACAGAAAAGAGCGAGCCTAAAATAGCTAGTTTCGCTAGGGAAAAAAAAAACTCTTAGCTCTATGATGGTCTGCGTATAGTTTGCTCCTTATTGTATCTTTTTTTTAATTGTTTCTTGGTTAGCGATTTGGTACTCCCAGCTGAGGGCGACCTTAATGCTCTCTTTAATATGTCCATGTACGAGAGAGAGGGACCTTTAATATGTCCATGTAGGGAAGAGAGGGAGACTGAGAGAGGGAGTATGAGGGAGAATATCATGTTGCACTTGAGAGAGAATATCTGTTTCTTAATGCAGAAATGATTTCTTTATTTTTCTCATCTCTCTTCGATAAATCTATTATCACATTAGCAAATTACTTATCTAGTAATAGTATAATATGGAAACTTTTTCTGGTCTTTGTATATTGGTTGTGTCCGTCCTTATCAGGCTATGAGGTGGAGAGCAAAGGTCAAGGCACGCCCCAGGACGCTGATGTGAATACAGCAATGGGCCACTGACATACGGAAAACACTGATTTGTTATAACGACCTGCACACAAAAATAGTCAATGTTTAGTCCATGCTCTCTCCACCCAGAATTGCAGTCATTGGCCACCAGTTCAATCTTTCTACGGTCAAAGAATCAGCTTGTGGAAATCCTCGAGCAAAAAGGAAGTCGACAGTGTGGCATTTTCTTCCTTCTTATCTGATCACAAAAGCATGTAGCCAAATAACCAGCCTTTCGGACAGCAGGTCCATGTCGTTGTCCTTGGCGGTCATAGGTCTGCCTCCTTCTGGCCTCTCGTACTTGTTGTGGGTGTTCAGTGCTATTGGTTGTTGTGGTGCCTAATTTTATTTATCCGTAAGCAGCAGCATACAGCACGAAGAAAAGTCAAATTGTGAATGAAAATGGATGTTCCGCGAGCAAACCAGCAAGCAGCAAAACCAATCGAATCTTTTCTGAATTTCTGCATATTGTACTGCTCTAACCCTGATTACCATATAGACATACTAGTAACTTTGAACTGGCCTGCTTGATTTAATTTCTGTAAAAACTTATATGTTCTTTTGCTCCAGATGGTTACTCGAACCAGTTGTCTTGTGTGCATATTATGTCCAAAATTTTCAATCCAGTCATGTATCTTATTTTGATACATGATTGGAATGACGATTTTGAGTATAGTGAATGAATAATGATGTATGCCCACTGCTGTGGAGGAGCAAACATTTACTAATATCATAAAAGGGTAAATCTCCATGGATTTGTTTTCCCTCTTTCACTCGAAAAAAAAATACAGATCGAAACAGAGAGAAACTCCAATCCTGACAGCACCTATGTCTTAAGTTATTTCAGGTGGCAGCATTTCCTAATCTACCTTCAGTTGTGATTATTGCTCTTGCAAATGTCTTCTACTGGCCTCTTCTGTAGCTAAAACAGGGATATACGAGGTATGAACCTCTGACATTGTGCATCTCTCACCATCATTCGGTCTTTGGATATATTTTCAGCAGAACATAGCAAGCCTGAAGGCATAAATCCTCAAATAAAGAAACAAAATCCATGATCTATTCTTCAGGATGACATTCTTTGATTCCACATGTAGCGAGAATGTGTATGAAGCTGTTTTACAATGCCATTGAGTATTTTAGCCACTGCAGTACGGATCTTGTGAAAATACATATTTTCACATGTATGATATAACTTGCCTGACATTTTATAATTTTTGACACTGTCGATCGGCAATGTTTCTTCATTGCTGATCTGAACGTCTATTGCATGGAGATGGAGGATGGAGGTTTTGTGTATGGGGTATCACTATTCACTAGAGCATGGCTACCAATCATGAAAATTATATGAGGTTTTCTCAATTTCTAGATTTTGTGATGCTCTCATCCATGTGCACCCTGATTTTCATATGACATAGTCAGTCTGAGTTGTTGCCTGCTTGGTTGTCAATTAAATTTGAGTGGAAACTTAATCGTTCTTTTGTTGGGGTGGTTACTCTGAACCTGTATTTATTTGAAAAGCAGCATGTCTAATTTTTCAAGCCAATCATTTTTCATATTTGATCCATGATTGATATGAGAATGCACTTTAATGAACCGCAGAGCACCAGGTGTTTTCCTCAAAATAATGTGAGAATGTGCATCAAGCGTATAGGGATGATATGCCCACTTCTGTAGAAGTTCAAGCATTTCATATCTTAAGAAGGTAAATTTGCATGGTATTTTACTTTCCCTTTTACACTGTTATGATAACTTCAATCCTGACTGCATATACGGCTTTAGTTGTTCTAGTTGACAACATATCCTAAATTGGTGTTTTTCTCACGGTTACATGAAACACGACGTCACGAATCTTTGATGTCGTGCATCTACATCCTCTTTGAGCAGGATATGGCAAGCCTGAAAACAGAAATTCGTAGAAAGACATAAAATCCTTGGTTCTACTCTTCACAATGATATCCTTTGATTCCACATGTAGCCAAAATATTGTTGAGAAAGCAATGTTGAAGGTTATTTTACCAAGTGCACTCATTGGGCTTCATGTGAACATATCAAAGCACCAGAACCCCCAACCCCTCAATACTCTATAAATTGTCCAGAGTAACTGATTTTAGAGTTCAACTGTACCATTGAGCAAACTACAGGTGGAGAAGTTTCTGATATTTGATTTATGCACCAATTACATTTCACATAAGTTATAACAATCCATTTGCATTAATTTAAATCTGATGTAAAGAAATGCAGATTTTTTTAAGACAGAATAATAGAATTGAAGCATCATAGACAGCTTCAATTATTTTATTCAATTATTACCGCAAAACATCTTGCACATCTTCAGCATCTATTTTATTCACTGTTGTTTAAAATTACAGAAAAATCCTTTCTACTCCATCTTCCACCACAAGTGATCTGGTAAACTTGAGGTATGAATCTCTGATAGCATGCATCTCATTGACCGCATCTTGTATCAATGTCCTCTCTCTAGGTTGTTTTCTTGAGCAAGATACCCCAAGAGAAATGACATGAACCAAACATTTCTCAATTATGTTTCTTGTATTGCTGTCATAGGCACCATTGTGCAGCCACATTGTCGTATCGGCTATCTCCCAGATTTTATCTGGAAGAGCATCCTCTGAAAACTTATGTAGATCCATTGGACCTCTAAACATATCATCTGTTGGGCTCCTCCCTGTAAAAAAATCTCGGCAGCAATATGCCAAGGCTATAAACATCACCAAAAGATGTTATGGAAGAACCTTCGCCATACTCTATTTTTATGCAAAAGAAAATGTAAGTATTAGTTAGCATGTCATATTTATAGAAGGATTTGAAATAAAGAAAAAAAAAAATGAAAAACATAGAATTTACCGGGAGCAACATAGCCAATGGACCCTCTTATGCCAATTGTGCTCTTTGGAATTTTCTTGAGAATGTTACTTTTCTCGAAATGATTCTAGATATGCCAAAATCTCCAACTCGGGCACTCATGTACGCAAGAAGGATGTTGCTTGGTTTGTTTGATCGCGTGGATGATTGGTGGCTGGCGGTGATTATGAAGATAATCCAGAGCATCCATGATATCGACAACGATATCGAGCCTTTGTGCGAGGTGAGAGTATTGTTCAAAGTGGGCATGCTGGATTCTATATGTAACCAACGATTCAAGCTACCATTCGGCATGAACTCAAAAACCAATGCCTTGAAATCTGACCTTGTTCATTGATGCTTGAGCAGGATGTGATGATCTTCATGAGGCAGCGGTGACGCACCCTTTCGAGTGCCTCACATTCAGCTACAAAACTTTTAGTAGAACCTGATTGTTCAAGGTCAAAAACCTTTACAGCTACAATGGTTCCCTCATCTTGAAAAATGCATTTATAGACTGCCCCAAAGCTCCCTTTGCCAAGCAAATTAGCCTCTGAGAATCCATTGGTTCCATTTGATAATGCATGATAAGAAACCCTTTCATACTGTTCCTCAACTATTGGGGATTGTAATAGGCCCTTTTGCTTTCGTCTCTGCTTCCTGTAGATCAAGTTAATGACTACAGTAACAATAGCAAATAATAAGACTGTAACTGTTGTTGGTAGTGCTACTTTGATATACTTCAATTGCCCTCTTCTGTTACTTTTCACAGAATCTGTCTTGCATGGAACTAAATGAAGTTGGGGTAGTCCTCCACAGAGCTTGTTATTTCCGTTGATCGACAGGTTCACCAAATTTCTGAAAATCCCTTCTTTTGGCACTTCCCCTTGCAGATCATTGAAGGACAAATCCAACTTTGACAATGATGTCAAGTTCTGGAGGACTGTAGGGATTGATCCTGACAAATTGTTGTGTGCCAGACACAATTGCTCCAGGCTACTGATACTTGCAATGGCACCAGGGATAGTACCAGACAGCTCATTCATTGACAGGTTGATTGTGATCAGACCCTTGTTTAGATGTTGGGGTATGCTCCCGTTGAAGAAGTTATTGTCCAACCTAATATCTTGCAGCTCAGTGCACTTCCCAATACTTTCAGGTATCTCGCCAGAAAATTGGTTTCTGATAGAACCAGGCTGTTAAGGTTCACTAAGCTACCAACTTCAGAGGGGAGAGGTCCTGATAGTGAATTGTATGACAAGTCTAACTCAATGTAAGAAAGAAGCGGTTGTTTGAAAATCTCCGTAGGAATTGAACTGGTGAGGCGGTTAAATGACAAATCAAGGGATAATATACTCTTCAATCTGCCTATGCTTGGTGGAATTGGTCTAGATTTGCATGATGTGCATGGAGGATAGTTAACTTAGAGAGGTTTCCGATAGACGAAGGTATTTGTCCTGACAAGTTTGTATTGAACAAACCAAGCATAGTCAAGTTTGCTAGTTTGCCGATACTATCTGGAATTTCTCCCGATATAGAAGTATTATAAATACCAAGGATTTCAAGGCTCACTAGATTGCCGATGGCTGAGGGGATGCTTCCCCAAATCCGTTGTTGTCCAAGAGGAGTTTTTGCAGGGTTGTTGAGAGATTCACTATTGAGCTTGGCAGCTGTCCAGTGAAAGCGTTGTAGGGTATAAATAACAGTTGGAGTTGGCTGCAGTTTGACAAAGAAGTAACAAATTCCCACCCCTCCCCATCGTTAGCTTCTAAGGTGTTGTTGTTCAAGTATAGATTTTGCAGAGCTCGTAGTCTCCCAATCGTGCGAGGCACATATCCACTAAGTATATTATTCGCGAGGTCGACTTCTTGGAGCGATGTGAGGTTGGAGAGAGAAGCAGGTATGGTCCCGGTGAAGTGGTTGTTAAAAAGATGGAGGAGTCGAATGCTGGGAAAACTGTTGCCAATATTGGTAGGAATGCTACCACTGAGCATGTTCTCTTGAATCTGCAATTCTTTCAGAGAAGACAAATTGTAAAGGGATATGGGGGGCACACCGGAGAGAATGTTGAAACCGAGATCGAGAAACCAAAGGTTCTTGAGGACGCCAATGGTATTCGGGATGGTACCCTCAAGCTGGTTCATGGAGAGGTCCAGAACACTCAGTGATGTCAAATTAGCCAGCGACGCCGGGATCCATCCCGTAAGGTTGTTGCTGCGCAGGCTGAGCACCTTGAGCTGCTTCAGGTTGTGGCCAAGCTCATGGGGCACGTTGCCGCTGAGATTGTTAAAATCAAAGTCCATCTCCATTAGACTAGTGCAAGAGCTCAAGTTGGTGGGGAGTAGGCCAGAGAAGGCATTACGACTCAAGTCAATGGTATGGAGGCGGCGCAGGCGACCAAGGCTCGCGGGGATGTTCCCGCTGAACCCATTTGAGCTCAGGAGGATGAAAGGTTTCCAACGGCAGGTGATAAGACGCCACCGGTGAGCCCGTGAGGCGGCAGGCTCAACGCCACCACTCGCTGGTGCTTGCCCCGGCACCTGACCCCCTCCCAGCTGCAGTACCCACCGGTGGTACTGTGGTTCCACGAAGCAAGCGGGTCGCCGTATCCGCCGCTGATTGCTGCGGCTTTGAAGGCCAGCAGCAAGGCCTCCTGGTCGCCTTCTTCAGCAGCGGCGGTGATTGCCGAGATGGTGACGGAGGACAACAGCAGGAGTAGTAGCAAGCTCAGCGAGCGCAGTGCCACCATGTCGGCTGCTTTGGTATACTGTGGTGGTGACTGGTGAGTGTAAACAACTCCTGTGTTTGATAAGTGGAATGGTTGTTGGCAGTGCTATTTATACTGCCAACCTCGGCTGTAATACATAACTATTGTAGGAGGCGAATTCCAGGAGGCGAACGAACGGTCAGGAATGCTGGCTGGCCGCCCATAGACGACCGGTCAGGTACCTGGCTGTTGAAGACTGGACCAGGGCATAGATGGCCGGGAAAAGTCGACTCGGCGACTTTTTTTGACTGCGCGACCAAAAGACACAGCGCTGCTCTCTCTCTCTCTCTCTCCCCTCCTCAAAACTCAAAAGAACGTAACCCTGCTATATTTATGTTATTGTAGATAAAAATATTAATGTTTTTCTTTCACAACAAAAATAGTACAAGCCGCCTAACACCGGAGTCATCATTGCCTTGCCTCGCGTCATGTGTGGTTGCACGCTAGGCCAGCGTTGGTCGTGGACTCCAAGTCAATACCGAGTCGGTCAAAAACCTGCCAAACGTGGAGCCATGGCTCTGTATCCTCTCCTCGGTAACTTCCATGACCAGGACCCAGACATGTGATTTTCTATATGCTCTGTTTTCTTTCTTTCCCTGCTCGAAACTCAAAAGAACATGCGCTCTGCGCTTACGCACTGCCTGTTAAGGTCAATCCCATACTACACGCTGCAATATATTTTTCAAAAAACAAATGTTTTCCATTTTTTCCCTTGTTGCCATGACTCAAACGCTCAGAACTTGAACAATTTTTGTCACAGTTGCGATGCCTCACTTTGCCCCCCAAAATTTCCGTGCAAAAATCCAGCCGTCCTGTGCTGTCTCAAGTCGATACTCATTACAAGTGTCCTGCTGGGTGCAGGTGTGCAGAAATCATCAGGTCCGACCATCCGACCACCCTCTTCCCACTGCTGTTTTTCTTCTTCTCGCGGCCCAAATCAGCCCACGGGGCCCACCCAGACAGACGGGAGCAGCGGCGGCGGCGGCATCGATAGAGTTAGGGTTCAGGCGACGGGGTTAGGGCTCCTATTTTCTTCCCCAGCTGTAGATTTCGGCCGGCCGGCCTAGTGGCGGTCATCGACACGGCGGTGGTGGTGGGTTGATCAGCGGTGAGTGAGGCAGCGGCGGTGCCGCCGAGCGGGCTGGTGTTGGACAACCGGTTGGCTATGGGTAGGGGGGCGCCCGGCGAAGTTGAGGAGGGCGGGATCGCCGGAGGTGGAGAAGGCGGTGGTGTAGTGAGCTCGCTGGGCAAGGGCAGAGGGTGGAGGGGTGGCGGCGCGGCGGGAGGAAGAAGAAGGTGGTGGAGGGCCGTGGGCCGGCGTGGGTGAGGCCCATCACCCGCACTGGGTGGACGAGCGTTGGCTAACCGACCAGGGCGCACGCTATAGGATGCCCTGCAGGTGTGGGTCTCCCGTCGACGAAGGCCGCATGATGTTTGACATGATGCGGAGGAGTGCATCGTCGTCTGGATCGATCTGCTCTACTGCAGTGGCCATGTCGGTGAAGTAGTGACTGTGCTGCAGGGCATGCCTTGCCGACCTGATCCTATTCGAAGTCTGGACTCTGCACTGCTTGGCGGGTGTAGGATTGAGGTTGGCATCTTCACATGTACAACTTCCTTTTTCCCTTGTCAACATAATTCGAATAAATAGATGCTTTATTCTTGGCAAAGAGTGATGATATCTATTAGCTAGTGTTCTCGGTATAGAAACTTCCTTATAAATGGTGTGTATGGTTTCCTTCTTATTTTCTTTCTTGCTTGCTGTTTTATTTGAATGTTTGATTTCAACGATTGTCGCGGGTAGAACGAGCGTGGTACATGAGTTTTGAATAGTCAAGCAGTTTACACAAGTGAAGCATCAAGTATACACTACCAAACGGGCCCGTGCATTGCAACTATATGAAGTAGGTGGATACCCCGCGCGTTGCTGCGGGAAATCGAAGTAGTTATTTTTGAAATAGCTCATCTATTATTCTAAATAATGTGACAACTGGAATCAGATAAACGGAATGATAAAGGGTACAACATAGAATGTAAGTACATGCTTAGTGATTCGTTAATGAAACCCAAAGGAAGCTATAATGTACCATGTGTTCGAGCACTGCAGCACATGCAAGAAAAGACCATGTGGCCCGTGACCGGTCTCTAGGCACTGCTCCCTAGGTTAGGCGGCTTCTGCAGCAGCGGCCAGGTCACACCCAGCGCACCGGAGGACCTCAGCAAGCGCGCGGGCGAACCGGTGGGCAACGCGGAGCGCATTGCAGAGGACAGAGTCGAAGACGCCCGCGGATAGCATCGTCCTCGGTCAACAACGTCTTCTTGCCACCGCTTCCCGTCCTGTCATATGGCTGTGCCATCCTGTGGAGAAACTGTTGCAGAGCAAGTGTTAGAGCATCACTATGACAAGCAACAGAGCAGGTTCGGTCCATGCTAGTGATAAAGAGAGACAAAAATGCTGACACTTTGATACAAAGTTAAATATATAGTGCCATTGAAGCTGTCTTAGGATAATTCTTATTCATAGGGGGGAAGGAACCTTGTAAGTTGTGAACACCAAATTGGCAGCATATTGTTTTCCAAAATGCAATAGACTAAAGCAACAAAAGCTTCAAGGAACCAGTCAAGGAAAACAAATCTGTAAAGCATACCGCACGAGCTATATGGAGAGCCATATCAGTGCTCAGATTTAGGTGTACATCATGCAAATGTGAGAGTATCCACCCAGGCAACTTAAACCGTTTATCATGTCGACTGTATCTGTAAGCAAGAAAGGAATTTACCAAAGGTGAAACTTCACATAAAACATTACACAGCAAGGAAATGAGCACAACAAAGCGACATTATTATGTATCATGGAAGTATGGATGCAATTTTGCTAGAATTCAGATCTAACAATAACTAAAACCAAGCTTTCCGCTTATGGTCCATAAAACCCAAAATAAAAGGAGTATGATATGTATAAAGATCCATAACACATAAGTATCAAACCAAGCAATGGTTATTAAGAGAGTTGTTGGTGAAAAAAAAAATACAGTGATCAAATGCACATTTTTTGGTTGGAAAGTTCACGTTCATGCATAATTTTAATACTTCATAAGCATGTCATCTCTTGTTGATATTTTAATTGAGGTTCAAACTAAAGCAGCTTGTTTCTAGATATTTATATTGATAATCCATGAGTAATAAGAAGGCCATGCAGGTTTCTTCTTGCTCAGCTATGCTAGAACTCTGTACATGCAGGTTTCTTCATGCTCAGCTATGCTAGAACTCAGTGCATCAAGGCAGTAATCAAGTACCTCTTGTCAGCAAATATCATCATCCCATAATCAGCTTTGGAGCGAATCACAAGGCCAACACATTGGGCTGCTTGCCTCTGACATTAAAGAGATTTCAAATTTATTTCAAGAAATTTTGCTAGAAATATCTTGACAACATAAAAGGTGACAATCAGAAGGAGTTATTTTTCCTGAAAGTAATAATGTTATTACAATCAAATGTTAGGAAGTCAGCCAACTTTATCTGGAAAGTTTCCGGAGGTACTCCAACCTAGCAAGTAATATCCTGCAAAACAACAAAGGCAACCATTATGAAATGATTATTAAGCCACTAGCCATGACAAACTGCAACTGTGTACATGCATCAAACTACTTATACATATGGAGTAACTATAACTTGGCACCAAAATCAAGGGGTAGAGAGGATTCTTTTTTTGATAACAGGATAGAGAGGATTGAAGCTATATGTGAACAGAACTCACAGGCTCAGTGTGTATTGGAAAGGAACACCAAACATGATAACTAATCTGCCATAGTGCCGATCAAAATCAATGCCTTCAGCAACTTTGCCCCTGCAGTAAGTGTTAGCAAGAGTGAAACTATAGCTTCCAAAGGTGACAACAACATTTTTTTTATCTATGTTACATAGTCACATCACTGAATAAGTGAATATTTAGCATCATCAAATATAAAATTTGGAAGGTCACTTTCAGATCATAGATAATAAGGTGGACCAACCTGGCAACAGAGAAGAAAATGGCACCTCTTCCACAATCACATGCCTTTCTGTAGTTATCGAGAGCCAATGTTGTCTCAACAATATCCGGTGTTTCGATGCACACTAACTCATGTTGCATGATGTCCTGCAAAACAGTAAGACCAGGCTTTTCGTTATTAGAACTAATGTATATGTATCTTATCTGGGCTATAGAAAATTTCTGAACGTCTGGGCTATAGAAAATTTACAGGTATTTGGGCCACCCCTCGCGATCTGTTTGAGCTCTGACAGCTGACGGGCTCACCGAATAATCTGTGGTTTTTTTCATCCCAAGCTATCCCGTTTAAGACATCAATATTCTGGAAGATAGAGCATATTTCATTTAGGACAGCATATAATTTCTCATATAATATTTTTGGATTTTTCATAATGATGAAACTATCTACTTGTTTCATCCTGTTTCCCCCTACAAAACTACCATGCAGTACTGAACAAAATGGAGTTGATTCCAGAATGGATGATTGCAAACAGAATTATAGCGTAAAGGAAATATAAAAACACAACATAAAGCAAAAAAAAGTAAGAATGAAAACATCATAAACTGCGTACCGTGTTGCCAGAATTCCACAACTGCCGCCTGTAGGATCATAACAGCATAAACATCATTACTCTGACATGGGAATACTGATACTATTATAAGCATGTTGTTTGAAACAAAAAATAAAACAAACCTCAGCTCATGAAGACATATCCAGCCCACCACTAGTCCATCTTCAGGGAAACTCTACCTATGCAATCTGTCTGCATATCATAGCTTTCAAAACTCAGATGCCCAGGTCACATATTATGGAAAATCACAAGGTACCAATCTCTCAGGCTCTCAGCATGATGAACGACGCGTGGGCGGCCTGCAGGTGCAGGTACGCTGCCTGGAACGACGAGGCCATGGCGAGCGCCGCAGCGACGGCGGCGTCCTGCCCGGAGGCCGCCGCCTTCCCCTCCCCCATCCCCTGCCGCGCTAGGTTTAGGGTTCAGCGGCGGATTTATGGGTAGTGAGGAAGCGGGAAGCCACAGAGACTTAGTAGGGGAAGAGGCCACCGATTTGAAGGACCGGAAGGCCATCATCGGGAGCACGGACGGGAAGGGAGGGAAGAGACCGGTGACGGGGAGCATGCGGACGGCCGCCGAGATTTGCCGTAGGAAGGGAGGAGAAAAGACCGGTCACGGGGCAGGGGAAGAGACCGGTGACGGGGAAAAAGTTACTGCCTACGTGGCTTCACCAGATGGCAGAGAACTCTTAGAGGTTCTCTTTACAGCATATCATCGCTAAACACGAGTGCATATAAACGTAGGTCATGAGTTTTATTCAGTTCGATTCACATACAAGATATGTGGGGCGCAACCCAATATATTAGAATCGAACTCTGTGGACACGTGGACTATGTGCGTGTTTGGAAGAGCTTCACGTAGCTCTAGATAAAAAAAAAAAAAAAACCAGCTCTGCTCCGTATTTTTTTTAGCCAAACATTCCAGCTCCAACAACTTCATCGAGGATCTGCTCCATAAAAATGATGAGCGGAGACCCCAAATCCATAGATTTCGTGGAGTAACTCAAGATTGCTATTTAGCTAATTCAGAATCATAAAATCTATTTGATTAGAATTTCCTATTTATTTAGGTTACTTCAACGAAGCTAGGCCACAACGAAGCCAGGTCAATTGCAATGATTCATCCCTGGTTAAAAAAGGCATCCACTCAGATCTGGATATTTTGCATCAGAAACTCCGATCTATTTCTAAAATTATTAAGATCCTCACATTTTTTTTTTTTTCCTCTCTAGCATCTTTTGATCTGAAACCTGTATTTAATTTTATTATCTTTCCCACTCCAAATCTTAAAGCAACGGTGAAATAGAAAATGGCTCGAAGGGGAGATCTGGTAATGGACAAGGCTATATATTAGGCATACAAATATATTCTGCATACAACCTACAACTAATACAATACAAACCTTATATGTGAAATTACTACAAAAAAATATTTTAATACAAAACCTTATTATTAGTACTTAGCAATAGCAGCTTGCTAGAGCTTTGCGTAAAGCAGCCGCTCTAGCTCCTTTATATTTACAGCCTCCATGCACACGAGCATGCGGACGTCGCCACTGCCACCACCGCCGTCTGTTGTCCCCTCATCGTTCATCAAGTACACATAGCCGCCGCGGACGGACTCAGCCCGCGACATGAACTGTGGCTTTCCCCATCCAAAATCCGCATCGTACTGTGGCCTGCCGAACCAACTGGTAATATGCAGGTCTGTCTGTGGCAAGGTGCCTCTCAAAGCCGGCCTCTTGTCCATCTCGGCCATCTCGAAGTAGTCAATCGCGGACCGCACCAGCTCGTCATCCATCCGATCAACGGTGCCCTTGATGCGGGCAGCGATGGATCCCAACACCCCCGTGCCAATTTCCCCCGCCGTGCCGGTGACGCATAGCCTAAACACTGCATTGCCAAAGTAGTGGCTCGGGAGGGGCGGCCTCATCCGGCGCCGAAGGTCGGCCGGGAGCACTATGCGCACTTCAGAATCCGGTGGAAGACGGCGCACAACGCATGTGCACTGCCAGATGAGAGCGCTCAGGGCACAAAAGGTGCTTGTCGTGCCACCGCAGAGGTGCTTCAATGACGCGACCTGATCTCTGGAAATGGTGAAGACTTCGAAGGCAAGAGGTCCCTCAGGGTCAGTAAAGATGAGCTTTGGGTGCAATGTCAAGAGTGTGTCCGGGTGGACTGTGGGCGGAGACCGTGCACGGAGTAGAGTGCGGTCATGGCACGGGAGCTCCACGGCAGCACGGTCACCAAGCTTGGAGAAGGCCGACCATGTCTGAAAAAAGTGGAACGCACTTGAAGCATCTATGGCAGTATGGTGGAGAGCTGTTCCTAACGCCACCCCTCCACACTTCAAGAAAGTCACCTGCCATATCATAAGCACGCTAATTAATATAGTAGTATATATATACAGATGGTTTTGTATTTTCTGAAACTGAAAATACGATTTGATCTCTAAAATTTTATAATTACTTTATTTGAAACTAGAGAAATTTAAAACTACCAGCAGTTTTTCTTATAAAAATGTCAGCGCTTTATCTAGAGTTGTTTGGCTCGCATCTGTTTTAAATAAATAATAAATACGACTACAGGCAATAAAACAATAGGACCATAAATAAATCAGTTCCCAATAATTATATGGATACCTAATAAATAGTTTCTAACATTTTTAGAAAAGATACATACTAGTTTCATATTTTTCTGATTTAAAATAATTTGTTTTTGAATTCTAGATAGCAAACCAACTAATTACTATTTGTATAAAATATAAAACCATCTTTGGAATCAACAAGAAGACCCAATTTATCTACTCCAATTTAAACACACTACCGTAGGTGTAAGTCGAAAGTTGAAAAACATTAAAAGGCATGGATGAGAAAGTAGTGGACCTGTATGGCCATCATGATGGACGATGGCTCAGTACGTGGAACAAACAGCCTCCTCAGCTCTGGCGACGGCTTGAATTCCTTGACGTCGTCGACACTGAGATCATCAGCGCGAGCGACAACAAAAGTGCACCTTCGCCGTTACAGCTGATCTCCATCCTACCGTCGTCATCGTTGATGCCGAGGCGGCCGGCGAGGGGATAGAAGGCCACCAAGGCCTTGGCCATAGCCTCCTTGAGCCTGGGCACGTTGAAGAAATCAGCAGCAGCAACATCGTTGGCGGAACTGTACAGGTAGATGGTTGGGGTGTGGCCTTTGTTGGCCTGCACGAGGTCTAAAGAAGAGAGCCAAAGCCCCTTTCTCGGTGCCGGCTCGGTCGGCGTTACAAAAAGCCGACTCTATCACTTGGACCTCGAAATCCATGGATTTCATTTTGTTTCTTCTCTCGACTTAGGGCGCCTTCAACGGTGGCGTGGTGGCGTGGAATAGATATAGGCGAGGAGGGCAACAAGTGAATTAAACAAACATCTAGATGCACTGTCGTAGGTGGGGCACAGGACGACAGAGACAGGAGGAGGAGATGTGCGAGCTCACCTCGCTACCTCTGTGCCTTCTTGCCTCCTGATTGGTTGAGCAACATCAATGATAGAGCTTAAGTATTTGGCTATGAGGCCAGTCTTAGCAGATATTTTTTATGACATTTTTCAGAACTGCAATGTTGGATGAAACACACTCAATAGAAAGTTTCATTTTTATAGTTTCATAGGTATTCAATTTCATCACTCACGGAGAGTTGGTAATCGTGCCTAAGAGTTTATCTAGATAAAATAGATAAAGTTCCTTTTTCTCATTTTCCACGTGAGAGAGATTGCAGATATTATTTATTAGAATGTGAGTGTGATTGCTGATAAGGCCAGTCTCAATGGAGAGTTTCATTGCACTTTTTCCAAAACTATAAGATGAAATGAAACTTGGATGAAACACCCTCCCTCAATGCAAAGTTTCATTCTAAAGTTTCATATGCATTTAATTCCATGACTCATAGAGAGTTGGTATGTGTGTCAATAGAGTTTCACCAAGATGAAACTTTTCCCTTCTCTCTCCTCAGAGTTTCATGCAAAAAGTGAACTTTTGCTGATGTGGCACCCTATTTAATGTGCATGAAACGCCTATGAAACTCCCATTGAGACTGGCCTAATGGAACCCCGCTTGCACCCCGATCGAGAGAACATTAGTGCCGTTCGAGAGTGGAAACCCCGACTGACACCCTGGACAGTTTGAAAATTTCAAAATTTAGACATTTTTTTACTGAACCGGTGGGGAGTCTCCAACCTCTTTTTATAATTATTTAATTAAAATACATTATCATGTCATAAAAAATATATTTTAGACAAATCTTATTTTCTCTCTTTTCTTAAATACATTATCATGTCATAAAAAATATATATGTGATAACCTACTTAATAATACAAATAAAACTCACATAAAACTTCCATTAAGAGTGGCCTAAGTAAAGCCATAAGAGCCAAATTATACAAGAATTATCTTCTATGTGTCTATAGAATATTATGTGGTACGTGTTTTACTTTCTTTTTGTTTCTTCTCTCACACACACTTTTATTTGGACCTACGTATATGCATACGCTTCCGTGTACAGCTGGTTGATTGCACAAGAGTTAAGCTCTTGTCTCTCTTCTCTCCTCTATATTAGAAAAATGTTGACTAGTTAGGTTATAATTATATTATTATTGTTGCTCTTAGTTGTACCAGCAAGGGAATAAAAAATGAAATAATGAATTTTCAAGATCACGAACACCGACACTGTTATTTTCTGAAAATAGTGTGGCTCCACGTGAGAGAGATTGCAGACATTATTTATTAGGAGTCGTGATCAAGTCCCAATCAGAGAACGTGAGTGCGCTGAGAATGGAACCCACATGCACCCCGATCAGAGAACATGAGAGAACGTGGAACCCGCATCGACTGCGTGAACACTATTCGATCTAGAGCACTAGTTCAAAGACATGAGTATCATTGCCTTTATTCTAGAGCAGGTGGCACATGATAGCCGATAATTAGCACCGTCGCCTTTATTCTAGAGCATATATAAAAAGTACTTATTGTAGATAAATGTATCTCCATCTGTTAGAAGTCAATTAATCACATGTTCTACTAAATGTAATAAAGGTATTACTACCTCCATTACAAATTATAAGACTTTCTAACTTTTTCTAGATACATTTTCTTTTTTTTGTATCTAGACATAGTGTATAACTAGATGCCTAGTAAAAAGAAAATACATATAGAAAAGCTAGAAAAGTCTTATAATTTGGAATAGATGGAATAATATTTTTATGACGTGTAATAAATATTATAGATGAGTTCTAAATACATATTTTTATAACAAAGTAAACTTATTTAAATATATAAATGTTGGGACATGGTCCAGGCAGTAAGTGGAGGTAACCAAGGTAAAGCAAAGATTATAAGCAAATAACCATATGTTTAAGATGACCTTGCAGAAACATACATAGCATTCAGGATTGAGAAGTGGAGGCAGCATCTCCCCTCAAACCTCCGCCTAAACCTCCTACCAAGAACTTGCGAAGGTCTCGGCCAAGTACAAGACTTGGCAAAGGTCTAAATCTACGCTGATGTCACCTCGAGGAAGTGGATCCGAGAACATAAGCGGAGATGACACCTAAAAAGAGAAGATGTGGTACGACTCTCCTTGGCGGATCGGGCCCTAAATGGGCCGGATGGCGGCCCGAAGCTAAAGGCATTAACAAAGATAAGAAGACCATTCTGCCTGCAAGGCCTTAAAAAGAGAGGAGGAATATTCTAGGGTCTTAATTGTAATTGAGCTGTGGGTATCAGTGATGACTATAAATAAGGTGCATTGACTCCTATGCAATAGTGGGCGGAGACAATAATGAAGCCTTTGTGGTGGTGATTTCACACTCTATTGTACTTAACCATTTTCGCTATCCTTCTCTCAAAGCACCGTCCGATGGGAGGTTTCAACAATAAATAATATTGATATTCTCGTTCTCCTTTCTATAAAACAAATTAAATTAGAAATAAATTGACTAAGGCGAGATTTAGAGTCAGTTTGGTAGGGTTCTAGCTTGCATCGCTTTGATATTTAGGGCATTTTGTAAAAAAAAAAAAGAAAAAAATCAACAAAATTAATAAAGAAAGTATTTATTTTAAAAGGAAGTTAAAACTAATTATAGTTGAAAAAAGGTTCCGACTTTTCGGTAGCTTTAGGGAATGTACAACTCATAAACAATAGACTACCTATAAACATTTGGAATCTATCAAGTTATACAGCTCATAGCCTATCTCGACTACTTATATTTACACCTTCAATAAACCAAATTGCATATGGATGTTTTTTATTAGTTTGAGTAAGGTTTATACTCATCTTAATAAGATATACTCTAGAGTTTAGTATATGATTTTTTTTCAAAAGAGCCCATATGTTCTAATATATTTATTATAATACCACTATAGCGATATATAAAATACAAATAACAAAATATACTTATGATATGATATAATATGCATATGCAACCAAACCAGTAGACCGGGGCACGTCGTCCTTATTTGTCTTCGACCTTTCATTTATATCATACTCCCTCTGTCCCAAATTAAACGCGAGTTTTTCGATGTTAAATGTCACAAGTTTGACTCGATTTGTAAAAAAATACGTACAAGATTTAAATCTCCAAATAAATTTGTTAAAAAACTATATCAAAAAGATGTTTTCAAAGATACTAATTATGTAATATAAATATTAATCTTATTTTAATATATAATTGCCGACAATTTTTTTTCGAGAAACAAGAACTATATTTATTTCGAACGGAGGGAGTACAAAACTTAACAAAAGTCAGGATGTAGTGTACCTAGACGGTAGGCCGGTAATCATCATATGAATGCCTAGCAGCCTGCTGCTAGAGCTTTGCAGAAAGCAGGCACTCTATATCCTTTATATTTACAGCCTCCATGCATATGAGCAAGCGGACGCCGCCGCCAACACCATCGTCATCGTTCGTCAAGAACACAAACCCCCCGCGGTTGTTCTCCGCCAGTGACATCAACTCTGGCTTCCCCACCCAAAATCTACATCATACTGTGGGCTGCCCAACCAGCTCGAAATAAGCAGGTCCGTCGCGCAAAAGGTGCCCGCCGGAAGCGGCTGTCATCCATCTCGGCCATCTCAAAGTAGTCGATCGCGGGGCTACCAGTTCGTCATCCATCCGATCGGCGGCGCCTCTATCTGATGCAGCGGATCCCAACCCCGCCGTAGCAATATCGCCGCCGCACCCGGTGACACATAGCACGAGGATCAGCGTTTCCAAAGTAGTGGCTCGGGAGGGGCGGCCTCATTCTCGCCGGAGGTCGGCGGGAACGCGAGGCGGCGCTTTAGAATCAGGTGGGAGCCGGCGTGCAATGCATGTGCACTGCCACACGAGGCGCTCCACGGCACGAGAAGGTGCTCGTCGTGCCACCGCCACAGCGGTGCTTCAATGAGGTGATCCGGTCCCTGGAAATGGTGAGGACTTTAATGGCAAGAGGTCCCAATGACAACGGATCATTGAAGGTGTGGTTAGGGTAGAACGTCAAGAGTGCGTCGGGGTGGACCGTGGGCGGAGACCGTGCGCGAGTAGAGTACGGTCATGGCACGGGAGCTCCACGGTAGCATGGTCGCCATGCTTGGAGAAGGCCGACCATGTCTGGAAGAAGTGGAACGCGCTTAAGGCATCAACAGCTACGTGGTGGAGAGCTGTCCCTAACACCACCCTCCACACTTCAAGAAAGTTACCTGAAGCACGACAATTGATATAGAATATATTAGATGGGTTTACTATTTTCTAAGGATATATAATAATAAAAATACGGTTTGATTGGTCTCTAAAATTTCATAGTTAATCGATTTTGAATTGGAGAAATCAAAAACTAGTACTTTTTTCTTTATGTATCTGATAGTGATTTATTTAGAGTCATTTGGCTCTTATTTAATTTAAATAAAAAATAATTAAACATGGCCGCAAGCAATAAAACAATAGGAACATGAATAAATTATTAGTTCAAAATAATTATATATAGATCATAAACAAGTATATGATACCTTTGGAAAGATAGAGACATACTAGTATCATATTAAGTTTTTTTATTTAAAATAATTTACTTATTATGAATTTTAAATAGCACCATCTACTTATTATGGATTTTAAATAGAAATCGAGAAAGCATGTCAAGTTTAACCAAATTTATATAATAAAACAATTATGATACCAAATAAGTATCATTAAATTCTTCATCAATTATATTTTCATAGTTTACTTATTTGATGTCATAAATTTCTATAGTTTTATTTATAACTTTGGTTAAACTTGAGATATTTTGATTCTCCAAAAATAGTAATAATGACTTATAACTTAGAATGGAGAGAGTATAAAATAGACATCATCGTTGAAACCAGCTAGACCCAATTTATCTAATATATCCTATCCATTTCGTTGTTAAATGTTTTTATTATCAAATTTCGTTGTTAAATGTTGAAAATAGACTTAATATTCAATAGCTACCATATGGGAACAGAGAATAAGTAGTGGACCTGTACGGACAACATGATGGACGATGGCTCAATTTGTGGAATAAACAGCCTCCTCAGCTCTGGGGACGGCTTGAATTTCTTGACATCATCGGCAGTGAGATCATCAGCCTGAGCAACAACAAAGAGTGCACCTTCGCCGTTACATCTGATCTCCATCCTGCCGTCGTCGTCATTGACGCCGAGGCGGCCGGCCAGAGGGTAGAAGGCCACCAAGGCTCTGGCCATAGCCTCCTTGAGCCTGGCCACGTCGAAGAAATCAGCCGCAGCAACATCCTTGTAGCTGCTGTAAAGGTAGATGGTTGGAGTGTGGCCTTGGTTGGCCTGCCAGAGGTCCACGGAGAGAGCCAGAGCCCCTTCCTCGGTGCTGGCTCTCTGGGTGTTACAAACGAGGACTCTACCACCTGCACCTCGAAATCCATGGATGATTTCATTTCTAATTTCTTCTTGTCAAACCTACACTCACCGATTAAATAGACCGCAAACACAATGCAACCAGCGGATGTGGAGTTGGATACGGAATAATTAGTCGTGCCGACGCAACGACAACGGCTCTGGTAAATTCTCCATCTACACAGGTGAAAGGAATAATTTTCCAAATTAAATTTAGCAAACCAAGTGGAACTTAACTTGTAGCCGGGGCTGAAATCGACACCCACTGCTTGTATAACTCGGCAATGCCTTTCTTTCAGCAGAACCTACATGAATCAAATTGAGATGCTTACCTTGTCTCCTGCGCGAGTGTCGAAGATGAGAAGGACCCGGAGATGCAGATTTGGGAAGCCGATGCACATCAAGCACGTCGCACACATCAGCTCGGACAACGCCTCAGTCACCCCGGGACTGCGCTGCAGAGGGCGCGCGGCGCGACCGGCGGGCTGTGAAGACGGAGGACACGGCGGAGGGACCGTCGAGACTGCGCTGCAGAGTGCTTGATTTTATACACGGGTGCGTTGATCTCAGCCATTCCTCAGATTGGACGGCTGTGGATGAGCGTAGTTGTTTCTAGGCCTAGGAAGTGTTGGGCTGAGACGAGGTTATCGTGGCCCTTTACATTTTTCAGAACTAATCGATTTTTCAGTAGTGGTAGCTGGCATGTCCTAATAGACTAATACTATCCGCTGCAGATCCGTCGAGATCTCTCAAATTGGAGGATATGGATAGATGTCTCGATCAGACATGAATATACTCCCTCCGTTTCACAATACTTGCAATTCTTGGACTCATATAAAGCGTGTTTGACTGCTCGTCTTATTTAAATTTTTTAATTAAATTATAAAACAAACAAAACGTCATTACAATATCTTTAGTGATGTAATAAGTCATAACAAAAAGTGGTAATATTTATTAAAAAAAGTTGAATAAGGCGAGAGGTCAAACATAATTTATGAGTCAAAAGAATTGCAAGTATTATGAAACGGAGGGAGTACATGATTAATGCTCCCATTGAAAAGAGGAGAGACCCGCTCGAGTGTTTCTGTCATGCATCAATACCATATGTCTTTTTCTGTGCTGACCAAGAAACAGTCCAACATGTCATGCATCAATACCATATGTCTTTTCTATGCTGAGCAAGAAACAGTCCAACATGTGTTTTTTGACTGTGTGGTTGCTAAACAGATGTGGTTTTGTATTTCGGAGGCTTGTGGTAGAAATGTTGGTAGTGACTTTGTGTCCATTGGATAGATGTGATTAAGGGATAATAAGTTTTTAGTGGAAAATTGTCCGTGTGCTGCTTCCCTGTGGGGGCTATGGAAATTAAGAAATTCCTTATGTTTTTATGGTATTCCTTGGATGGATGTGAGATCTCTAGTCTTAGGGGTTGCTGTTATGCTCTAGTCTTGGGCACTTCTATGCCCCACCAGTCAGGAAGCAAGAATTCTCCATGAAGGTGAATAAGTTGAAAGCAATTGCCACAAGGCAGGTTCAGATTACTGGATGAAGCACGTCAAAGACAAATCGGACTACAAGTTTCAGCATGCTTATGACTGGGAATCTGATGTCTTTCCTAATGAAGTGTAGGCGAAGCTCACAGAAGCTGACAGATGTACGTGGTTCGGGTGGAGATGGAAAAAAGTGGATCAACCTCACTGCGCTCTGAAAGGTGCCAGAGTTCCAAACATATCAAAGGAGTTATGTATGATCAAACCCAGAAAGAACAGTCCAACAGGAGGTGAAAAACAGGGTGTGTTTAGATCACCAAAATTTGGTGCAAAATTACTGTAGAATGTCACATCCGACACTGTAGCACGTTTTGTTTGTTAGTGGTAAATATTATCCTACCATGGCGTAACTAGGCTCAAAAAGAATCATCTCATAACGTACATCTAAACTGTGCAATTAGTTTATTTTTTACCTAAATTTACTACTTTCGATACATGTGCGGCATTTTGATGTGATGGAGAATCTTCTTTTTTGCATAGTAAAATTTTTGGGAGGAAGTTGGGGCTCTAAACAGGGCAAAGGGATTCTTGAGCTTGAGTTCTGTTCTTGTTTCTCCCCTCATAAATGGCCAGCATGTCCTTTAATTCGTCACACAAATCAGCAATTCAGTGTTTCCCGAGTCAACACCATTGTGAAAGAAATACAGTGAGATACCCAGTTTAATTAGTCGCAATTCACATGTCTGATGCAATGATTTTCAGAGGTATATATCTCCCAAAAGATACAGCCAAAGCATCCAAAGTATTCCCGCTAGTCATGTAATTCAGCAATGATACATTCTTACAAGTTCACACATAACATAAGAACAGGCCTACACGGTCAATTCGGATCTTGAGATAAGAATGCCATCAGAATCGGCATAGAGCCATTCTCCATCGCAAATTCTAGTCCCTGCAAAGGTCACAGGAGCATGCTTCTCGCCGATGCCCTTCTTGTTTGACTTGATAGGGTGCGAGTTCAGAGCCCGGATGCCAACGTCGCAACCATTTATTTCATCGACGTCCCCGATGCAGCCATTGAGCACCACACCAGCCCACCTGTAAGAGCAAGGCCAATAAGCTTGGCTATAAGCCAAGCCATGTCATTTGGAGACAAGCTTAATAGCCTATTCATACAATAGTTGATCTTTTATACCTAATTCAACTCATATATTTTACTAGTACATGGGTCCCACCACCACATTTACTGTAGCTGCTGCAGCCAATACTTGTACGTGAGCTGAACCACCAAAGCAAACTACTGGCCAACACACGGTAGTGGAGGGACCATGACTTTGGTTGGTGTGCTAAGCGCCGGGCGCCGCATGCAGCGCCAAGGTGGTGTTTTTCCCTCCTTCCTCTCTCTTCCAACTAGCAATATGCTGACGTGTCTTGGCTATAAGCCAAGTGACGTGGCCTTATTGTACCTGCTCTAAGGTCACAGGAGCATGCTTCTCGCCGATGCGCTTCTTGTTTGACTTGATAGGGTGCGAGTTCAGAGCCCGGATGCCAACGTCGCAACCATTTATTTCATCGACATCCCCGATGCAGCCATTGAGCACGACACCAGCCCACCCGTTATTCTGCGCCAGCTGGGCAAGGTTACCACCCAAAACTGCACAGCGCATGCTCCCACCGGCGTCAACCACCAGGACCCTACCGTGACCTTTCTCCTCAAGGAACTCGCGGAGCAGCACGTTATCCTCGAAGATCTTCAGTCTCACGTATGGGTGTGTTTAGTTGGTGAAATATTTTGGGTTGGGATACTGTAGCACTTTTCGTTTGTATTTGATAATTATTATTCAACCATGGACTAAGTTTAAAAGATTCATCTCGCATTTTTCAGCCAAACTATGTAATCATTTTTTTATTTATCTACATTTAATGCTTAATAAATACGTTAGAAATTTCATGTGACGAAGAATCTGTAGCACTTCTTGGGTTCAAGAACTAAACATGGCCAGCAAAAATCTGCCGCCTTCCATAGATTTGTGAAACTAAAGTTTTCTAGAAAAATACATTAAGATATGGTATCCAATTAGTATCATTAGATTTATTATAGAGTATATTTTCATAAAAGGTGCTTATTTTATACATACATCCTCCATTCTAAATTATAGTTCGTTTTGACTTTTCAAGATAGGCGTCGGACTCGGTCGTGAGTCGCCCGGAATAAGCGGAGTGACTGAATATTTAATTATTATTTAGCCTTATTAGTAATTTTATTTAGTTAAATTAAGAAAAGTTAGAAAAAGACTAATGAGCGACCCGTTAGCAATTGTAAGTTCCTTATATAAATATGGGGAAACTATCATGAGACAATCAAGAAAGAAATAATTTAGGGTTTACCCTATCGTTCTCTAGCTCTAAGCCGCCGCCGCCCAGAAGCCTTTGCGCCGACCGCCGCCGCCGCTGGCGCGCTCTTCCAACGCCTCGTCATCTCTCGTCTTCCCCTCGCGTGACCGGAAGCGGGTCGCGTGATGATTGGTATCCGGAGACCAGGCGATCCAATGACCTTGATTTGGGCGAAGCATCGCGGAGGAGGTCAACGGCATCATCGACAACTACATCGCGGCACGGAGGCAAATTCAGCCCATCATCGGATAAGCACGTTCCGCCCTCCAACCAATGAGCCCACAATAACGCACCTCCGACTCGGCAATTCTGCGGTGGGCGGCTTGAAGTAGCATACGACGGCGGGGCCTCGGTGGCATTTGGAGGATCTTGAATTATTCAACAAAATCTATCGAATTCATTTCGAGGGCCAGGCTGGATCTCAGCAAACGGGGAGAGATGTCGATTCGGTCGAGTCGCCGGGAATAAGAGAGTGGCTGAATATTTAATTATTATTTAGCCTTATTAGTAATTTTATTTAGTTAAATTAAGAAAAGTTAGAAAAAAGACTAATGGAGTGCGGCCCGTTAGCAATTGTAAGTTCCTCATATAAATATGGGGGCAACTATCATGAGACAATCAAGAAAGAAATAATTTAGAGTTTACCCTATCGTTCTCTAGCTCTAAGCGCCGCCGCCGCCCCGAGCCCTGCGCCGACCGCCCCGCGCTGCCCACCCGACAGCGCCGCCGCCCCACCGCCGCAGCGCCAGCGCCAGCGCCAGCGCCAGCGCCGAGCTCTTCCAGCGCCTCGTCATCTCTCTCGTCTTCCCCTCGCGTTGACGGGAAAGCAGTGTCGTGACAATAGATTATTTTTGTTATGCACCTAGTTATACTACGTGTCTAAATATATAGGAAAAATGTATCTAGAAAATCCAATATCCTATAACTTGGAAGAGAGGAAGTATTATAAATGTTGTTTTTAATATAAAAATAGTCAAAATTAAAAAAGTTTGGCTGGTACGGATTCTAGAAATTAGAGACAAAGGGAGTACTTGCTAGCTAACAACCTCTTTTATCACACAAAAAGCGTGTCATGAATGCATAGCCTTCCTTTCACACAGAAAATATGTCATGAATGCATTCAATCTTATCATACAGAAAATCCATATAACAATATACTTTTGTCACGGGACATCATAACAATATATTGCTTATGTAAAATTGCAAATCTAATATATACATGCAATCTATAAGGGGCACGGGTGTCACGACCCGTTTTTCGGTCCAACGCGAGGGGAAGACGAAGGAGATGACGTGGCGTAGGAAGGGGGCACGGCGGCGATGGATATGGCGGCGGCGGTGCGGTTGGCGCGGACGGCGGCGCTTTCCGGGCGGCGATGTCGGCGGCGGCTTAGAGCTAGAGATAGGTAGGGTAAACCCTAAATTATTTCTTTCTTGATTGTCTCACCATAGTTGCCGCGATATTTATATGAGGGGTTTACAATTGCTAACGGACCAGGCCCATTAGTCTTTTTCTAACTCACCTTAATTTAACTAAATAAATTTACTAATAAAGCTAGATACTAATTAAATATTCAGCCACTCCGCTTATTTCGGGCGACTTCATTTGGCGAGTCGACATCTCTCCCCCTTTGGAGATTCATTTCGTCCTCGAATTTGGAATTTGGATATATTTTGTTGAATAGTTCAACATCCTCCCATGAAGCATCTGCAAGCTGTTTTGTTCTTCCATTTGATGAGCACTTGAAGGCGACCTGGGACTCTCGATTTAAGCATGAGTTGAGGTTCGGGAAACGGTGTACCATCATGAATCGAGGCAAAGGGAATATTAGTAGGTACCTCCCCGTGGTGTGGTTTGAGCATGCTGACATGAAAGGCGTTGTGGATGCGGGTTCCAGAAGGTAGATTCAACGCATTTGTGGCGGGGTAATAATTTTTGGCGTCTTTGAAGGGTCCAAAATATTTAGGAGAGAGATTGCCTTTGTGTAATTCGGATATTGTTGCCGCAGATCGGGATAAAAGTTTGAGCCAAACATAATCACCCACTTTAAATTGTCGGTCCGTATGTTTAGCATCAAAGTATTTACGGTAATAATCTTGAGACAATTGTAAACGAACCTTTGTCCGATTGAGAAAAGCATCACGTTGAGTTAATAAGTCATCAATTCTTTGGTAATGTTGTCTCACCCGGATTATAGCCACGGATTGTAGGAGGGTCGCGCCCATATACCGTTTAAACGGTGTTGTTTTGGTCGATGCATGGTATGAAGTATTATAACAATGTTACGCCCAAGGTAGCTGTTGACTTTTGTTATAGCATAATATTATTAGTCAAATAACATGAAATAAGGGCTTAACTTAGATATCAACATAAGTCTAGGGGTCTAACTAATATATTTCCATGAGTTTTGGTATTCTATGACTTTGCAGGGACTAACAGATAAAATCAGAGAAGATCGATGAGAATCGGAAGAATTTACATGCCATACGATGACACGACTTAACCGTGAAGTAACTCAATCCGAATTGTGGACTAAAACACTCTAGAAGATACCGAGAAGACACCGGAACAAGCGGGGAGACCGAGAAGAGGTCAACCCCGGCGGCCGCCCGGGGCCATTTAGGCCGGCCGCCAGGTGGGTCCACCTTTTCAGTCTCACATTTTTATGTCGGTTTACCACCGACTTTGAGGTTGTATCTACACCGTAGCTGGAGGTCGGTTTGATCCAAGGGTCCCTGTTCATCGCCAAGTTCTATATAAGAAGACCGGTGACCCCGGGGTGAAACCCTAATTCATTATCAAGTTATTCTACTTCATTATCATCCGAGTTCATCTCAACTCAAGTCCAACCAAGTCTAGACCTAAGCCCTAGTTCATCATATTAGAAGTAGTTAGCTACATAGCTAGTTCTAGAGGAAGATCAACTTCATCTTGGATTCACGATAGTCAAGAAGTAGCGGGAGCATCGTTCTTGTGGCTTCTCTCTTGTATTCGATCTGTAAGTATTATTATCGAGATACAATTGATATGACTTTGATCTATATCATGATTATATTCTTATTGATATGTATCCATGCATGCTATGATATATTTAGTTTAGTGAGTTTGTCTTATATCTTATGCATGGAATTGTATAGCATCCACGTAGATGATCACTATATGGGTGATAAGCAATGTGTAAACGTGGTGTTTATACAACGTTTATCTCGCAATTGCACCCTACATTCCGGGGCGTGTGGTAGATGGCGTGCAGGAGTGCTTGATCTGTTGAGTCCTTTGGAGACCACCCTCAGAATGCTAGGCCTAGTTGAGCTTTAATTACGGTGATGATCAAGTTTCGTCCTTGGTTGTCATTGGTAATGCTTACCATGTGTAGATGTAATGCAACCTTGCCGTGATAGCTAGATGTATTGCACTAATTGTAGTATTCATTGACATATGATTAGGAGTATCTTAGGAATATTCTTTACGTTCTTTCTATAACATGCTAATAGCTCATTATGATACTAGTGGCATATGATGATCTTAGACTTGGGTAGTTATCATTTATTCAATTATCTTTATCTTGTGACTTATCCACATTAATGAGTATTGTTTGATGCATATGGCTACTCTACATTATATAGCTGTAAGTGGATCTCATAAGTAAATCACTTCCTAAATCATTAGACATCCCTTTTCTCTCTACTTTCCATAGACTCCCCTTCCCGTGGTAAAATATAAATACGATACCTGAATTACTCCCGGTAAAGTGCTACGATGGTATTCCTATCACGTGGCGCTTGCAAATATCATGTTCACTCTTTTATCAAGGCCTTATCAACAATATCATACCCGCATTTCTTAGAGCGTTATTGCTAGGGTGACAGACTAGTGTGTAGGTAATGCCAAAAAATGAGTGGTATATCTTGAGTACATATCCTGGTGAGATTAACTCCACTATGGATAATGATATCAAGTTTACACCCCACTACTAACACCGCCTAATTTCGCTTTGTTGGATCATGAGATTAATTCCATATCCAAGCTAACACGATTAGATAGATACCCAATATATTTCTCTCGCCTTTTCTAAATTGGGATCACATTTAGAAATATCAACAGGAACCATCTTACCCGATCCTTTGGTTTGTCACCACCAAGTCAATAGCAGATACATTGTAATATTTTGTTAAGCGCCTCGGCATGTCCATCCGCTTGAGGATGATAAAGCCGGCGTTGGTGATAAAATAATGTTGGACGAGACGAGACCGTATCGCACTCATATTTCTCTATTTACTTCCTCTATACATCCACGGTCATCAAGATTCCCTCCTTCTGACACATTCTTCGCACTCATCATTCCTTTATATCTCTACTCTATACCAACTACTATTAGTGGGGCCTACCTATAATTTTGTCTAAATATAGCGATGTGAGATCTAATTTTTGAAGGATTTATTGCAACAAATTTAATGGTGTAATCAAAATTTAATTTGGATTTTTAGTTTGAGAGTTATAACACATTCTAGGTGCTAAAATAGTGGGTCCCACCACTCACCTCTCTCTTCCCGCCTCCCCGCGCGTGTGTGGCTGTGATCCGGCGGCGTAGCGAATTACCGGGCGGGCGCCGGGGAATACCGAGAGAGGGGCACGCCACCTTGGATCTGGGGACCAGAACGCACCCCGCTGCGGCAAGTTTTTACGGCATGCAATTGTTGGGAAGGGGTACAGGACCCAGTCGCGGGCGGTCACGAAAAGCTCTTGCCAAAATTAGCTCATGAAAATCACATCTCGATCGCTAACCACGGATCTTGGCAAACCATGTAATCAAACAATCTACGAGAAAAACTTCGAGCTCATCGAAGTTGCGATTGTGCGGGTGAGATAGGGGTATGAAGTGGGCATACTTGGAGAGACGGTCAACCACTGTTAAAATTACCGATTTGGTGCCAACTTTCGGGAGAGCCTCAATGAAATCCATTGAAATATCCTCCCAGATCTACTCTGGAACTGGTAAAGGCTAAAGAAGTCCAATTGGATGAAGATGTTCAGTTTTGTTGCGTTGGCATACCAAACAATCATTCACAAAATTGCTGACAATGTGTTTATCATTTTTAACAAAGAAAGTCTGACGAAATCTATGCAATGTTTTTCTATATTCCTTCATGAGTGAATCATGAATTGCATGTAGAATCGTGCGAAGATGTTTGGATAATTTGGAAAGCCATACCTTTTTGTTGAACAAAATCAATCCATTACGAACCTCCCATGCTGAGTCCTTATAGTTGATTATAGAATCAATAAGGCCTTAGACCTGAGATTATCGTATGTACTCAAGATGTGAAACGACCTACTTAGAGACTATCAAACGTTACTCCATAATTGGGTAGCTATAAAGGTAGTCTTCGGGTTTGTCGGGAAGCATCTTTGTGAGGCATAGTCAATCAAGATGGAATTGCCCCTCTCCATGAGAGATATCAACTGGACCACTCGATTGATTGGATCAAGAAATGCATGGCGTGCTTGGGTTAAGTGTTAACCCACGAGGTGGACCAAATATCGTGTGGCAAGGGAATAACATGTATATGAGTTTGTGGTGGTTCGTCTAATATGATCATTGCGTACACATGAGAGTTGACACGTCTTGCTAGAGGCCGCTTATCGGCTATTGGTGAGTAGGCGTACTTTCGGGCCATGTCTATGTGTGCGTGAGCCCATAGGGTCGCACGCTTAAGGGGAAAGGAAGCCTTTGATTCGGATATGATCCAATTAGACGAGGCTTAGGGTTACTAATGGGCCTCCGGCCGGGAGCCTTGTTAGGGGCGCCTATATATATATGAGAGGTGGGCGGGGCTAGAAAAGCCAATCCGCGCCACTTTTGGCGGCCGCCGCCCACGCCCTCGCCTCTTGCTCCACCAGGGGACCTAGCCGGTCCGGAGCCGCATCGCTTCCTCCCTGTATGCGTGTGGGATACCTCGGAGGTCTTGCCGCACGGAGCACAAGGACGAACCGCACGTGGAGGGCGGTCGTGAGCAAGCGCACGTACTTCTTCGCCTCTGGCGCACAACTCAACGTCGAGGGTCGACACTTCCGCACTGCTGGCGTCTAGTGGTAATCCGTGATCTATAACTAGCGATAGATCCTTGGTTTATGGGCAGAAAATTTTGTTTTGGCTGGCGTAAGCGGTCCCATATTCGCCGAGGCACCAAGGGAAATTTGGACCGGCGTGGTGCCGGGTTGGTAGGGGTGACGCGGCGGCCGCTTGCATGGCTGGCGCCTCGATCCTCTCCGGTGTGGCCTGGCTGGGGGTGTTGCAATGGCAGTGGTTGTCGTTTTCCTCTAGTGTGTGGAGTGGTAGAGTTGGCGGTGGCAGCTGGTTCGTGTCGATGTCCCAATCCGACCAAGCGGTATTGATGGCTGCTCGAGTTGATGCCCCAATCCAAATGAGCGGAGCTTTCGGGTTTTTAGTCTTTATTCCATCCGCTGGTTCGACTAGTTGAGTTGTGTGAGTTGTTGGTGTCAAGTGGTTGCTCGCATCGATGACCCAATCCGACCTAGGGGTTGTGGCTTGTGTCGATGTCCCAATCTGACCAAGCAAGGAGTTGAGTGGGCGCTAGTTGTGGCGCGAGTTGAGTTGACTTGGTACCTAAGTTTGCGGGTGGAGTAGGATACCCTCTAAAAGCGGGGCGGCACTTGCCTTTTTCTTTATTCGTCTACTAGAAATTTTAAAGGCAGAAATCTGTCCAATGATTTGTTAGAAATTTTTTATTTTTATATCTCACAAACAAAGTCGAGTTTGGACAAGATATTTTACAAGATTGTGCATCATCGTATCGTCTACATGTGTGATTTTTTAAGTAAATTTAGATGACTTTTTGTAATGATTTGCACACAGGTTTTCACAAGCAAAATTTTGGTTTCATAGGATACATTGTCTATATAGATTGGAGTAACTACAACCTGAGAGTATAGGAAATAGCAGCAAGCTGCTGCTAGAGCTTTGCATAAAGCAGCCGCTCTAGCTCCTCTATATGTACAGCCTCCATGCACATGAGCAAACGGACGTCACGGCTGCCAGCACCGTCGTCATCGTTCATCAAGAACACAACTCCCCCGCGGTGGTTCTCTGCCAGCGACATCAACTCTGGCTTCCCCCACCCAAAATCTGCAGCGTATTGTGGCCTGCCCAACCAGCTGGTAATATGCAGGTCTGTTTGCGACAAGGTGCCCCTCGGAGGCCGGCTGTCCATCTCAGCCATCTCAAAGTAGTCGATCGCAGAGCGCACCAACTCGTCATCCATCCGGTCAATAGTGCCTTTGATGCGGCCAGCGACGGACCCCAACTCCTTCGTGGCAATATCTTGCGCTGCGCTGGTGACGCCTAGCCAAAACATCGCGTTGCCGAAATACTGGCTCGGGAGGGGCGGCCTTGTTCTTCGCCGGATGTCGACTGGGAACGTGAGGCGTGCTTGAATCTGGTGGGAGCGGCGCACAACGCACACACTCTGCCACACGAGAGCGCTCCACGGCGCAAAAGGTGCTTGCACGGCCACCGCAGAGGTGCTTCAAGGAGGCGATCTGGTCCTCGAAAATGGTGAAGACTTGGATGGCAAGAGGTCCTGACGGGTCGGACAAGACGTGCTTAGGGTAGAACGTCGAGAGTGCATCGGGGTGGACTGCGGGCGGGGGGACGTCTCGCGGAGTAGGGTGCGGTCATGGCAAGGAGCTCCCGCGGTAGCGTGGTCGCCATGCTTGGAGAAGGCCGACCATGTCCGGAAGAAGTGGAAGCGCCTAAGGCATCAGCGGCAGCATGGTGGAGAGCTGTCCCTAATGCCACCCCTCCACACTTCAAGAAAGTCACCTGCCATCATAAACACGACAATTGTATTTTATTTAAGGGAGTTGCTATATCTCTTTCACAAGAAATTTGACCCAGATTTCTTGCAACAACAAGGACTGTACGATTTAAAACCAACGGTCAGCTAGTCATCCAGTCAAGAGAACTCACCGGACCCCGAAACACGCGGGGAGTCATTCTTAATGGGCCTGCTACAGTAATGGGTATCAGATCTAACCCGTTAACAAACAAAGACCACAACCCACATCTACAGCCACCGAACGGTTATTACAGAATTGCCATTGAACCCTCCAAAGAAGAAAGAAATACACAAAGGAACACACCGTTTCTGTACAAGCCCGGTCAGATCTAGAACTACAAGGAGTTTGAAAGCGTCCGAAAAATCAGCAAGAAGGAGTTTGAAACGTTCCCCTGTACACACTGTTCCCTGTTGTTGTTCTTTGTTCATCCTCATCCCCCACAGTTCTTGTCCTTTGTTCCTTGTCCTTTACTTGTCCTTTTCTTGTACTTTTATGTATGATGTCTACAGCAACTCTGTTCGATTTCTTTGTCCTTCCTTCTTTCCAACTATGTACAATCTGTACGATCTCAACACACATGCCAAAACTGAACACATATGTCCAACAGAACACAGATGTCCAGGGCAATGTAGGATCAGTAGGAATCATAATTCCATATAGTGATCACTAATATTGCAGTTAACTAAATTTGTAATCTACACTATAACAGTTTGCAATTTAGAATACAACAGTCTACAATTCATCATTACAGTGAAGGATATCCTAAGAGTTTTTTGTATATCCTAAGCCTTTTTGTATAGATGCATAGTCAGATTACTTATTAAACTATCAGAAGGGAACCCTCTATCTACCAAATTGTATAGTTACTTAGAGAGACTAAAAAGTCAACATAGCTAAACCATTTTGGGAACTAATATAGAACCCAACAGAAGGCAAACTAAAATGGAAATCAATGACTTAGTTCAGAATAAAAAAGTGTAAACTATTAAGCAGTACCTCACTCTGTAATTGCAATCTAAAACATGAATAAGACAATGAAGCAGAAAGCACACCTTGAAGTGACATGCAACATTGTCCTTGACAGTGAAGGCACCACTGGACTAGACAACTTAGTACGCAACAGACTTGACAGTGAAGCATTCTTGCATTGCTCTACTCGCTGTGACCGCTCAAAGTTGGTGGCACACATGATTAGCAACCATTTTTAACACATCATGGTTTCTGAAAAAAGACAATAACGATATGCAATCAATTAGACTTGTTGGACTACACAATTAGGCTTGTTGTTCTAGAGATGATTTGCTAAACCGAACAAAACACAAGCCTAATTGTTAGAGTTAGCAGTACTTGATAAACTGAACAAAGTGAGATTAATAAATCATGTCTTGCCTGAAGATGACTTCAAACATTTGAACTGGTGAGTCTCAACATTCATAAGGTCAAGTATCCTAGCTGAAGGATTCTAACTTAATTGACAGTGGTAGACCCTTGAAATGCAAGATAGAGTAGGAATTGATGTAGAAGCCAAGACAAGACAAACTAAAATGGAGATTAATAAACTGATCATTTCAAACATCCTCACTTCAGAATAAAAAAGTGTACACTTTTAAGCAGTAGCTCACTATCAATTCATAGATTCCAATTTTAACATAGATACTGATGGTCAGTACCCCACAATTTTAGGTCACTGACAAAGGAAAGGATGCAGGTGCTCCTCATGACTTAATTACCAGCAGCAAACATGAAAAAACATGAGCAGGTGATTGTGGGACTCACTAATGACATGCAGGTTCATTTGAATGCCTAAACCCATCCAGTTATTAACCACATAAACTGCTTCCTGAAAAGAGAAAAAGCAAAAAAAAAAAAAAAATAGGATCAGTATCAATCCAAATTTCATATACTCATCACTAAAATTGCAGTTAACTATGTTTGCAATTTAGACTATAACAATATGCAATCAATTAGGCTTGTTTGCATACACAATTAGGCACATAAACTGGTCTGCCCATTCTGTAGACCTTCTTCAATGGCGAGTAGCTCCCTAGACTACAGTGAGTTGAGGTTCTCACCTTTCAGATGCCTGCACATCACAAGTTACGGACATGCTAGCACAATCACAACATGAAATACAATACAAGGGGCATGACAAGATAAAGACATTGGGTAGAGAACAATACAAGGGGCATGACAAGCGACTATAGAACACAATCAACAAAAAATACAATACAAACTACAAGACAAGGGACAATCCAAACACAATTCGCGGGTCCTGTGATGACTTCGCATCTCGGCCTCGAGGGCCTAACGGCCCACTCGGCCTCGAAGCGAAAGTGTTACTTTTCAAAGGCGCCTTCAGGCGCAAAGGTTTATATAGGGAATCAAGCGATGTCATTTTATACTTTGTTGTCTTGTATCGCAGGGTCCCTCGCTTGTTTTTAAACAATTTGTTTTTAATACAAGAGACAATACAGGATAAAACATCAAACATAAACAAGGTTCTGAGTTAACAATTTTTCTTTTTTGCGAGGTCCACATCCAAGGAGTTCATGAAATCGAAGAACCAGATTCTTTAAGGCAGAATGGTCTTGGAAGTGATGATAATGCCATCCAACTTACTCAATTGTCCAGACAGGCAGGCAGCAGGTAGTAATCCTTGAGGAAAAAAATAAAGGGTGACTACAGCAAGTCAGAAGACAGAAACTAACATTTAGGCCTTATAAAAACAATCAAGATGCCAAGATCAGTTCAAATATATAGCATTCAAATATGATGCTGTACCATGGCATTCAAATATACAACATTCAAATATATAGCAGATCTGGACAGAAATTCATGGTGCAGTTCAAATATGGTGTGCACTACATGCACCATGGCATTCAAATATGGTCTGGACAGAAAACTAGTTAAGCAGTCAAGTTTTTATTTGGTAAAGTAGTTCCATCATTCAGACACAGTACATTCCTATTGAATGTAAGATGCCATCTAAAACAAGTGATGAAAGGAACAACCCATTGATAATTCCATTTATCAATTTTCACAATACAATACAACATATAATTTTCTACTGCTAGACTGCTGCAGTCGTCTCTAGGCACAAAAACGACAGTTTTTAAATCATGCCATCTAAGACAGCTCAATCTTCTCTAGGCACAAAAACGACAGTTTTTAAATCATGCCATCTAAGACAGCTCAATCTTCTCTAGGCACAAAAAAGGAACTGTAGATTGCAATATAGCCACTTCCTACCGGCTTAATGAAAATACCGCAGAAACATATAATCAATAGGCCGTGCTCAATCTAATCAAAATGGAAGCTTCCATTTGTGTTAAAACTTCATTGCAGTGCTCAATCTTCCCTAGGCATCACAACTTATTGCTAAATAGTAAGGAGTGTCTGTTATTAATGAAAATACGATGAAGCATATTCAAAGACAGAACTTTCTTTATTTGGCTTAAAAAGGCCACTTTCTACTTATCTAGCATATATAGTACTTCACATTTAACAGCACAGAACATCAAATAATTTCCTCTAGTCAGTTGAGAGCAACTGTAATTCCCTGTTCAAACACAAAATGAAGTTTGATAATCAACCACATGATCCATCAGTTCAGTTCAGTTCCAGACTCAAGGATCACTAGATGAATGGAATACAGTACAAGGTGCTGTGACACACTGAACATTTTAGCTGCTACCCAATGCAAATTCACAGGATGTATCGAGTAGCAAATGGAACCAGGTGAACTATAGAACATACCTAGTGATATGGCCATAGCTATAAAGCTAAAACATGAATTAGCAATTTCAAAACTCAATTGTTTTAGTTATGCCAGCAAACTTGCTCTATAACTCTAAGGGTACCATATATATTCTTGGACGAATAAAAGTCAAAGTTAGTATACCCAACAAATATGTTCTGCATTGCTATATCCGTGTTCTTCATTCATAATTGATGATATCTGATGAACACCTTAACAAAATGAAAATATATTACAAATTACAGAAAGATAATGACAAAATTGCACTTGCTAAATAGTGCAATTTCTAGTATTAAAAAATTAAATTACTACAGGAAAACAAAAGGCTCTACTAGCAACCTGCATGTCACTAACAGACTAGAACCAATCGATATAGCAACCTGCATCGCACCAAGCATGTTAAGGTGCATCTGACTAGGATCCAACTCAGGCTTATCTCTTAGGCCAACATGACCAATACCCACAGGCGAACAAGAGATAATTTACAACTATTTTCTATGGAAAGACAAGGACATAAGAGGTTGGTGTTGTAGCACAAATAACAGAGACAATGATACATATTTGAAGAATTTGACCACAAAGAACAAGAGACAATTAACAACTATTTTCTATGGAAAAACAAGGACATAAGAGGGTGGTGTCCTAGCACAAATAACAGAGACAATGATACAGATTTGAAGAATTTGAACACAGAGAACAAGAGACAAGTAACAACTCTTTTCTATGGAAAAACAAGGAAAAAAAAGAGACAATTAAGGCATCCTATGCATAACATTTAGAATCCTCCACACCAATTACAATAGCTCAATTAGCAGCCATCCTACTTCAGTTCTTGGGTTGCTACTTTCTATATGAGCGATGAGACATTGAGCTTGCCTTTAGATTCAAAATGAACGGAGGATCAATGGACTCCGTTTTCTCTACAAACTTTCACAAGCTCCTCCAGTTCAGCGCAACTGGTATATATAGGGAAATGTGTCAGTATGTCAATAAGTCTCGCAAAAGCAAAGCCAAGTGCCTTGTGATGATAGTTAATAAACAGCCTGGCATAAAAAATCACCACAACGAATTTGAAATATTACCATTAGCATACTGCAAAGATACCTGCATTTGTATCGGACACTGCAGCTGTAATGGCTTTCGTTCATAAGATCACCAAGTTTCTTAAGCTTATCTTCCTCACTGCACACAGACAGAAGTATGTGTCAGCTGAAGAATGGCTATATCATATAAAAAATTAGAATCAATTTCCAAGTACTGTGAGGATACACCCAACCTAGGGAAGAAATATCTAGATAGAATTTTCTTCTTCAAACAAATAGAATGACAATATAAGGCAGTGAAGATGAACACTGTGTATTGCCAAAAGGGGTCTTCCATCATTGACATACCAGGACAAACTCAAAGGTCTTCCATCACTCCGCGCATCAGTCTCCGAAGCTCCGAGGGACAGATCTGCCAAGGTTCGATTAGCTGTATGTCTATGTTGAATCAATAAATTCTTATCATTAAGCAAAAGCCAAATGATGAAAAAAACCTTGGATATGCACATGAGGGATATTGACCAGAGACATGGACACGACACAAGCCCAACAACAATTGCGCCTATAATACATATGTCTAACAATAAACAAGGGACACCAAATATATATGATCTTGAAAAGTTACAGAAAATATATATGAAAATTGCACATTTAAGATAGTGCAGGTAGTACTTGTTGATATTGCATTTATATTCTATGTAGAAGCGTGAAACTAGTCACTAGTGTAACATACCATAATTCTGAAATACTGGGCAAAAGGAAAATAATCTCCATTTGCACTATAGTTTTAGACACAGAAACCATAGGTGTCTTTTACCTCTGTTACGCGATCAAGTGTAAGATTCTTGCAACGTGGTAACCAACATTGCTATATCCAGGTGCTAGGTACCCTGAACATTGCTATACAACGTGGTAACCAACGTGCTAGGTACCCTGAACAATGAATAGCTCCAATTCTGCAAGTGAATAAAAGTAGCAGCATTCTACCTGATGCCCAAGTGCAGCTGCTAAAAATGACACAACACTGAGTTGTTACTCTTTGAACCTTGAACGGACTGCCTGTGGAAGCAAATGAAAATGGCAGCCAGCTGCTTACCTTCTTACCTGATTGCCGAAGGCGCCTACTGTTAAGAATTCAATTACCTGTTGCTGTCGATCTGCAATGAAAAATGCAAGCTCTTGACAAATCAAAACTGGAGGCATAGAGCAAGCACGGGCTGCTGCCTTTGTCGCTCAAAAGCTAACCACAAGCTGCTCAAAATGCAAGCTGTTGATACTGGTCTGATTGCCACAAATGAACTGCAAAGCAGAGCGTCGTGGAGCTCGAGCTCGACACCGCAGCATAGGAAACGAAGGACCAAAACCAAGGTGTCGGACGCGGTGAAGCTCACTGGAGCCCAATACCGTAGAGTCTGGGCATGAAAGCAGCGCTCTATGGAGGGAACAGACAAGGTCACCCATGGCCCCGGCCGGCGAAATCTAAATTACTCGGTGTGCAGTCGCACGAACAGAAAAAGGGCGAGCACAAAACTGCTTAAATTCGACCCAAAAAAAGTGCAAAACAAATTGATTCGACACCAAATCTTGCACAGGTGATCACAACTGAGTTGAGAAGCTACTCCTAGAAGATCATCACCCGAAATCAATTCAAGCCTCACAAAATTCAGATCGAATGCGACAACACACAATTTTCCCCAAAAAACGAAATTCGATCATTTCTTTGTGCTCGTGTGGAATTAATGCAATTCATGCATAGGGTAGCATCACCACAGGTCCTTTCATTGATCAAGCCAACAATAACGAGCCAGAATGCTCTCAAATCGACAAATAAAAAATTCTCCAAAAATAGCTCAGAAAAACACAGAAATCCTCCCATAAATCCACGAGATGAACACGAGGGAGAGGGAAGATGATGAAATCAACATCTAGCAGAACCCTACCCTAACCCAATCCAGGAGACGCACAAACCCTAAATCACCAGAATCAAACGAAAACTCAACGAATCCTAAATGAACTCACCTTTGGCGTCGCTCCGAGTCGAGGACGACACAGATCCACTGGAGGAGACGCCGCTACCGCCGATGGATGTGCTAGAAACGCACCAGAAGGGAGAGGGGAGGCGGGTCGCCGATGACGAAGAGCGAGTGAATGGGAGGGAGGAGAAATGAAAGAGTGAGAGGCGCGTCTGCTCGGTTCACGTCAGACTCGGCCAGATAACGGGTTCGGTATCAACTAGACCCGAAACAACAACGAACCCAAATAAAATAGCGGACCCAACAAACAAATGGACAGAAATACCACGTGTCGCCACTAGAGGTTGCAAGAGAGATAGCCACAATTTCTTACAAAAGACGGATAGGAAAAGTGTTTATTTAAATTGATGAAATCTTGAAATAGCGTAGTACCGGTTTTTCGTTATGTATCTTATAGTGCTTTATTTAGAGTCATTTGGCTCTTATTTATTTTAAATAAATACTGTAATAATTAAACATGACTGCAATCAACAAAACAATAGGGACATAAAAATAAATAGATCATACATAAGTATATAACATTTTTAGAAAAAAAGATACATACTAGTTTCATATTTTTTTGATTTAAAACAATTCCTTTATTATGAATTTTAGGTATCAAATAAAACCAACTGCTTATTACAGTAGAAACAAGACCTTTGAAACCAGCTGCAGGACCCAATTTATCTACTCCATTTGGTGTTGTTAAATGTTGAAAAATAGATAAATACTAAATTTTAGTCTTATTTAATCTCTAAATTATCAAAAACATGGAGACTAAATAAGGGCTAAAAAGAGCGACGAGTGGTCCGTGGTCGCATTTAACCCCTAGTTCACTAGTCTCTCAAGCGATACTAATTGGGACTAATGGTCCCATTTAGTCTTATCAAGTTCTAAAGAATCCAAACGCCTCCTTAATATTCAACAGCATGGAATGGAAGCAGAGAAGAAGAAAGTAGTGAGTGTGGACCTGTACGGCCAACACGATGGACGATGGCTCAATGCGTGGAACAAACAGCCTCGTCAGCTCTGGCGACGGCTTCAATTTCTTGACGTCATCGGCAGTGAGATCATCAGCCTGAGCGACAACAAAGAGTGCACCTTCGCCGTTACAGCTGATCTCCATCCTACCGTCGTCTTGGTTGACGCCGAGGCGGCCGGCGAGGGGGTAGAAGGCCCCCAAGGCTCTGGCCATAGCCTCCTTGAGCCTGGCCACGTCGAAGAAATCAGCCGCCGGTGCCGCGGCAACATCCTTGGAGCCCCTTGTGTACAGGTAGATCGTTGAGTGTGGCCGTGGTTGGCGAGCCAGAGGTCCAAGGAAGAGAGCCAGAGCGCCTTCCTCGGTGTGGACTCGCTCGGTACGACAAATGACGACTCTAGCACCTCCACCTCGAAATCCATTGATTTCATTCTCTTCTCACACGCACCGATCGATCGACCGAATTGGCCGGCCGCACAACCCAACTAGCTGCAGCTACACAGGGACAAATACTTGAATACTGGAGATCACACACCAACACTGTCATTTACTGAAAGTAGTGTGGTCAGGCGAGCTATGAAATTGCATCGTTACATGCATGCTAATAGCACCATAGCTAGATTTTCCGATATAATTAAGAGTAAATAAATTAATGGGATAAATATTCCACGGCAAAGTAACTAAAGGCAAGGCGACTTACTGTAGGCATGGTCTGTAATTGCAAGAATCCAAGAACCTTACCTCAGTCGTGCGATGGCAGGAACAGGAGGGAACGGGGAGGCTGGAGCTGCGGGCTTGCGGGGAGGAGGAAATAATGGAGTTGCTGATATGTGTCCACGCAACGACAGCGGCTCTGGTAGGCGGTGTTGCTGTTCTGTGGACAACACACAACAGTCGGTGCGTGTGAGAAGAAAATGAAATCAATGGATTTGATTTCAGTTTGTGTTCTCATATATTGCAGTAAAATTAAAATAATCTATGCATGTTGGCTACATTAACACATATCACTGTCATAATTTGTGCATTGGTTTTGCCATGATAGTATAGGTAGCGACCCTCTCTATGAAGCTGTGGGAACCTTATTTAGTTTTCTGATTTACTGCTAAAAACACCGTAACCCACAATTGCTGATCCACACCAAGAGGGTTGAGTGGGCTCCATACTCTTCAGACTTGTGGCTAGGAAGCAATTTAGATATGTACTGAACTACTCATCTTTAAACTCTTTAAAGTCTTAAATTCCAAGATACTGTTATAAAAAAAAAATCCAAGATACTGATACCATGCTTGCTCAGGACCGCACACATCTTCATCAATCTTATACTTACTCTCATCCCATGTCATCACGCATTGAAACACACATCCTTTTTGATGGAAACTGGAGGGGTTGCCCCTACTGTGCTTTTATTAAAACAAACAAAGCTTACAAAACAAACTTACAGAGTAGCTCAAGAAACAAAAAAAAAAAAAAAAAGGTCACAAAAAAATCTGAAGGATTAAACATATGCTTCTAGCCATTGATGTAATGCTCTTAGTATAACTAATGCAATTCATGTCAAAACATCATTTTGCAGTGATTAATTGAGGGTTGCACTTGCTTGAAAATTGCATCATTTCGAACCATCCAAATGACCAAGACATTGTTACTATGATCTCCATAAAAAAAAGGCAACTGCAACTGCGCTCTGAAAGGTGCCAGAGTTCCAAACAGATCAAAGGAGTTATGTATGATCAAACCCAAGGTTAACCAACAGAATCTTGAGGAAGAACAGTCCAACATGAGGTGAAAAACAACGGATTCGTCCAGAGCTTGAGTGCTGTTCTTGTTTCTCCCGTCATAAATGGCCAGCATGTCCTTTAATTAGTCACTCACAAATCAGGCATTCAGAGTTTCACGAGTCAACACCATTGTGAAAGAAATACAGTGAGATACCCAGTTTAGTCACAATTCACATGCACGGTGCAATGATTTTCGGAGGTATATATATCTCCCAAAAGATCTGACCAAAGCATCCAAAGTATTTCCCGCTAGTCATGTAATTCAGCTATGATACATTCTTACAAGTTCACACATAACATAAGAACAGGCCTACACGGTCAATTGGATCTTGAGATAAGAATGCCATCGATCGGCATAGAGCCATTCTCCATCGCAAAATTCTAGTCCCCGCAAAGGTCACGGGAGCATGCTTCGCCCGATGCCCTTCTTGTTTGACTTGATAGGGTGTGAGTTTGAGCCCGGACGCCAACGTCGCAACCATTTATCTCATCGACATCCCCGATGCGACCATTGAGCACGCGACACCCAGCCCACCCGTTATTCTCGCCCGGTGGGCAAGGTTACCACCCAAAAGCGCACGGCGCATGCTCCCACCGGCGTCAACCACGGGACCCGCCATGACCTTTCTCCTCAAGGAACTCAGCGGAGCAGCACATTATCCCGAAGATCTTGTGTCACAATAGGGCCGGCAAAAAAATCTGCCGCCTTCCATATATTTGGAAGATAGGTTGGAGCACGAAGGTCACCGTTCATAATTAAAGCGGCATTAGCATCACATGCTTCAGCGGTGGCCAATGGCAAGGCAGCCATCTTATCTTGATCCAGTCCCGCTTGCCATCAAAAAGAAGAAAAGAGAAACATCAAGGAACAGGATCAGCGGTAGATCATTCCTTACACGGAGTTTTTGAACGTAACGGCAAGAGCTACGCCTTTCAATTAAGAGAGGGAAATAAAGTTTTATGTACAAGAGAAACAGCCCCCGAAAGCAGAGACAACTACATGGAAAACAACCTCCCAAACTCAGATTATGCACATCTATACTAAGAAAACTTGAATTATTAACAGTTTCCATGTATACATCTGGTTTTCCCATTGTTTAAACTTTTAAAGTACCAAACTGCCACAGACCAAATCTTACCAAAGAGAAGTTCAGTCTTCCATGAAGAAACAACATGAACCAGCAAACAAGCCTCAACTACCACAGAGCACTAGTATTTTTTATTTTTTGAGCGTAATGGTAGGTGCTCTGCTTTTCAATTAAGTAGAATAGAATTGACCTAGTTTTTAAGGAAAAACCAGGCCTAAAAACCTTACACAAGCACTAGTAAAAAATCATGCCAGGCAAAGTTGAGTCTTCCATGAAGAACATGAAGCAACAAACAAGCCTCAACTACCAGAGCACTAGAAAAAAAATCATGCCAAGCAGAGTTGAGTCTTCCATGAAGAACATGAAGCAGCAAACAAGCCTCAAACTTAGGAGCACAATAATATCTGCTTCTATAGCAGAAGAGAAGACAACTGAAGGAACAATCAAGCTATCCGATACAAAATTTCGCTCTAATGATTCTATACACAACATGGACACTGTGTGCCTCTGCTGAGGTTCTGTAACAACATCCAGCCCAGATTTTCAAGCAGAGCTACATTTCATCAAAACACAAAATGAGATGTTCGCGTGAGCCCAAAACCAGAAGCTAATAGCGCTCTAGGAGTCATAGTGTGATACAACGTCTCAGTAGTGTTTGATTTGGACCAGAACTAAGTATTTGTGCAAGGCCAAAACCCATGCGAAATCTTTGCTTCGAGTAAGTGTGTTGATTCCAGAAGATATAACAATGTAATTTAAGAATAGAACCTATGTCAGTTAACACCTAGGGTGAGAAAAGGCCACATGGTATATGAAATGGAGGTCAAAAAGAATAATAAAAAGCAGTTTTCTCAATGTTCAGGGAAAAAAATTTGGGAGTAGAGGAGGGAAGGTTGGGGCCTGGGGACCGGAATCGATGTTGGTGAGCATAATACATGGGATAATACATACATACATACATGGAATTGGGTCAGATCCGGATACAAGTAGCTTAAATTTGGGTGTTCGTTTGAACAGTATGGAAGAAAGAGAAAGGGCGAGCATACTTTGTGCCGGGAAGGGGCAGACGAAGAGCTGGCAGGCGCTGCCGGTCGGCAGCGGAGGGGGCCGACGAAGACCTGGCAAAGGGCGCTGCCAGTCGCCGGCGAAGGGGCAACGAAAACCTAGCGAAGGCCGTCGACGCTCGCCCGCTTGCCACTGCTGTCACTCGTCGCCGCCCAAGGAAAGGTGGAGAGAGAGAACGGGAGTACGGGACGAAGGATAAAACAGCCGTGGCCGCAAGCGACGCGTATTGTTGATTATTTTAAAAAAAAAAAAAACAGAACAAAACATGCTTTCTCGAACACCTTGAGTAGGTACGGAAGCTGGGAGTTGGCTCCAACCATCTAAAATCGTCAAGGCAGCGCAGCTCCTGATCGCCAACGACGTTCAAGGCATCCAGGTCTTAGAAGCCGGGAACGGGAACATGACCACGTTCCCCGTCCGGGAACGACGTTCCAATTAGGTGGATGCGGGAACAATGTGGAACGCCGTTCCCAATCGCGATGGAACGCAGCGTCCCCGGATCACGATCAATCCGGCGAACATAGAGTCCCAAATATGGGCCGAACGATGAGCCGTTGGCGTCGCCTCGCATCGCCATCAAGTGTCTTAAACACTAAGCTTGAGATCTATCCATCTGGCGATAAGAAAAGCGGGGGCAATAGGCTTAAGCGGAGCATTTTAGAGCATCTCGTGATCGCATTTTGGGAACGTTCGGGGAACACGTTCCATCTAGATTAGGTGACGCGTTCCATTTGAATTTTTACAAGCTAAAGATGTATACCCTCTTCGTTCCATAGTTTTTGAAAATGTCGTACCCGCGTCACACGTCCCGCATTACCACGTTCCTCACGTTCCGGAACACGGCTTCTAAGATCCAGTGTGGTTGTCCTCCCACTTTCGCTCCCCATCCTTGCTACCGCTGCCCCTCGCCCCCGCCATGGGGTCCCTCGCCCTGCTTCTCGAGCTCTCCAGCTTGCTGCCGCTGCATGTAGTCTAGGTGTTTGATGAAATGCCTGACTGCTGTTTTGCAATTTGGCTGTTACAGTTTTGCATGTCTGATTGAATATTATTATCTAGACTAGATGACTGACTACAATGAAGTTCTGTTACCAAAATTACAACTCTGTAATTTCAGTCAAGTTAGAACTCTGTAATGTGAATGCCAATAGAATATAGGAGTACATCAATATAAAGTATAGATAGTGAGATGGGATATTTTTTTCCTTATTTCATTTTGGGAGTTGGCAAACAGCCACATATGTAGCAAACTCATGGAGATGCTCTTAGCCGCTCTGCTCCTAGACAGAGAATCTTCTAAAATGAACAGCCAAAAATAGAAATACAGAGGGTGAAATTTTGAGCGTCTCCTGGCCTCCTGGAGGTGTTCTGACCTCCCCACCCATGTGCGCTTGCTAGCGCGAGTCTAAACTAGAAAGTTGACAGTGACGTTGACGTAGGCCACAAATGGCAAATAGTGGGTTTGTTGCATAAGTATTGATAATAGTTCGCTAATTAGCGGTATCACCACAAGCTGGGTGCGGAGCTTGACTAGGGTAGGATGGTAACAAGCCAACAAGTAGCAATTCTGTTCATTTCGTCTTTGTTGTAGCTATGAGTGAAGTTTTTAAACCGTACAAGGATTAGTTCAGAACTGGGCCTCCCGCTTTGCTGCTTCTGTGATTTTTGACAAGTAACATAGGCCTCGGCGGCTTGTTTGCTGCCCTCGCTTACTTCCATACCTCCAGCCTTTCATTAACAAAAATATGGCCGCGTGCTCCATTCCTTGTACATACTGATAAAAATAGACCTGAGGGAAAATACCTCCAACGTTCCTGTACATGTACTGTATATGTCTTCCTTTTCTCTTCAAGAATCCCATCCAGTGAGCTGGCAACCATGTGGACAGCAGTATTTTGCATTGCCATTCACTCTCTTGGCTGCTTCTTTGAGCAGGAGACGCCGGGCCAGATCACTGAATCCAAGCACACCTCGCTTCTGCTTCTCATGGCAGCATCAGCAGGATCTTTTTCCTTCGCTTCTTGATGCAGCCAGATTGCTGGTTGGATAGCTCCAAGGCTCCGTTGGGGAGAACGGCCTTGGCGAACTTTTGAAGGTCCAACGAGGCTTTGAACATGTGTTAAGAAGAATTCTAGAACTGAAGCTTCATATACATCTTCAGTTATTTCAGGTAAGTCGTCACCTCAGACATCATTTCTTGGTCTAACCATTCACTATTGTGGAAAATCATTGTGAACTATTGCTAAACCTCCATGCTCCACTAAATGAGATCTGGCAAACTTAAGATACTGCGAACACATGGTTGATTTAGGTCGCATGTGTTTAGTTTTGTGATGTAGTGATTGTCAACATTCAACATTCTCCTTCTCTTTTTTTTATCTTTTTCGCTTCGGCTATGTTCACCGGCACACGTGGGGTGTGTCGAAGACGTATCTCTTGGTTCGTGTTATGCGGTGTGGGCTCGAGAGATGGTAGAATGACGGGCGCAGGTGAAGGGGCCAAGGAGGGCGTCTTGCCGGGCCGACGGACCGCGGAGGTGAAGGGCGGACGTGAGGCTTGGACCGAGGGACCGGATCGCCGGGTGGCTAGCCATGGTGGGTCGACATCCGGGACATCGGCGAATGCAAGAGGGCGTGGCGGGACCGTGTCGATCGGGTCAAGACGGCGGCGTGCGGCGGAGAGCGGGGAGCTCGGATGACTTGGCGACTTCGGGCGGTCAAGACGGGCGATGACACGCGTGTCGAGGAGGTTTGGTGGTTTGTCCTCAAAACCATCGGGCGGGTTTTCGTGGTTTGGGCCTCAAAACCCGGGTGCGGGGTTTCGCTGGTTTGGCCCTCAAAACCCGAGGCGTTCCGGTGGACGGAAGGGCGGCACGCGTGGCGGCATCGGGGAGGTTAGCGTGGATGCAAGGCTACCGATGAGGAGGCGCGGTGGCCCGTCGGATCAAAATTACCCGGTCGACCAAAATAGCCCTAGGGTTAATGGTTTTGGCTCATATGTATCGAAGGGCAAAATAGGGATGAGAAATAAGGGACCATATATAGAGGATGGCGGCCATCCTCCCCCTTTGCCTCTTCTATTTTCGTTTTTATTTTTTCAATTTCTAGGGTTCTTGTTTAGGGTCAAAGAACATCAATTTGGTGGTGATTTTCGTTTGGGAAGGGGAGCCCCAAATCTCCTGTCGTCTCCGGACGTTTTGGATCAAATTTCTTCACTTTTGCTGCGATTTCTCGTTGGAATTTTGGATCCTGTGTTTCTGTGTTTCTCTGTCTTTGGTTTTGGGCAGGCATCCAGTGAGCTGCGTTGAGCCACGGTCAGTCACAGCACCGGCGCTAGCAACGCCAGGCCAGAGCGCTCCCGAGCTCCAGTCCCGAGCGGCTTGGGCGGTGACGCAGATCAGGCTTCTACGCGCCGAGAAGCGCGCAGCTGCTTGGCTTCAGCGCGAGCATCCAGGAGCAGGCAGCAGGCAGGGGAGGCAGGAGGGCTGCCGGCCTGTCCCCAGGTGCACTCGCCCCTCCTCCTTCGGCGGCAAGAAAGAGGACCGGCAGGAGGCCAGCTCTAGCAGCTCGGCAGCAGCTGCGCTCGGCAAGGTGCCCCTGCACGGCTCGGTCCTGCTGTCCAGCGCCAGGCCCCAGCTCCTCCTCGTGCTGCGTACAGGGCAGGAGCCATCGAGCGGCAGAGCATCACGCACGGGAGCAAGCTGCAGTTTCCTGGCAGCAGCTGCACACGGCCATCTCTCCAAGAACAAAATCAAAGGTCGATTTTTTTCTCCTTGTGCTGTGGATTTTGTCTTCGAGCAAATCAATTTGCTTCTTTTGCAGGGCTGCTTGATCGAGTTGTGCTTGTGAAAATCCCAGCTTTTAATCGTCACAATCTAGTTCCTTTTCTTGCGCTTGCAAGGTGTTTGTTGAAATGCCGCAGTAGTTTTTCTCAGCAGCTCATCAGGCAACGTTTAGTTTGGTTTCTCAGTTTGTCGATTAGAAGCTGGTGCTTTGCTTTGTACGTTTTTGGCTTTGAACTTAGCTTGCTTGCTTTTCGGCCTTGTCACCGTCATGCTACAGTACCCCAATTTGTTTAATCCTCTTAGTTTGCTTGCTGCTTGAGTTGAGTCCGTGAATTTGTTTTTGGAAATTATTTCTTGCCAATTTAATTCACGGGTTTATTCTTTTCGAGCTCGAATTGAGATCCGGTTTTTGCGATGAATTTTTATCGATCCGGAGGAATTTATCTTAGTGCTCTCCGTCACAAGTTGACTTGGGTATCTAGGTTTCAGAAACCCGCTTCTTCTCAATAGGAGTTGGGTATCTCTTTTTGGTCCATCGGTTCGAGAAGTTTGTTAGCCGATCTTTTTCTTGCCGTGTGTGATCGTTTGAGGTGTCCCATTTGTGTTCCTAGGGAACATCCACCCAATCAATTGGGTCGTGGACATCTCGGTCTTTGTGAGTTTGTCTCGTGAGTTCGCTTTTGAGGTTGGGGGTTGAGCCGATGACCCGAAATTGAAAAAGGAAAAATCGAGGCTCCCATTCACCCCCCTCCGTCGCCGTTTCGGTCCTTCAGATACAAATCTCTAATACCATGCATTTCAATAGTTGCATCCTGTATTGGGGTTCGTTCTCTAGGCAGTTTCTTCGAGCAGGATATTCCAAGAGCAACAAATGTAAAACCAAGCAATTCTGAATTCCACTTCTTGTAGTTCTGTTGTTAGCATCTATGTGCATCCAGATTGTCGGATCAACAATCTCCCATACTCTCTCTCGAAGAGCATTCTCTGAAAACTTGTGCAAATCCAATGAATCACTGAACATCTGATCTGTTGGGCTCCTTCCGTAAACATCTCAAGCAGTAATATACCGAGGCTATAAACATCACCTTGTGTTGAGGCGGAAGAACATTCACCATACTCTGAATGTGTTAAAGGACAAAAGTCAGCATGCTATGTTCATAAAAGAACCGGGAATAATGTAGAAATGAGAAAAATAAGTATATCAATTACCTGGAGCAATATAACCAATGGTGCCTCTTATTCCAGTTGTGCTAGTCGAATTTTGCAGGGTTCCACTAGCATTATCAGGAAGGATTCTTGATAGGCGAAGTCTCCAATCCGGGCACTCATGTCTTACGCAAGAAGGATGTTGCTCGGTTTGAGATCACAATGAATGATTGATGGCTGACAATGATTGTGAAGATAGTCCATAGCATCGAAGATATTGACAGCAACATGTAGCCTTTGTTCGAGGCTAAGAGTATTTGTCTGAGAAAGTGTGTCAGATTCAGGGTGAAGCCACTCCTTCAGGTTACCATTTGGCATGAACTCAAAGACTAGTGCCTTGAACTCTTCACCCTGGTGAGTGATGCTTGAGCAACAAGTGATGATCTTTATAAGACAACGGTGACGCACCCTTCGCAGTGCCTCACATTCAGCCACAAAACTTCTAACAGTCCGAGTCTGCTGTGTGTTAAATACTTTTACAGCTACTGTAGTTCCCTGATCATGTAAAGTACATTTATAAACCATGCCATAGCTTCCTTGTCCAAGCAAACTGGCCTCAGAAAAATCCGTCGGTTCCATTTGACAATTCATAATAAGAAATTCTTTCATACTGTTCCTCGGTTGTGGATATGAGTTGGCTGTCATGCCTTTTTCTGAGCTTTTTGTTGATCAACTGGATAAGAGAAACTACTAAAACTGAGAATACAAGTGCACTGAATGATATTAGGGCAATCATAAGGGATTTTGACAAATGCCTTTTCTTCTTTCTTGAAGCAACCATGTAGCATGGAGGTAAATGAAGCTGAGGTGTTCCACCACAAAGCTTATCATTCCCATCAATGGACAGGTTTGTTTCATTTCCAAAAAACACCCCCTTTTGGTACTTCACCTTGCAAATCATTGAAAGACACATCCAATTTTGACAGTGATGTCAAGTTCTGAAGACATGTGGGGATCAAATCTGACAAGTTGTTGTGTGCTAGATACAATTCTTGTAGGCCATCAATACTACAAAGGGCATCTTGAATACTCCGGAGATCTTGTTCATGGTCACGTTGAGTACCTCAAGGCCTTTTAAATTCTCCAAAGATTGAGGTATAGTGCCCTCAAATGAATTGTGGTCCAGCAATAGCCATTCCAGTGATTTGCAGTTTCCAATACTATAAGGTATGTTGCCAATCAATTGGTTTCCTGACAGATACAGGCCGTTAAGGTTTGCCAGGCTACCAACTTCAGTAGGAAGTGGCCCGCACAATGAATTGTATGATAAATCCATGTAGACGAGAGAGTGCAGGAAGTTCAAAGACCTCTCACGGGGATTGAACCATTGAGTCGGTTCGTTGAGAGATCAAGGCGAAAGAGGTTCTTTAAGTTTCCCAAGCATGATGGAATTGGCCCTTCCAAGTAGTTACTGTATAGAAGAAGTTCAGTCAGCTGTGTAAGATTTCCTAGCGATGAAGGTATGAGGCCCGACAACCTAGTGTTGTGAAGGCGTAACTTACTCATGTTCTCTAGCTGACCCATGCTCTCTGGAATCACTCGGATATGGGAATATTCGCCATCACAAGAATTTCCAGACCAATCAAATTACCTATGTTGGATGGAAAAGACCCCGAAATTCTATTGCCTCCTAAACCAAGAATTTGGAGAGTCGCTGATAGGTTTGCAATTGAACTAGGAAGTTTTCCACTGAAGGAGTTATCATTAATAGCCAGGAGTTGAAGCTGGCTGCAATTTGCCAGTGCAGTGATGAATTCCCAGCGCTCACTATCATTCGTTTCTAGTTTATTGTGAGACAAGTCAAGACAAACAAGACCTTTCAATCTCCCAGGGATTGTGGAAGCACACCTGAGAGGCTGTTGGCGTGGAGATAAAGAATGCGCAGGCCTCCAATGCTCCCGATCTCTTGTGGTATGCTGCCCTCGAGCTGGTTTTCACCTAGATCAAGAAAGTTGAGAGATGACATGTTGGCTAGTGATGCTGGGATATTGCCCGTCAAGCTGTTGGTTGTCACTGAGAGCCACTGAAGGTCTGTGAGTTTGCCGCCAAGCTCCACAGGGACACGACCATGGAGTTGGTTGTAGCCGAGTCTCAAGGACAGTAATCTGACACAGAAAGAAAGGTTGGCAGGGAGTTCTCCGTTGAACTTGTTGTAGCTCAGGTCAAGCGTCTGCAAGCGTACGAGGCGGCCGATGCTTGCAGGGATGTTCCCTTGAAACCAGTTGGAGCTCAGGTTCAGCACTCTCAGGAAAGTGAGGTTCCCGATGGCCGGGGACAGGGTGCCAGTGAGCCCGTAGGAGGGCAGGCTTAGCGCCACCACTCGCCGGCGATTCCTATTCCCGCACCTTACCCCGTCCCAGCTACAGAAGCTGCCAACGCTGCTGCTGTTCCACGAAGCAAGCTGGCCGCCGTGCCCGCCGCTGATCGCGCGGCCTTGAACGCCAGCAGTGCAGCCCCGTCGCCGGCGGCTTGTGGGGTGGACACGAGCGTCGACAAGGACACGGAGGCGGATAGTAACAGCTGCAACAGCACTAAGGTTGTGGTTGCCATGCCAGCTGCTTTGCGCTTCTGCTTCTTGAATCTGAGGATAGATGCCGATGTGTTTTGCCTGTTTTGGTGCTTGCTGATCCCTTGCTAATTATTTACTCCTGTGACGTGACGGGCCATTTGGCAGGACGAAGGATTTACGGCAGGCAGACAGTAGGGTGGACGCCGTGTTCGCCCCGGTAACAGTCCCCCATTTTCTCATTAGTTCAGCAGGAGAAACACAGTACATGGCTACGAGAGAACTCACTGAGCATGATTTTAGAAAACGAATGAAATCTGGTATCCTGTGCCCATCCAAATAAACTGTTTTTCTACTCGATCGCGGCGTGTGGGCAAACCTACAACAACAGGGACCAAAAATGATGAAAGGATCGCGCACCTATATCCACTATTCCTCGTGTTTAGGTTGCATGTTTTCCTCCCTCCTGTACAGTACCTTTTTAGCTGTAAAGTTAAGGTCCCTAGTTGACTTTGGACCATTAATCTGGGACAGTCTGCTATTTCTGTTGGACTAATGATTGTTGTGAAGAAATGGGATAGATCGAGGATTGGTTATTGTAGTGCATCAAAATATGAAATATTTGCACTAATTATGGTTGATGTGCGGTATGCCACTGCTGTTTACTGGTGAAAAGAATTTGTAGCATGGAGCAGATTACAAGGAAACAACAAAAAGAATTTCAGTTACCTGCAGCACATAACCAATGGAGCCTCTTATTCCAATTGTGCTGTTTGAATTTTGCAAGATTTTATTTGAACATTCTCGAAGAATCCGTGATATGCCCAAGTCTCTCCATCTCGGGAACTCATGTCTCTCGTGCAAGAAGAATGTTGCTTGGCTTGAGATCGCAGTGAGCGATTGGTGGCTGATAGTGATAATGAAGATAATCGAAAGCATCCATGATATCTGTGGCAATGTTTAGCCTCTATTCTATGCTTAGAGTATTCCTCGGAGTGAGCATGTCAGATTTTCGATGAAGCCAGTCATTTATTTAAGCTACCATTTGGGTCATGAACTCAAAAATTAGTGCCTTGAAGGTTAATGCTTGAGCAGCATGTGATGATTTTCACAATAAAACGATGACGCACCCTTCGCATTGCCTCACATTCTGCACAAAAGTTCTAGTAGATCCTGGTTGCTGAAGTTTGAAGACTTCCACAGCAGCAATAGTTTCGTTATCTGCAAAAGTCCATTTATAGACTGCCCCAAAGCTTCCTTTACCAAGCAAATTGGCCTCAGAAAATCCATTGGTTCCATTTGCCCGTGCATGCAAGAAACTCTTTCATATTGTTCCTCGATTATTGGTGATAGGATTGGGCCATGGTTTCCTCTAGACTTCTTTTTGATAAACTGAACCAATGTAATAATGAAAGCTAAGAACACGAATGCCCAGTTATTTGGCATGGAGATAGGAGAGTTGCGTGTGCAAAAAGGGATTGCACAGATATGTTTTAAAAATAAAATAATGCCTTTTATCTGATAACTGTGGCAACCACCACCATGTGCACACACACGAAGCTGTTGGCAAGTTTTTTCTTTCCTTCAAAATCGTGCTCATTGCACGTTTTGCTGAAATTAGAGTATAGTTACGACTTGTGTCCACTAGCGAGACGCCGTGGAACACACCAAGCAAGCACACTATACACAAATCACCGGCTTTCACGGCGGAGCATTCGCCGTTGTACTAACTAATCAACCAGTTTTGCGACTGGCGAGCAAGGAATGTAGCTAAGCCACCGTGGTGAACAGCGTATCGGAATCCGAGGCTTTGCCGAGTGCCTAATACACTCGGTTTGCCGAGTGTTACACTCGGCAAATAAAGTGACGGCAAAGGCCCATATGACAAGTGTTTTTGTTGGGCACTTTCGATAAAGAGAAAAAATAAAAAAAACCCAAAAATAATAGCAGCCCCAACTAGCCGGCCACTGCCGGTCTCCATCAACTCAGATTTTTTTCTGACATTTTTCACACATGTGTGGTTGGCGTGAGTCGAACCCCGACCTCTGTAGGGCTTGAGAAGTTATAAAACTTCGTAGTTGAAAACTTTTTATTTAACTCATTTAGGGCCTAAAAACTGATTAAAAAATTGCTTTACCGAAGTGCCATAAAAGGTATGGCACTTTCGCAAAATCCCCTCTTTGCCGAAAGTGTCTTTTTGGCTTTGCCGAAGTTTTTTTTACCGTGTGTGTTTTATTTGACACTTTCGGCAAAGAGACTCTTTTTGAGTGCTTGAAAAAAAACACTCAGCAAAGAGGTGAGCATTTGGTAAAGCCTCGGATTTTGGTATTGAGAGGCTACGGAACCCGCCTTCTTCCCCAATGAGGACCAGCAGCTGGGTCGTCGTCTTGCTTTTGGTCGTCGAACATCCTGCGGTTGCACTCTTTCCATATTTCCAATGAGACCAGCAACACAAATGAGTCGAAGCCGCAGCGGAAAGCCTTGGCCGGCACCATGGTGCGGTTGAGCGGCCACCGGTCAGCGATGGACGCCTCGTCGTCGCGGGGGCAAGGTGCTGGAATTCGACAACGGCAAGTAGGCGAAACCAAAGTCACGAGTGTAGATGCAGGAGGCGAGAAGATGGTCATGGGTCTCATCTTCCAGCCTGCAGAGCACGCAATCCACGACTGGTTGGAGGCCGTGCCACATTCTTCATTCGGCCATCCGGCCGTGCCACATTCTTCATTCGGCCATCCACAGTCGTCCGTGCAGGGTGAGCCAGAAGAAGAACTTACCTTCGGCGGCATCAAAGCACGCCTGACCTCCTTGGCGCCAGCCAGAGTAGTCGATCCGATGAAGAACGCGCGGTATGCTGAGCAGCTCATGTGCTCGCCCCCACTGTCCAGCATTTCCAGATGAGAGAGGCGGGCTCAAATTCAGCACCGCCCCATGCACGTTCCGTTTTGTGATGGCATACGTGGAAAGACTCTTCCGTTTTTTGCACTAAGCTGTTGGCAAGTCAACATCATCATCTATTAATAGCTCAAACATCATCTATTGCTTGCGTCCTACTCCAATTCCCATATTCATACGTACTCCTATTCCCTATATAAATGAAGCCATAAAACACTCAGACGACACAACAACACAACGACACAACAACACAACGACACAAGGCAGCCCTTACCATGGCCCCGTCATCCTCGCTTCCCCACCTCCTCTTCCTCCTTGCCTTGATGACGTCGTCCGTCGCCGTCCTCGCCACCGGCGACAGCAAAGGCGACCAGCACGGCCTGACGCACATCCACCTGTACGTGCACGAGAACACCACCGGGGTGAACGCCACGTACGCCTCCGTGCTGAAGTCCCCGCTGGGCGGCAACTCGTCGTTCGGGAGCATGGGCGTGGTCTGCGACGAGATCCGCGTCGGCCCGGCCCGGTCGTCGCAGCTCGTGGGGCGGTATCAGGCCGTCTTCTTCGGCACGAGCCTGCAGCTGGCCTTCGGCTACACGTCGTCCATCGACCTGGTTTTCACCGCCGGCGAGTACAATGGGAGCACGCTGTCCGTGCAGGGCCCCGTGCTCGGCTTCGACGGCACCATCGAGCGCGCCGTGGTCGGCGGCACCGGCAAGTTCAGGCTCGCGCAAGGGTACATGACCCTCAAGATTATCAGCAGGCCCACGCCCGATACGGACGTCAACGACATCAACCTGTTCGTGCTCATGCACCCTGCTGGCAAATACTAGCGCATCTATGCGCACATTGAGACTTTTGAGTGAGTGTGGCTACTGCATTATGGCGGTGGATGAATAAATTTGTACCCTGGTGAGAGACCGAGTGAGTGAGTGAGACTTTGAGTGAGTGTGGCTACTGCATTTTGACTTTCAGTGAGTGTTGGTGCTCATGCACCCAGCTGCTGGCAAATTCAGGCCATTTCCTTGGCCTGATGGCGTGTTCTGTTTCTTTTCCAGAGTTTGATCAACATCGGCCTTTCCTTACTCCTGTTGGGCTTTCTTATCTCTTTGTTCTTACTAATCCAATGATAAACTGTGTACAGTCAGCGCCTCCACCGACCAGCATCGCTCTACACCTTCAGCTTAAAAGAAATTATAGCACACAGTCAAGCAATTAGTTTTGCCAAATCCAGATAAGAAAACCTGCTACAACAAGCTTGTTTTTTTTTACTTTTGTTTTTTGAGAATGCGCATAGCACGTGTTTCCACAATGGCACAATGAAGCTTGTACAGTCAGCACCTCCACCGACCAGCATCGCTCTACATTCAGCTTAAAAAATTATAGCACAAAACCATTCGTACATGCATTGCTTGTTTTCAACTGTGAAATTCCTGTTGTGCATCAAAATAGGACCAAAAAAAAAAACAACCAGGGACAACGAAAACCTTCTGCTGTTTTCAACCTAGCATTACCATTTGTCTGAAAAAAAAAAACTAGTATAACCAAGTTTGCCAACATGCCAATGCTGAATGCTCTCTGCAACTCCAGAAGTGATCGTGTTTGCCACACTGAAGACTTGAGAATTAAGTCCGATCTAGAGTGAGATTAGAAAGAGATGAAAAGCACAAACCTTCCAAATTTGAGAGCGATAGGAGAGTTGCGTGTGCATATATATGATCTTTTTTATTCCGAAATGATCCTTTTCTATTCAGTCAACTTTCAGTTTTAGCCTTTGGCTGTTAAAACACGTTCTTAACCAAAAGCAACTAACGAGAGCATCTCTAGCAGTTTGCTAAATTGTAGTTGGGCAAATCTTGTATTTTGCCAAGTTGCTAAACTTTATGCCATGTAAAAAAACCTCCCCTCTCCAATAGTTTGGTAAAATTAACTCCCTAAGTGGACCCATGCTATTTGTTTCAAGTGTGTAATCCTCTCTGTAATGAACAATGTGTTTTATTTTCTTATCTTCATGTAACAGCTCGAGACAAGCAAGTCACACCAGTTTGAATTTCAATGTTACTATCCATAGCGATCACATCTGTCTCTGCAATGAATAATTTGTTCATTTTTATCTTAATGTCACATTGTTTTGAATTATTCCTATCTACCGACCAAAAGCTGGAGCACAGTACAGTAAACCAATGTTGGACGTCATATCTGCCGGCTAAAAGCTGGAACACAGAATGATCACATGTAGCAACAGGATCATCCAGCAAGGCACAACACCCAACGAGACAATTCAACGTAGAACAGGGCAAAGCTGATGGAGTCGCAGCTTGAGATGGAGCCTCAGGGACCGCGCAACTCTGGCGGTCTGAGATGGTCACATGTCGTGCGAGGAGGCCGCGCCTGAGATGGAGTCGCAGCTGATAGAGGACTCGCTGGTCTTCGTCGCGGACGACTCGGAAGACGAGGATGACGAGGAGGAAGTGGACAAGGATGACGACGTTGAAACCGGTGCTGCTGCTTCGTTGTGCAAGCCGCCGCCAGTCGTGCCTGATGCTGCCGCCGGCTGTGCGGCTCCTGGAGGGGCCTCCTTGCGGCGCCCTCCTTTCCTGCCGTATCCCCCGGCCGCTCTAAGGCCGCGCGCTGGTCAGAGGAGGACGGAGATGACTCCGACTCTGACCATGGCTCCACCCTCCTCCGCCATCCTTTGCCAAGGTCGTCCGCCAGAGTTGCCCGGTCCCTGAGGCTCCCTCTCAGGCCAAGGGTGAGCTGCGGGCGGAGGCCCATTGCCGGCGCAGCAGGGTGGACAATGCGCGGCGAACTAGAAGGAGGCGCAAGCGTCGCACCACGCGCCAGAGAGGCACCCTGACTGCTCATGGCGCGGCAGGATCCGGTGCCGCCGCGCGCGTGCCGGCGCATCTGCGCCTGGGAGAACGCGTGCCAGTTCACCAGCGCCTTGGTCCAGGGGCTCCCGATGTACACGACGCTGCCGTCCCGCACCAGCAGCGTCGTCGCCGCCGCCATGCACGCCACCACCATGCGTCAAGATCCTCCATGCACACGGTCTCCAGTGGTTCAGCAACCGCGGCACCACGTGCCAAGGGCGGGCGCGAACGTCGATGTTGATGGCTTCATGTTGGTCGAGAGCCGTCGTCGGTGGCGCCGCGGGGGCGCTCCCGTGTTTCAGCCGACGCCCTGTACCACCGGCGTTGGTTGGCCTCTGCTTCAGCACTGCTTGGCGGAGGGCCACGTCGCGGCTGTGTGCAGCTTCCCGTCGCGCTGCCTCCACTGCCGGTTGGCTGGCCATCGCGGCGCGTGACTGCAAACGTGGGTGCTCGCCCGCGGTCACAGCTTTGCATGTGTCCAGGGCACGCCCGCGGCCAAGGTTGAAGATGCGGGGACGCCGCGATCTCCGCCAAGCGCCAGGTGGTTCAAGCTCCTCGCCGCCCGGCGGCAGGGCGGCGACAAAATCTCCGGCGATGTGGCGGATGCGGGGATGCGCGGCCTCCACCGCCATCGGGGGAGCCTCCGGCAAAAGCATGGGGCACCTGCACCAACGCCGTCTACCACGGATGATGTGCTAGCGTGGGCCTCGACCGGTGGAGGTTCATGTGGCCTCCTCCACTTCTCGCTACTGCTGAGCGGGCGAGCCATGAGATCATCGTGTGGCTGGCTACGCCGACTACGTCGTCGCCCTGGCCCTTGCTGCGCGGTGGCGCATGGGGGTGTGGACCTTCCCGTCTGGGTCGATCCGATGCTCGATGAGCTCACGGCCTTCCTCGTTGTGCGCACATCTACTACGTCACCTACCCCTCTTCAGGCCCAGACAGTGTTGGAGGAGCCCCTCTCGCCGCCTCGTGCGACCCACCTCTACTTCGCGGATGCCGAAGCGCCTGAGGTGGACGATGTCATGGACGGTGAGGTCGTCGTGGCAGCGGGTACTACAGCTGCTCCCGCAGCCGCACAGCCAGCTTCTCTTGTACCCCCGTGCGCACCGGCACCTTCTATGGATGACCGTGGCTTCCACTTTGTCAAGCTACCGCCCAATTCCGGCGGATGACGGTGCGACGACCCCGATGTCACAGACCTCCCGGGGAACCTCGCTCGCCGCCATCTGTGAGCTTATTGAGGACCGTGTGTGCCTGCCTATGGACTCCCCTGATCAAGGAGGGCCAAGGCTGCGCGGGCGCGCACGCCGATGGCGATGGTTCGCCGGCGTGCCGCCACGCTATGGCCGCGTGCAGCCAATGCCATTTGCAAGCTTAATGTGTCGTGCTTCGAGAGAAGATGGGGATTGCGACACACACCTTCCACCGGCCGATCCGAGGCGCCAGGCGGTGCTTTGAGGCTTTTGCCGGTCCTCTAACGCCCTAGGAAAGCGGCTTTTTGGAGGTGCTCTTTTGATCAAGAGTTCGATCCGGTGGCTTGGAATCTCAACTTAGCCGACTGGATGGTGATGGTGATGGCCGCGAGTCGTGATGACGGGCTTCTCTAGTTGCAAATTGGTTTATTTGTAATCACAATCTTCGTTGCCTTTTGGTCAGAATCGGTAATCCACGGATTACCCAGTTTTTTTTGTACTAAACTCTCTTTTTCTAATGAAATCCGCGGCACGCGACGTTCGAGAAAAAACAGGGCAAAGCTGGCACAGAGGCCGCGGGAAAGAATACACGCGAAGCCCTAAACGCCCCTAAACCTTAATCTCGTGCGCCCTAAACCCTAATCTCGATTAACGCTCTTAATTCTAACCTCAGTCGACACCCTAAACTTCAGTCAACACTGTTAACACTAATCTTAATCCACACTCATAACACTAATCTCAGTCGTTTGTAAGTATGTAAGTTTGCTTCCCCTTTGTACTCTTTTTCTTTGTTTATAATAAAGTTTTTTTGGCGCACCGTGGGGGGCCTCCCCCACAGTTTTTTCCCTAAAAAAACACTAATCTCAGTCGATGACTTAAACCCTAATACCAGTCTGTTAAAAAATATAATGAAATCCATGTGGGGTCTTGTTTTTGTAGAGTTTATTACAAGAAACACGATGGTGAAATTGGATTTTAATTATAATACTTGGTTTGGCAGATATTACATTTTGTTACTTGACAAAATAATGAGATATTGATGGGGAGAGAGAAACAAAACTGTCCCATGGAGGGAGGCGTGTCTGGACCCTGCTGCTAGGCCGGACATTCTCACCCCATCCTTACCGTACTAGCAGACACCTCGAGACATTTAGGGCGCATTAGATATGGGGCTTTTTGGGTGGCCTGAGACCTCTAGATGTAGGCATACCTTTTTTTTATTTTGTTTCACAGTTTCCCGGCCTATCCATGTAC
>JADLZK010007565.1:0-256006 GCA_015847255.1 Hyparrhenia diplandra
AACAAAACCAAGTGTACACCATATGTATGTGAACCACTGAAGTCAAATCTCATATAGCTACAAATAGCGGTAGTATCAATTCACAATGCTTTAAAATATACTTGAACATAATATAAAGGACATAACCTCGGCTAAGCGGCTGGCCCCGGAGAAAGACACTCTGATCTTCTGATGTGGACTCCACCGAGGATCATTATTTGAAGGTTGATCACAAGCCTAAACTACACAGAGGTGGGGAATACTTAAAGAATGAGTCCATGTCGAACTCACGCCCAAATATAATAGGAATTATCTACCCCAAAACCATGATCATTATAAGCATAAATAATGAATAGCGAAGCGATAAATCATGAACAATTTAATGGCATGTATAATAACGATTTATATCATAACAACATCATCAACGAAAGTAAATCTAAGCACCGGTTTTCGGACCGTTTCATAACACATGACTACGGTACGATATATCAGTTTTAACTACCATGAGGAGATTGTACACTGGGGAATAGCAAGAATGAGTCCATGTCGAACTCCGCAAATATAGCTAGGAATTATCTACCCAAAACCCATGATCATTATAACATAAATAATGAATAGCAAGAAACGATAAATCATGAACAATTTAATAAGCATGTATAGCCAACAGTTATATCATAAACAACATCATCAATGTAAAAAAGTAAATCCTTCCCTCGGTTTTCCGTAGACCGTTCATAACCGCGAACACGGCTGATATATCGGTTTTTAACTTTTGCAGAGGTGTACACTTTCACTACGGGTTAATGTTTTCCAAGCATGGGTTTATAACTCCCAAACCCAAGAAACCATTATAAAGCCTTTCAAAGGTTCCCTAAAAATATTAGTGGCCAATGAGCTACAACCCCGTTTCTCCCAATTCGCAAACCACCAACAAAGATAGGCAAAGCCCTTGAACGACTAGAGCCGAGCCACGTAGCCCCCATAGCTGTACGGTAAATCCTAGATTTTGCCAAAGGATAAGTCCTTATGGAGAGCTAAGAGCATCATAAATAATTAAACACAAGCTCTTTCGCCCTATGAAACATGTTATCAACAATTCATATTTAACGTTCAGGTGCATAAACATTAAGCAAGTTATAAGATCATGGTTTAAAAAATAGCATATCCCAAAACTATACTTGCCTTAAATATAGATCCTTTCTTCAAGTCCAAGGCTTTCCCAAAAACACCTTCTTCATCAACTTCTTATGGATCACGGTCTTTTTCGAGATCAACAACGTAAAAGCTCACCGCTCTACTCGATTCCAATCAAGAACACACAAATACATGGATCCAATCATGCATGAAAACAAGACTACCATTAGAACAATACACCAACAGTAGAAAACAGTTTGAAAAGCACATAAAACTATTCTACACGTCTCTACGATCACACAGACGTAAAAAGATCACCGAAATCGAGCTAAAACGGCGTAGATATGAATTTTACAAGATTAGCTTTAATAAAATAATAAGTTTAATATAAACTCGAAAATTAAAGGATTAATAACCTGACTAAAAGTAAGATTAACATGTAGATCAACATGCACGTACTGTACTATATTTGCTCCAAGGTTTGCACGCAGGTGATATGGAAAGCTCGGAATACTGGTATTGTCGATCTGTAGATGAACAACTCAGGATCATGGTATAGGTATAAGTATTACCATGGTATTTCTAGATTTATTTTTGTATGGGAAAACGGCCACAAAACAGAGATGATGTCATCCTGATCTAATCATGATGTCAGCAAGCTAAAAAGAAGCTGGCAAGGCAAGGCAAGGCACGGTGGAAGCCACAAACGACTATGGAGCTAGCTTCGCTGGAATTGGATGAAAGGAACGTTCATGTCTTGGTTTATCTGCCACGGTTATCTCACTGGGCAGAGGATGGAGATCTCACCTGAGAAGGGGTCGCAGACCGGCCACGGAGTACGCAGGGTTCCGACGAGACGGCAGTAGACGTCGCCCAAGCCCTGCTGGATTCATAGCATAGCACGCCGAGTCAACCTCCGGCCACAAGACACAGCAAGGATGGATGGTTCTTGACGTGAGGCAGCAGCACCGGCAACTTCAAGGTCCGAGCAACGATCTTGGCGAAACTTGACGATGGCAGCGACGGCGGCAGCAGGTCCGAGCTTGGCCAGATCACGATTGTGACGGCACGAAGATAGGGCGCTGTGCAGGTCGTGGGTATTGATCTACTCGGTTTAGGTTTAGTTTTCAAGGGTTTGCTACGATGGAACCGCCTTGGTATTTATACGGATTTTGTGAAGTCCTTGCCGTGCACGACTTAGAGATAAAATAGAGAGAGCGATATTCAAGGATTAGAAACAACTCTGCCATATATATGACCAAGTTCAAGCTGGGCCGGGTGAAGGACGAGCTGGGCCTGTGGGATTGACGTGAGGGAAAAGAAAATCAACTTTTCTTTTATTTGGACTCAAAATCAAATAGAATTTCACAAAAGATTTGAAAACCTTTCTAAACTCAAACAAATCCAATCACCTCAAAAATAATATGCAGTGGCATGAATGCATCAAACATGTTACTAAACCTTATATTAAATTTTAATTTAATGAAAATTGTTCTTTTTCCTATATTTCATGTGCACACAATACAAAAATAAATCATTTTATTCTATTTTCAAAAGAGGCAAAATTTGGGGTGTTACAAATCTACCCCCCTTAAGATGAATCTCGTCCCGAGATTCGGAAGCTGATGATCAGAGAGATAGAGATACTCTGTCTGTGAATCTTCATGGCTTCTCGAGTTGTTCCATTTTCTCGGTATTGATTTTGCCTTACTTCGCTCATCCTCGGGATGTTACTCCAAGTGATTTGCTGAACTAATTCCAACAAGTACTTCAACAACTCTCTCAATGACTTCAACGGACCCATGTGACTTCCAACTATAAGCTCACATGTCTGGTGCTAGCTTACTCTCACACACTAATGTTCTTTATGCCTCTATTAATGACCTTGCAATGATCAACTGTATGACATTTCTTTGTTCCCAACCAATCCAAATTGCAAGGCCATAACAGTCCCTAATCCATAATATCTAATTTCTAACTCCATATTTTTACCTCTAATTCCTACCATCTGGTGGCCAACAACCGTAGCTTCAGCAAGGATAGATGATCTTAAATAGAGGATAATATCCAAAGACAAACTCGCAGCTTCAAGATAAACTTGTAACTTGAAGATAGATTGAGAGAAATAAACACACGAGTTTAAGCCACTACCCCCTTAAGAAGAAATAGACCAGGGTTATCTAGGGAGTAGTTTTATAACCTTAAGTACCTTAACCATCATATAGGCCTTCCTTTTTTTTTACCATCATGACTCTCTTGATCCAAAGTAGGTTCCATTACAAAGTTCCAACTATTAGTATCCTTACTATGGTTGAGCTTCTCAACTCTCATATTCTGCATATAGCTTTGTAGGCTTTGGTGTTGTCTGATCTCCATTAGCATAGCTTTTGTTAAGGGCATCGACAATGACTTCTACAACTCTGAATGGTAGAACCTTTTCCAAGATATCGCTCTTGATTAGTCCAATCCAACAATGATATCTCAAAACTTCATGGGGATGTCCTTGAGATTATTACGTTCTACCTACTAGCTATCATCCTTTAATCTGAGAGATCACTAGTCCCATGCTCCACAATGGTTAACTTTAAATCATGTGTCGAATAACCCAACTCACACTTCCTTGGTTGACTTGAATCATAAATTTGTCTCCTCTTACCTGGAGTACTTCCACGATCCTACTAAAATGCATTATGGAAGAAACTCCAATGTCCAATATTATAATGCCACCTGCGATAACGCACCTTACCAGACCAAAGAAACTCTGAGTCAAACTTACATACTTCTGTAGGTTTCAACTCAACACACCTCTTCTAAGTTCTTTGTATAATTCCACCATTAGAGATATCGTACCCAAGAACAGCTCACTCACCATGCTTGGTATAAGTGTTGAGGTCACTTGACACATCATTGAACTGTAGAGAATTCCAATGTCACATTCCTATGTCATCAAGGCTAACTTGTCTTGACTTGTAAGTTGAACTCCAAAGTGTTGTGATAGCTTGAGACATAATCCAATCATGACAAGCACACAAGCTCCTTGTAGACGATCCATCCGTCAGCAACCTTGAGTGAAAGATGCATGTGCTCAATGTTGATATCTCAACCATAAGATAGCATATGCTTCCAAGAACTAAAATATATCAATCTTCATCTTGCAACTTCTTCAGCATGGCTACCCCCCTTAAGAAAGGATTACTAGGGGACCAGCAGGGTAGCTTAAACACTCTCTCCTCAGTGAGTCATCCATCTTAATAGTCCGCTGACTTCCAAAAGAAATTCACTTGCATATGTAAGCGCAAGTAATTCTGCAATTCCTCGCGAGCAGAAAACTTCAGTCCAGTAAAATATCAATAACTCGAGTTCTGTTAATCCAATCGGGTTGTACTTTTATACCATTGAAAGCTTATCAAATTATCTACAACCCTGTATAGTACACGTTTCCAGATACAGAAATTAAGTTGGATGAAAACAGTTCACAACCGAAACTGTTATGAATTCCAGGCAGCGCTGAAACTTCAAATTGTCATAGGTAGAACTCACAACTCAAAGTAGATATAAAGATGAATCTTGTGGCATTGGAAAACTAAAGAAGTCTAGTTGTTCCCAGAAAAAATTCATCCATATCGCACGAGCAGATTTTGATAGAAAACCAAAACATCACCGATTGCTCCAGATTTTAGACAGCACGGTTATATCATCTTGTGATTTTCATATCTCTCAAACCATAATAGATATGAAGGTGATTCTTGTGCTCAGATAAAGATATGGAAGTCTACTTTAGTCCAGAATTATTCCATAATTTTTGCTCATCCAATGATAGAGGTATAAGCCAAAGAACTCAGATTGCTCGAAAAAAAAACAGGATGGGCAGAAACAAGAAAAACCAACCCGACTATTTATTACACTAAATCCTTAAACCTTAAGCCTATGAACTAATGAAATTGTGGATAAACCAACAAGATCATACCACTCAATACAAAGATCCAAGACAAACATATGCATAATAACAATTCAACAAAGCAATAGAGTTGCAATGAGATCAAACAATGACTCAACTTTCGCTACTAACGTTTTGTTATATAAGGGGACATAAATTCCTACTTAAACACGGTGTGATTGCAGTAACATCCAAGGTACACCTTTCACGTGTGGATGGGCAGAATACGTCCTCCACTTCATTGATCCTTGGTAGTCCAACAAGACTTCTCCACTCATCCATCTCATCAACAGCTTCTTCATGGTCTTCCTTACTACGCCAAGCTCTAGTTAACTCTTATACTTTGGATGTGTCCACTTAGTGCATCTATATTCCACTTGAGCTTGTTGATCTGGGTACTGGTCTTGCAATATATCTCCAACCGAGGTTGAAAGAAAGCAAAGACATCCAATTCTAACTAGGCTTATGCCCTACACAAGACGAGTCGATACCAATTTGTAACACCCGGTTTTAAGAACAAAACCAGATGAAGCCATATGTGAGCCCCGGAAGTCAAATCTCACATATAGTTTTACAAATGAATGGTAATCAATTCACAATGCTTAAAAAAATAACATACGCAATATAAAAACAAATAACCTCAGCTATGACAACGGAAAGACTCTCTCGTTCTTTCGATGTAGGCACCACAGGACCGACCGACTGGTTGATCACAAGCCTAACTTCTTCCCGAGGTGTGAGGGAATAGCAAGAATGAGTCCATGTCGAACTCCGCAAATATAGCTAGGCAATATCTACCCAAAAACCCATGATCATTATAACATAAATAATGAATAGCAAGAAACGATAAATCATGAACAATTTAATAAGCATGTATAGCCAACAGTTATATCATAAACAACATCATATCATGAACAATTTAATAAGCATGTATAGCCAACAGTTATATCATAAACAACATCATCAACAGAAAGTAAATCCTTCCCTCGGTTTTCCCAGACCGTTCATAACCGCGAACACGGGCCGATATATCGTTTTTAACTCGCGCAGAGGTGTACACTTTCACTACGGGTTAATGTTTTCTCGAAGCATGGGTTTATAACTCCCAAACCCAAGAAACCATTATAAAGCCTTTCAAAGGTTCCCTAAAAATATTAGTGGCCAACAGAGCTACAACCCCGTTTCTCCCAATTCTGGCAAACCACCAACAAAGATAGGCAAAGCCCTTGAACGACTAGAGCGAGCCACGTAGCCCCCATAGCTGTACGGTAAATCCTGGATTTTGCCAAAGGATAAGTCCTTATGGAGAGCTAAGAGCATTATAAATAAATAAACACAAGCTCTTTCGCCCTATGAAACATGTTATCAACAATTCATATTTAACGTTCAAAGTGCATAAACATTAAGCAAGTTATAAGATCATGGTTTAAAAATAGCATATCCCAAAACTATACTTGCCTTAAATATAGATCCTTTCTTCAAGTCCAAGGCTTTCCCAAAAACACCTTCTTCATCAACTTCTTATGGATCACGGTCTTTTTCGAGATCAACAACGTAAAAGCTCACTGCTCTACTCGATTCCAATCAAGAACACACAAATACATGGATCCAATCATGCATGAAAACAAGACTACCATTAGAACAATACACCAACAGTAGAAAACAGTTTGAAAAGCACATAAAACTATTCTACACGTCTCTACGATCACACGACGTAAAGATCACCGAAATCGAGCTAAAACGGCGTAGATATGAATTTTACAAGATTAGCTTTAATAAAATAATAAGCTTAATATAAACTCGAAAATTAAAGGATTAATAACCTGACTAAAAGTAAGATTAACATGTAGATCAACATGCACGTACTGTACTATATTTGCTCCAAGGTTTGCACGCAGGTGATATGGAAAGCTCGGAATACTGGTATTGTCGATCTGTAGATGAACAACTCAGGATCATGGTATAGGTATAAGTATTACCATGGTATTTCTAGATTTATTTTTGTATGGGAAAACGGCCACAAAAACAGAGATGATGTCATCCTGATCTAATCATGATGTCAGCAAGCTAAAAGAAGCTGGCAAGGCAAGGCAAGGCACGGTGGAAGCCACAAACGACTATGGAGCTAGCTTCGCTGGAATTGGATGAAAGGAACGTTCATGTCTTGGTTTATCTGCCACGGTTATCTCACTGGGCAGAGGATGGAGATCTCACCTGAGAAGGGGTCGCAGACCGGCCACGGAGTACGCAGGGTTCCGACGAGAGACGGCAGTAGACGTCGCCCAAGCCCTGCTGGATTCATAGCATAGCACGCCGAGTCAACCTCCGGCCACAAGACACAGCAAGGATGGATGGTTCTTGACGTGAGGCAGCAGCACCGGCAACTTCAAGGTCCGAGCAACGATCTTGGCGAAACTTGACGATTGGCAGCGACGGCGGCAGCAGGTCCGAGCTTGGCCAGATCACGATTGTGACGGCACGAAGATAGGGCGCTGTGCAGGTCGTGGGTATTGATCTACTCGGTTTAGGTTTAGTTTTCAAGGGTTTGCTACGATGGAACCGCCTTGGTATTTATACGGATTTTGTGAAGTCCTTGCCGTGCACGACTTAGAGATAAAATAGAGAGAGCGATATTCAAGGATTAGAAACAACTCTGCCATATATATGACCAAGTTCAAGCTGGGCCGGGTGAAGGACGAGCTGGGCCTGTGGGATTGACGTGAGGGAAAAGAAAATCAACTTTTCTTTTATTTGGACTCAAAATCAAATAGAATTTCACAAAAGATTTGAAAACCTTTCTAAACTCAAACAAATCCAATCACCTCAAAAATAATATGCAGTGGCATGAATGCATCAAACATGTTACTAAACCTTATATTAAATTTTAATTTAATGAAAATTGTTCTTTTTCCTATATTTCATGTGCACACAATACAAAAATAAATCATTTTATTCTATTTTCAAAAGAGGCAAAATTTGGGGTGTTACACAGATCCACTTGAGGAGACCTCCGGATGACAAAGTGTGGCTCGACAAAGGATTAACTACTCCACAGGTAGTAAGTTGAGCACTGAGGCAAGGAGGGTGAATCCCTACACCACTCCTAAGGACCTAGGTGTGGACTACATATTCTGGAATGTATTCCATTCAGACTTCTATGCCTCCTCTGTACTCAAGAAGAGGGAGCCCAGCATTAGACAGATGCACTACATAGACTGGGATCTTCTGAAGGCCAAGGGAGAGCCTGAGATTAACAGGGCCATCAGGGCTTGTGAGAAGCATGAGCTGAGAAACTTGATGGAGTTTCAGTATGATTGGAATGCTGAGATACTTGGACAGTTTCATGCCACCTACTTTCTGGAGAATGAGGACACTATGCACTGGATGACTGAGGGTGTTCACTACTCAGTTGACTTTGTCACCTTCTCCAGGATTCTTGGTTTTGGCAGCAAGCATAGGAAGTTCAGGCCTATCCATGCTGAGAAGAAGCTTGATGCTACAGCTGTCAGTTACATGTGGAGGGATCCTAGGAAGGCAGATGGGCTAGTGAGAGGGTTGAGCAGCTTCTACTACATTCTCAACAACCTTCTCAGGAACACCATTGATCCCAAGGATGGTGCAGCCTCAAACTTGCATGGTTGGGTAAAGAACCTACTAGCCAGACTTGCTCCAGGAGGTGAGAGTTTCAATGTGCCTGCATACCTTTGGATGGAGTTGGCTGATGCTATGGATGATGGTAGGAAGAGCTTGCCCTATGCTCCCTACATCATGTATGTGATTGAGAGGGTATCCGGCTTGAGGTTCAACAAGACAGATGTGCACAAGGCTTACAACCTCGAGCGGATCATGCCAGCAGCAGCAGCTTCAGAGACACCAGCTAGAGTGGATACTCCACCTTCACCTTCAGAGGCTCCAGAGAGCTCTCATGCTAGAGCTAGGAGGGGCAAGAGCAGCTTCAAGAAGAAGATGACCACATGGATGAAGGCCATGTTTGAGACTTGTACCTATTCCGCGGCGTCTGCTCATAGAGTTGAGCGTAGGCAGAGGGAGGACAGAGAGCGTGCAGGAGTCACACCACTTTCACCTGTCCCTTCTCCACCTCGCTTTGTGCTTCCCAGCTTCTCAGAGTCCGGAGAGTCAGAGGACACCACTTCTGAGCAGGAGCTTGACTGGGATGAGACGCTTGGTGACTTTGTGCGGAGGCAGCAGCAGCAGCCACAGTCCACTGAGGATCCACCGCCTCGACGCTCTACACGCTTCACCTCTACCACACACACCGCCGATAGGGCTGTGATTTCTTCGACCCGAGGCAGGAGGAGGAGCGGGGTGACGAGGAGGAGGACGAGGACGAGGAGGAGGGCGGTGTTTCCGTGAGTGACTTGATCTTTCTTTTCTCCTTTTTGGTGCTTTGTGCCAAAGGAGGAGAAAATTAGAGGGGTCAAAACTTTTTCGCGCCTTCTTCGACCATTGTTTACCGTTGCTTATCATGTCCTAGAGAGTTAGAACTTGAGAGTAGGTCTCTAAAACTATTTGTGAACTTGTAATAATGCGACTTATTTGACTCTCTTCGTATGGTTTATGGACATGTGTTTGATCTGTGATATTTAGCTTGTCATATTCATGCTGTCAATTCATATTTATATATGTTTCATCTGTGAAAATTATGTTGCGGTAAGAGCTGTTTTGACAGAGCGGCGGAGCATTTCAGTCAAAACAGACATGTTGCTCTGAGTGCTTAAACTGTCATATTGCATCACGTATATTCTTCTGACACGTTTGTTAGCACTTGGCACCCCACAGCAGGCGTGGATGTAGGGGGAGGTCCTTACATCACCTAAATGTGTGAAAATTGATCTCTTATGTCATAATTGAGAATTTAAATCTCACTCACACATTTAGGGGGAGGTCTCACTGCCTAAATATGTGATTCATGTTGCAAGACATTATTTTGAGCATTCAAGGCTCATTCATATATTTAGGGGGAGGTACCTACATCCATGGCTCGAAAAATCTCTATTATTTGACTATCTTTTGTAAGCTCTAATTAGGTTGTCACCAATCACCAAAAAGGGGGAGATTGTAAGTGCAATCAACCTCTAATGTGGGTTTTGGCGTTGATGACAATCTAAATAGAGGACTAATGAGATTTATCGAGTTGACAAGCGAGCAACAAGCCAAGAGGACATTGCAAACCTAAAGGAGAAGTACCCCAATTCGATTTACAACTAGTACTTCAAGAAAGGAGGTTTATATTCATTTCACATTTTGAATTTGAGTATAGGACACGCCGTACTATTAAGAGGGATTAGAACCATTGTGCCAAAGCGTGCAACCAAGTGCTCATTTTCACACCACATAACCTCCGGCTCCAAACTTAGTCGACCATTCAAACACTTTCTATTTCTCTGCTGACTAAGGCTGAGCGGGGTGCCGCTTATCTTGGCAAAGTGTCGCTTGATCATGAGCGGCGGTGCCGCTCGTGTTCTGATCGTTGGAAGTGGGAGTATTTATACTTTCCTTTTCTACCCCCAACGGTCACCTCTTTCGTGCTTCTAGCTCACACTTTCGTGAGAACACACCCAAGTGCTCGGCTCTCTCTCCTCCATTGAAGCTCCTCATCCCCTCAAGCAAATCCATCGATTCCACCATCGATTCTTGAGTGTGAGGGCTGCAAACTTCGATTGGAAGAGAGCTCCACCGATCTTCATCGTTCTAGAGGCACTTGGTTCGCACTTTGGCCGGCGGTTGTGGTCTTTTACTCTTGGAGCTTGCTCCTAGCCGGCTAGTGCGTCGCCCTTGAGCTTACCAACTTGTGTGGCAGCCTAGAGAGGTTTGTAACACCCTCTTGTATCTAATACATTACTCCACATCTCTAGGATTCGGTTCCTAGACTTGTGAACGAGGTAAAGAGGCAAACCTTTGTGGTGAGCTCATTCCTTTGTGGAACCTCAACAACGTGGACTTAGGCAAGCCTTTATGGCGAGCTGAACCACGGGATAAATCACCGTGTTACCGTGTGCTTGATTTACTTTACATTGCATATATATTGTTGTTGTTGAGAGGATTTAGGGTTTGAGGCCGATCCACTTGTATACCCTCGATCTGCTTGTTCCGACTCTCCAAATCAAGCATGGGTTGGCTTTGGCATAGAAGGCTAGGACATATTGGCATGAAGCAATTGAACAAGCTTGTGAAGCACAACCTAGTGAGAGGCTTGGATGAAGTTGAGTTTGAAAAGGACAAGCTATGTGGTGCATGTCAAGCCGGCAAGCAAGTGGGCAACACTCATCCTAAGAAGAATTTCATGAGCACTTGGAAGCCATTTGAGTTGATGCATATGGATCTATTTGGTCCAACCACATACACTAGCATTGGAGGCAATAAGTATGGATTTGTGATTGTGGATGACTTCACTAGATATACATGGGTATTCTTTCTCAATGACAAGAGTGACACATATTCCATCTTCAAGACATTTCTCAAGCAAGTGTGCAATGAATATGATGTTACCATCAAGAAAGTAAGAAGTGACAATGGTAGTGAATTCAAGAATACAAGAATTGAAGAGCTATGCAATGACTATGGCATTAAGCATGAATTCTCACCCACATACACACCACAATCAAATGGCTTAGTTGAGAGAAAGAATAGGACTCTCATGGATATGGCAAGGTCAATGCTTAGTGAATATGATGTGAGTCAATCATTTTGGGCCGAAGCAATCAACACCGCATGCTACTACATCAACCGATTGTATTGTCATCCAATGATGGGCATGACACCCTATGAGCTCTTGAATGGAAGAAAGCCAAGCATTGCTTACTTTAGAGTTTTCGGTTGCAAATGCTACATATTGAAGAAAGGCACTAGATTGGGCAAATTTGACAAGAAGTGTGATGAGGGTTTCTTGCTTGGTTATTCCACTACAAGTAAAGCATATAGAGTGTGGAATAGCACTAGTGGTCAACTTGAAGAAGTGCATGATGTTGAGTTTGATGAAACCAATGGGTCTCAAGATGAAGAAGAAAATCACAATGATGTTGGTGGAACTCAATTGGTAGATGCAATGAAGAGCATGGACATTGGGCATATTAAACCAACTCAAGTGATTGATGTTGATGATGACAAAGATCAAGTGCTCTCATCTCCAATGGGTCAAGCTAGTGGTTCTCAAGTACAAGATCAACAAGCTAGTACATCTTCTCAATTGCAAGGCACATCAAGTGATCAACCAAGTTCAAGCAATCAACTACCAATACTCCAAGACACAAATGTTGCTAGAGATCACCCAATTGATCAAATTGTTGGTGACATTGCAAGTGGAGTACAAACAAGAGGAAGACTTGCGGCATTTTATGAGCACTTTGCATTTGTGTCACAAGAAGAGCCGGAGAAGATTGATGATGCCATGAAAGATGAAGAATGGGTGTTGGCAATGCAAGAGGAGCTAAATAACTTTGAAAGAAATGAAGTATGGGAGTTGGTGGAAAGACCAACCAACTACAATGTTATTGGAACCAAGTGGGTGTTCAAGAATAAGCAAGATCAAGATGGCATTGTGGTTAGAAACAAAGCAAGACTAGTTGCACAAGGCTACACTCAAGTTGAGGGTCTTGACTTTGGTGAAACGTATGCTCCGGTGGCAAGATTAGAGGCAATTAGAATCCTATTAGCCTATGCATGTGCCCATGACATCAAGCTATACCAAATGGATGTGAAGAGTGCATTTCTCAATGGCTTCATCAATGAGCTTGTATATGTTGAGCAACCTCCGGGTTTTGAGGATTATCACAAGCCTAATCATGTGTACAAGTTGAAGAAGGCATTGTATGGTTTGAAGCAAGCGCCTAGAGCTTGGTATGAGAGGTTGAGAGACTTCTTACTCAAGAAAGGCTTCAAGATGGGGAAGGCCGACACTACTCTCTTCACTAAGAAGATTGGCAAGGATTTGTTCATCTTACAAATATATGTGGATGATATCATATTTGGGTCAACAAATCAAGCTTATTGTGAAGAGTTTGCTAAAATGATGGCCAAAGAGTTTGAAATGTCTATGCTTGGAGAGCTCACATATTTTCTTGGACTTCAAATCAAGCAACTCAAGAATGACACATTCATTAGCCAAGGGAAATACATAAGAGACATGATCAAGAAGTTTGACATGCAAGATACAAAGGGCATTACCACACCAATGGGTACAAGTGGCACACTAGATCAAGATCTCAAAGGCAACATGGTTGATCAAAAGCTCTTTCGGTCATTGATTGGAAGCCTACTCTATGTAACCGCATCAAGACCGGATGTCATGTTTAGTGTATGTTTGTGTGCAAGATTTCAATCCTCACCAAGAGGGAGTCATTACAAGGCCGCAAAGAGAATATTGAGGTATTTGAAGCATACACAAGATGTTGGCTTATGGTATCCCGAGGGGTCTAGCTTTGAGCTTATTGGATATTCGGACTCCGACTATGGTGGTTGCAAGATCAATAGAAGAAGCACTAGTGGGACATGTCAATTCCTTGGAAGATCTCTTGTGTCATGGTCCTCAAAGAAGCAAACAAGTGTGACACTCTCTACCGCCGAAGCCGAATATGTTAGTGCGGGAAGTTGTTGTTGTCAACTACTTTGGATGAGGTCCACATTGAAGGATTATGGTTTTGACTTCAACAAAGTACCCTTGTATTGTGACAATGAGAGTGTTTGCAAGATGACTCAAAATCCGGTGCAACATACAAGAACCAAGCATATTGATATAAGGCACCATTTCATTAGAGAGCATCAACAACAAGGAGATATTGCAATCCATCCAATTGGTACCGAAGATCAACTTGCCGATATCTTCACCAAGCCACTTGATGAGAAGAGATTTTGCAAGCTTAGAAATGAATTGAACATTCTTGACTTCTCCAATATGTGTTGAATGCACTCCACATATGTGACATGCCTCTCCACCAAGCCAAAGCAAAGGTGAAATTGTTTGACATGTCATCATAATATCTAAGGACTTGCTAGACCATATAGACATACAACTTGTTCCTTAGGTTGCATTCATGGAAAAGCAATGAATTTCAATGTATGTATGCCATCACTATTGTTTTACATGCTTGATTGATCTAGTGATGACACATGACATGCTTGTGGGCTTGCAATCTCAAGTGTTGAATTTGGATATATTGTCAAATATGTGGTTCAACATAGACATGATAACCCTCTCTTGAGGTGTGAAGAAGCTTGTCTTTGGTTCAAACCGAACTACATGTATGGCAAGCTATCCAAATTTGACCAAATTTGAAAACTAATCTTTTCAATATCAAAAGAACCCGATCAATCCTTTTATGTCAATTGTTGACAAAGGGGAGAGATTAGTGCATAAAGATTAGAAGGGGATAATTTTTTTTTGAAGCACACAAGTAGGGGGAGCAAGCTCATAAGACCATTGTTGCATTTGTTTGTGCACTAACATATGACTTGCTCTTGCACATGTATTTAAATTCCATATATACATGCTTACGTGGTGTATGCTAGTGGTACCTTGATTGATGATTGGTCATCTAGCATGCTTAGGTGGTATCTAGATATTTTGATTTCCGCTCTAAATTCAAGAACCCATGCTTATATTATGATCTCACGAGGTACTTTGAGTTTTTGATGAAATATCTAGTTATCCATGATGCTTGTATGGTGAGAAAGGCGCAACTCGATTGGTATCACGCTTCAAAGGTCCATTCTTTCACCTTAAGCATCACTTTGGTAACATGGCTCACTCCCTAATTTCAATATTCATACATGTATGCAAAGCCTAAACCAAACTCTAGGCATACATGTAGGGGAGTTCATGCTACCAAAACCGAATTTATTATGATTGTCCAATCCTATGATTGTAAGCAAAATGCTTGGACAACCATGATAGGTTCAAAAACCTCTAATCATAAAATCTTTATGCGGGTTGTCACCAATTACCAAAAAGGGGGAGATTGAAGATCTCTAGATTGGTTTTGGCTAATTGATGACATCCTTAGGACTAATCTCTCTATGCTAAGTGTTTGATTTAGTTGGAGATTGGTCAAGCCAAGGACGGTGCATGGTGGTCATGGTGGATGGGTCAAGGTGATCCAATTAATGATCAAGTCTGCGCGGTTTGGCGTGTTTCGAGGATCAAAAAATGGGCTCAAGGCAAAGGTATATCATAGGGTCATTTTGTTTTTACACTCAAGACACCATAGAGGGTGTGAGTGATTATAGGATCGATAAGCCGTACTATAAAGAGGGGAAAACTATCGTACATATCGGTCCTCATGTGCCTCTAGGTTCAAAATCATTTGCATGCATTCTAACCTAGAGAGCTAACTCCGTGCTTGATGGAAAATGTTTTCAAAATGCTAACACATGGTGTCGGGGTGTTCTTCGACGTGTCGGCAACAAGAATCAAGTGATGGAAGCCGGTTTGGAGCAAAGGCGAAGGAGCGACGGCGAAACGATGAAATTTCGCGGCTCGAGGCGCCGGACACGGTGGCCGGACCCGCGGCCAGGAAGCATGCGGGATCGGCCGGGACGCACCCGGTGTGTGGTTCCGGTAAAAGAAACAGAGAGCATGTTTTTCGTGGTTGTTCTCGGGAGTGCCCGGACGCATGCACGGAAGCATGACCGGACGCATGATTCCACGGCCGGACGCATGTGAAGGGGTTCTGTTTTTTTGGCTGGTTGGGTTTGTTGGTTCCGACCGGACTCATTGACCGGACTCATGCATGAGTCCGTCGGGCGTCCGGCCGGCCCGCCAGAATTGCATGTTCCTCCCCAACGGCTCCATTTTTCGGTGGAGCCTATTTATACCCCTTTGGCCGGCCATGGGAGGTCTCTTGGACATTTGAAATCATTCCTAACACCTCTAGAGCTGAGCACTCATCCTCCTCCTCACTCCTTTGCTTGAGAGCATCCATTCTAGTGAGTTGAGGTGATTCAAGTGCACTTTGCTTTGATCTTTGCATCTAGTGACGCTTGAGGATCGTTATGAGCCGGTGGTTTTCTTGTTGCTCTTGGAGAGCACCACTCCTAGCCGGCTTGATGATTGGTGGAGGCGTTGGCAAGAGAAGGTGTATGTTCTTGGCCACCTCCGGTGATTTGTGAGAGGATCACACACTCCTCGTCGGGAAGACAAAGTGTGAGTAATCTATTGCTCGTGTCTTGGGTACCTCTCATTTGCATTGGGTGCAAGAAGCCTAAAAGGCAATTGGCTTGGAGTGAGCTCCACCTTGACCCACACACGAGAAGGTCGGGCACTTGGAGATTAGCTTGAGGGTGCTCAAGTGAACTTCGGGTTAAATCTCGTGTCTCCATTTGTCTCGGTGATTGGCTTCAATTTGGTAATCATATTTTTTCATCCTTGGTGATTGGATTGACTAGCCTCGACATTGTGGTATATCACCTCTACACTCTTGCATTACTTTCATATATCTTGTGCTAGTGTAGCTTGAGTAGACTTGCTTAGTTGCTAGAGTAATTAGCTTGTTCACCTAGTGGTAAAGTAGTGACTTAGCCCTTGTGTTTGAATTAGAGACTATAGCAACTAGAATTGTCAATAGGAGGCTTGCCGACAAGTAGAAACTAGAGCAAACGCATTTACGCTTTGTTATTTACTAACAAGTTGCTCTAGTGTTTTTGTAGAAATTTTATTAGGCTATTCCCCCCCCTCTAGCCATTTAGGACCTTTCGAGTCGACGGCCGTGGTCTTTGCTGGGCCAAGCGAGCCTGGAAAGGCCCCGGCGAGGCACTCGGAGGAAGTGTGGATCCCGGCCTCGTCCCCCTCATCGTCATCGTCCTTTGTTTCCCGGTCGGAGATGATGTCATTGTCATCCTCCCATCACGGTTGCCCCGATCCGCCTGGCGGGGACGGGATGAAGGGGTGGCATCAAGTGAGAGGGACATGGCACACTCCCCAAAGCCTTCCTCGACGACGTCCCTAGCGGCCCGGCGTTGGCGTTGCGGCGTGGCGAGAAGAGGGGGAAGGAGGACGGCAACTACGCCAAATCTCTCCACTTTGCATCCGCCGAGGCAGAGACAGGCTTCGAAAATGGTAGCAGCGTGCACGGTGAAGCAGCGACGTCCCCAACCGTGGCGGCCACAACCGTCGTGCGGGCAGGGCGGCCATGACGGCGGCTACGGCGTTGGTGTGGAGTTCGGGAAGCCAACACCACCGGGGGCAGCTCCTCGCAACTCGAGTACACTAGGGCACCGGGGGCGGCGGGCGCGCCATGGCCGGCGAGAGGCCATGGGTGCCCGCAAAGGTGGCCGGCGGGTGCGGAGGATGCTCCGGCGGGGTGGAGGCTGAGTTCCTCCTATGGGGTGGTAGAGCAAGAGGTGGGCTGCTCGGATCCGCAATTGGATTGGGGAGGGGAGGATTGAGTGGGAGATCGGAGCGAGGAGGCGGAGGCAGCCGCCACGCACTGGGTGGGAGGCGGGGCGGGAGGCTCCAACGGCTCCATCGCTATAGCTCACTCGGGGCATTGAGAATGCAAAATACACAATTGTAATCTCAAAGTTACGAGAATTGTAATGGTGCTTTGGTCCAAATAACCAAATTTGGAACATAGGGAGTAACTAAGATGTGACTAAACAATACGTAAGAGTGGAATATAATTGTGTAGCAAAAATAGTACATGGCTCGCATTTTGTATAAATCTAGTTAAGCTTGAAATTAGTTGACTCGTGATGCTTATTTCAAAACAGAGGGAACGTGTTACATTTTTTTTTTTTTTGTGAATTATTATTTTTTTTTTTGCAAAGTACGATCCGGCTCAACCCCCAGTCCACCATTTCCAACACCGCGTGTCTTTCCTCAACGGCAGACTCCCGTTCGAAATTACACATTTTAGTTCCCCTTGTTTAGTTCCAACACCGTCTTGTTTAGTTCCCCTCTAAATTTCAAGTTTTTCCACACTCTCTCCATCACATCACATTAAATACTTCAAAAGATATATATTCGGAGTATGAAATGTAGATAAACAAAATAACTAATTACACAGTTTAGATGTAAATTACGAGACTAATTTTTTGAGCCTAGTTACACCATTATATGATAATATTTACCACAAACAAACGAAAGTGCTACAGGAGTTCCAACAACGCTTTTCCAAGTCTTTTGCCAACTAAACAAGGCACTACGACTCTACGAGCCACTGCCTTTTCTCTCTCTCTAAAAACAACATGAAGCAAGCGAACGCTGATTCGGGCGGTGTTTAGTTGGTGAAATATATTGGGTTGGGCTCTTGTAACACTTTTTCGTTTGTATTTTGTATTTGGTAATTATTATCCAACCATAGACTAAGTAGCCTCAAAAGATTCATCTCGAACTTTTCAGTGTGCAATTAGTCATTTTATTTAACTATATTTAATACTTCATATATGCAGTAAGAGATTTGATGTGACGAGAAATCAGTAGCAACTTTTTGAGTTGCGCATTAAAAGTGAACAACCCCTAAGCCACGTGGACCTGCCGACCTCAGCTATAAGATGAGAATCACCTCCCCTCGCCTCTTCCACGCCACTGAAGCCTGCCAGCAATTCGACAACCAACTCCTCCCCAAGCCACAAAACCCCCAAAACCAAAACCCCCATTCCCCACCTCCCAATCCTCCGCCGTCGTCGAGACCAACGCCATGAAGGGGCCTGTGGAGATCACCCTGGTGAGGCCCGATCCCCCCCGCTACTGTTGGTGGTGGAGCGAGGACGTCGTCCGCGACGGCGACGTCGGCGTGCTCCGGATCGGCCGCAACCTGGCCGCCGTCGACACCACCTTCTCCTCGAGCGACGAAGTCACCAAGCGCTGGCTCGCCGAGGCCTCCACCCTCGCCCGCGGCCGCCGCCTCCGCACGCCCCTCGTCGCGGGCCTCGTCGCGCTGCGCGGCCACGACCCCGCCGACCGGGCGAGATACTGGCGCGTCGACCACTTCAGCCCCAGCGACCATGACAACCCGATCCGCTGCATCGCGCTCTGCCTCGGCGGCTCCCGCACCCTCGTCTACAGCCCCGAGGCGTTCGGCTGCCGCCTCCGCAAGTCCAAGCACGACGGCGACCGCCCCCTCAAGTTCGAGGACACCAACATGACCCAGCTCCGCGCGTTCCTGGACGACAAGCGCGTCACCTTCGCCTGCTTCGGCGCGCGGCAGGCCACGAGGAAGCTGGCCAAGGAGTGGGGGTTGCACGTGGCGTTGCCGGAGGAGCTGACGCATCTGTTCGCGCTCGCGTTCGGGAAGGAAGAAGGGGTGGAGGCCCAGAAGAAGACGCTGAACAAGCCCGACAAGTACTGGATGGGGAAGGCGGCGCGCGCTAGGGCCAAGGCCAAGGCCAATCGGGACGACTACGACACCGACGAGGAGGAGGAGAAGGCCACCGATCTCGTGAACACGAGGCGGCCGCCGAAGGTGGTGACCGGCCTGAGCCTGGAGCGCATGGCGCGGGTGGCGCTCGGCCCGGAGATGCGTCTGGCGCCCTGCCCGCCGAAGGTGGCGCAGGCGGACTGGGGCAGCTACGACCTGGGCAGGGACGAGTGGGCGTACGCGACCCGCGACGCATACCTCTGCTTCGAGATCGCGGCCCGCTGCCTCCAGAAGCTCCGAGACCCCATTGGCGTCTGATCGACGAGCGCCAAGCCGGCCGTCGCGGCGGTTGGTATGGTGCGCCACACCGCCGTCCTGCCTCACTCTCACTAGCGGTCATGATCTGAACATGGTTCTGCTTACGTTCGTTCGGTTTTGCTGCTGCGTTTAATTTCCTCTGTCACGTTAGTTGGTATGATCCTCATCCTCGGTATCAGTATGATCGATGTAGCAAGGGATCAGTAGGCTGTAGTAGTGGCATAGTATATGCGACGCAGATGCAAATGCTGGCTTCATATGGTAACTAGCAGTTGCAAGTAGTGCTAAGTAAGAACCAGTATGCAGTGATGAATGAAACCATGTGTTGGATCTGTGAACCTAATGGGGTGATATTTTTGGATCGAAATGGATGAGATGCTTTTGTTATGTGATTTAACTAGTCAGAAATTTAGTATGTCTCTGCAACTGCAGTAGCACTCCTGTGATTTTGGAGTGCTACTTGGTCATTGCCTCCTTACCTGGATCTTATTTAGCATTGGCATCATGATTCATGCAAGCTTTCTGGTTTTATGCTCCCCTGTTGCAAGCCAAATTTATTTTGCGATGGTATTTTGGATCGAAATGGATGAATTGCTTTTGAGATGTGATTTAACAAGTCAAATTAGTACCTCTGCAATTGCAGCAGTGTTTCTGTTATTTGGGAGTGCTACTTCGTCATTGCCTCCTTATCTGGATATTATTTAGCATTGGCAGAGTCATGATGCATTCATGCAAACTAGCTGGTTTTATGCCCCCTTGATCCATGTCTTGCAGTGACAATCAACGAACAGGCGACCTTGTTCTGCTATTCCTTGTTTAATGCATATTTATCTGTTATCAATACTTGTGTGGCCTTGGTAATAGTATGTGGCTGTTGTCTCGTTGAAGAGCAAGCAGTTTTGCGAGTTCTTGGCACTCAGTTTCTGCATAGATACATTGATGATGAGCAAGTTTTGTAGTGTTTGTAATTTTGTATGCATATCAATTAGTTTTTATAGTTTACATGTTAATTAGTTAGTGACTCCATTTTCTCGTGCTTTAAGTAGGCAGATATTCGTTATGTTAGATAAATAGGCGAAACTAAATAAATTTGAGCATATAGAGTAGAATGCTGTAGATAATGGGGCTTTTTGGGGAAACTTCTTCAAGAGTTACTTATGCAGTGCCATATATATGCACAAAGAAAGTCCTCACTGAACAAAAATGGTTTTCTTGACATAGTTAGCAATACAAAGTACTCTAAATATATGACGCTGTAGTTAGTGAAAAACAAACTAATTAGTTTGACTTAAACTTCAAATATTTAAAATTGGTGGGCATACGTGGCCACAGGATTAATTGTTGATGCCTACTTCATGGCAGGTGATATCTGTATCCAAATGGAATCATTGCTCTTTTCTTGAGGTGTGGTTTAAGTAGTCAGTACTGTTTCTGTCCGCAAGTGCAGCTTTCTTGTTACTTGGTTATTGCTTCATCATCATATGGGGCTTCATATGGTAACTAGCAGTTGCAAGTAGCGGTAAGTATGAACCAGTATGCAGTGATGAATGAAACCATGTGTTGGATGTGTGAACCTGATGGGGTGATATTTTGGATCGAAATGGATGAGATGCTTTTGTTATGTGATTTAACAAGTCAGAAACTTAGTATGTCTCTGCAACTGCAGTAGCATTCCTGTGGTTTGGGAGTGCTACTTGGTCATTATCATTTTACCTGGATCTTATTTAGCATTGGCATCATGACTCATGATTCATGCAAGCTTTCTGGTTTTATGCTCCCCTATTGCAAGCCAAATTTATTTGCGATGGTATTTTGGATCGAAATGGATGAAATGCTTTTGAGATGTGATTTAACAAGTCAGAAATTAGTACCTCTGCAATTGCAGCAGTGTTCCTGTGATTTGGGAGTGCTACTTCATCGTTAATTGCCTCCTTATCTGGATATTATTTAGCATTGGCAGCATGAGTCATGATGCATTCATGAAAGCTTGCTGGTTTTATGCCCCCATGATCCATGTCTTGCAGTGACAATCAACCAACAGGCGACCTTGTTCTGCCTGGTTTAATGCATACTTATGTGTATCAATATTTGTGTGGCCTTTGTAATAGTATGTGGCTGTTGTCTTGTTGATGAGCATGTTCTTGGAGTTCTCGGTACTTAGTGTCTGCATAGATACGTTGATGTGAGCAAGTTTGTAGTGTTTGTATCCATATCAATTAGTTTTTATAGTTTACATATTAATTAGTTGTCTTGTTGTTATGGTTTTTATAGGAGTATTTGTTATGTTAAATAAAATGGGGGAATTTTTTTTTAGCATATATAGTAGAATACTATAGATAATGGGGCTTTTGGGGAAACTTTTTAAGAATTAGTATGCAGTGCCATATATATGCACAAAGAAAGTCCTCACTGAACTAAAATGGTTTTCTTGAAATAGTTAGCAGTACAAAGTACTTTAAAAATATGACATTAAGACAAACATGTTAGTGAAAAACAAACTAACTAGTTTGACATAAACTTCAAATATTTAAAATTGGTGGGCATACGTGGCCACAGGATTACTTACTGATGCCTACTTCATGGCAGGTGATATCTGGATCCAAATGGAATCATTGTTCTTTACTTGAGGTGTGGTTTAATTAGTCAGTACTATTTCTGTTCGCAAGTGCACCTTTCTTGTTACTTGGTTATTGCTTCATCATCATATGGGGCTGCAATCATATTTATAGCATTGACTTTGTAAATCGTACGTAGTGTGTTCTTAGAAGCTTGCTGGTTTTATGCCTCACTTGACTTATTTCCAGACAACATGAATGAATGAGGTGAGCTGAGGTGAGCTTGTTCTGTTTCAGCTGAGTTCTGATGCTTATTACGATCATGGCATTAGTTCGATATCCTTTTGCATGCCGTTCCTACTTCCTATAGGCTTTGAATGCCTGGCATTTTGGGATGGAGCATATTGTTGATGCTGAACAGGTGTGCATGTTACTACTTCCATTTCGAAAAATTTCCTACCATCAAATGTTTAACTAACCGAATTGCTACGTCCAGTTGACATCTTTCACCGACCGAAGGGAGTGATTGTTTACTGCCTCCACTCCTTTAGGTGCTTGATTGTTTGATCGAACATACATAGCTATGAACTATCGATGTACAATTTTACTGACACATGTTAATATGGAATGTGAGATCACGGATTAGAATGCTACAGTTGGGAGGGGTTTTGGGATAATGTCGTGAATGCAATTTACACTTGGGATGTGGCTATCGTGTGTGTTGTAATTTACACTTCTTTTGTGTTCCATTAGATATTTGTTGTCAGGTGCACAAGCTTGATATTAACAAGTTTGATCTAATGTATGTGATCAGTTGGGAATGAAATGCTTTTGATACAAAACCTCTATTCAAATGTTTGACAGTTTGATGAAGCGCACATAATCAGATAGTCTTATGCTTATCCTAATGCTATAAAAGGCCTCCAATGTGGAGTAGGATGCTAGAGCTTCGGTTCTGGGAAAATATGCAGTGACGAGTACAAAAACGATAACACTATTTGTTAAGTATATTCTCCCGGTCGACAGACTGTTTTTCAGAACTCTCTCGCATAGCTACAGTAGAGAGAGGCGATTTGAGGGCGTCGGTCTCCGCCCGGCGGAGCCGGGCGGTCTTCCTCGCCTCCGATGGCCTTCGGGGCCGCTGTGAGGTGGTGGAGACCGTTGCGCTCGCCCGGTCGGAGGTGTAGGTCCTAGTTATAGTATATCTAGGGTTAGGTTTCCGGTGGCGGTGGCGTCGAGACGGGCGGCGACGGCGGCGCCACGGTGGAATAACGTCCTCTCGAGCTTCTCCCGTCTTGGTGGCGCTCCGCTCGGCGTCATCGGCCGAGCTCGTGGAGGTGGAGTCGGCCGCCGGCTCTTGTACAGGAGTTTGCGGCGGCCGGTGTTTCGTCGGTGCGGCGGAACGGCGGTGCTCGTGCCGCGTCTTTGTCAATCCCCTCCGGTACGTGCTCTCCTTCTTCGATCTCGGGCGAGATGGCTGATGTGCTTTCGGATCGGACTTCGATCCGTGGCAAATCCGATGGGGTGGGATCCCTTTCGGTGGAGTTTGCAGCTTCTTCAAGGTTTGAGGTCTCCCATAGATCGTGTTGGAGAGCTTTGTTGGGGGTCGACGGTGCTCGCTTCCTTCGTTCTTTGGAGGAAGATGAAGAACAGTTCCCGGCTGGTTTTCTTTGTTGTTTTCTTTTTTTCCTCGGGGACTTGTTTGTAAAAGGGGATTGTACTTGTATGTTCTTTTTTAATATAATATCTCCTTTCAAAAAAAAAAAAAAAAAGAGTACAAAAACGATATGCATCGGCCTGCTTGTACGAATATAACTTTTTGACAAAAAAGTCTATATTTTAAAATATATTTGAAAATAGAGAGCGTTAATTCCCTATTTTTTTATTTTTGTATCTATCCACCGGTGGCTGGCTTTCCTGTGCTCACCACCCTGTTGGGTTACCGTCTGTTTGGTTGGTGGAAGAGATCCAACCCGGACGGGTCCAACCCGATTTTAGGATGTTTGGATGGGGAGCAGTAGGGGTTGGAGCGGACCCGGATGAGAATATTCGCTGATATGCGGGTTGGCTCCGTCCGCCCGCCGTCGGGCGGACCGAGCCGACTCCACGCTGGGTTCGAGGCGGCCGCCTGATCCGTCAACGTCCGTCTTGCGAGCTTGCCCGCGGAGGAAGAAGGAGGTCGCGTGCGCGTCTGCCTACCATGGCTGGCCGAGCTTCGCCCGGGCGGAGGTCGCGCAGCCACTGGATCTCCGAGCTTCGCCCACGGCGGCGACTTGTGCCCCGACGGCGGAGCTCGCACCGGCAGATCTCGCCCGCGGTGGCGGCTCGTGCCCGCGACGGCGCCGGGCCTCTACCCGCGTCGACCGACGCCGCCGGTGCAGAGCTTCGCCAAAAAATCATGGGATGGGTTGACTCCGTCCCCAAAATCATAGGTGCAACTAAACACCGAGATGGGTTCAACCCAATCCAAAAAAACTAGGTTGGATCCAACCCAACCTAGCCAACCCTCAACCAAACACACGGTTTATCAGCTTTGCCAAAGCCATAGAGATCACCGGACGTATAATACAGGCACAGCACGTGAAGAAACACTGCAACACAACCAAGCCCTGCATCATCGCGACACGCACCAGATAGACCAGGCACAACCTAAGTTAATCAGGTCTGCTTTACCTGTCAATCACGGCACTTGTAAGACATATTTATGCTCCGCTAGAAACTAATTTCAGATCCACGGACCATTAGATAGTGCAAGATTGCCAAAGGTAGGCAACAAGGATGGAATGGTAAGATCATGACAACAGAAACACAACTACTAGCATAAGCAAGCACATTTCTAAATATGAAGCAATGACTAAACAAAATTAGCAAGGATTTTTCCATGGCCACTCAGCATTGCAAACTTCTATAACAGTTCAAAATCTGATAGTCACTTGTTACCCATTTAAATTTGCTCTACAAGGTTCCTCTCTTGGTGGACAGCTTTCTTGGATATGGTAATGGCAACCTAGTTGGAGGTGCGGTACAGCTTCCCGAAAACATGGAGCATAGCAACGACAGCGATGAACCCAATGCTCATGATCAGAACAGTGTTTGGTGACATTTTGCGGCCTGCAGCCTCATCGGTGTAGAACTGGAGCATTGAGCTGGCACCGCCTCCACCACCAGCAGCTCCGCTTGTGGTCCTACGCCTACGCAGGCTTGCAGCTGCCGCTGCACTCCCTCTAGCAGGTGCATCACCATTGGCCACCATCTTGTCCTAACACTCTGCATAACAGTAAAAGGGTTCAGATACAATACTTGCAAGACTACAGAACAACACAACATGTATCACAGCAGATTAGCAGGACTCAAATGTTTCACATTTTGGAGATCGAGCTAAGAATACCTACAGGATGTAGCATTTATGCAGTTGGTTGTAGGTATCACATATTTCACACTTTGGAAATCTAGCTAAGTCCTTGTTTGGATGCACTTGTATCCACCTCAATTGACAAGTGAGAGTGGTGGGCAACTACAAGCGCATCCAAGCAAGCCTGAGAATACCTACATCATGTAGCATTTATGCAGTTGGATGTTCATTGACATAACAGAACATCAATCATTTTGCCTTCTTATGCTTACAAACACCAACTAAGCACCAAACTTTGAACTCTGCTTTTACTTTACTGGAGCTAATAGATAAATTATGACTGGGATAGTAAGTTGAAATTCAATTTCTAAATTGCACATAAATCCATCTCCTACTTTAGCAGACCATGTACTAACCTTATCACTAGAAGAGATCATGACAGATTACCAGTGGTATGCAGCACAAGTTTCACATCACATACGAATTAGATAAGCAATGAACAGAAAAACGCACAAGCTTCACATCAGATTATGCAATGATTGTATAAAAGCCTGGATATGTAGAGCTCTAACAGGAACAGAATAAGTGATGGCAAATACAGTTTCATTGCAAGGAGCATTGCAAATTCAGAACATGTTGGTGACATAAACAGGGATGATATAACAATTACATACAAACCAAACCAAAGCCATGAACCAGGTGCACCAGAACCATCGAATTTCCCATCACTTTAGCACCATCCAGCGTTCAACCAAAGATCACCAGGTTAAATAATCGGAACGTATCAGATCTACATTCTGGGGTTCAGGCACAATCAGGGCCAGTTTGGAGTACAATACGTCCAAACCACACCGGTTTCCCTGTAATTTCCCGGTGCCAGAAAAACGCGGTGTGGATTCCGGTGTGGTTTGGACATAACAATCCATAATCAACCTGTGAACTATTGCAGAGCACCAAATATCCCAGAACCACTCATTGGATTACTATGGATTTGGATGATGTGTGTTTCTAGCTTGCAGTGTGGCTTCCAAACATAGAGCAGTGGAGAGTATGCATATTTTTCTAGTGATGTGTTATGTATATTCTGTGAATTGAACATGTACACCATTGATAAATTACCGTAAAGGAACTCGTGTTTTGATTAACCTCTATAGCTGATTCTTTTGGTATTTAATGTGAATTCGATTTCTATTGCCCATATGAGGTCCATGGACTGAAGGTACTTCTCCTTCTAGAGGCAAACATGTGTAGTGTGGAGAGGTGCAATCTTTATATACTTTAGGAATTCAGCAGCGCCATTATGTGTATGACGAAGAACTTTTAATTTGGTTATCCACAAATTGTTCTTGAATGTACCATCGATGACGACCTAAAACATCTGAGGTACACAAAGATGTCTTAAATTGCTCTGTATCCTCTCTGTATTCTATCTGAATTTTACCTAAACATTTTTATAGGCTAATACAGAAACATCTAAAGGAAAACTACGCTACCCCACGCAGCCCCAGCACGGATATACCGCATCGTACCAAGGACCAAAGTGATGCAACCTCAACAACAGGAGCGACATCACAACAAGCAAACAAGAAACAAGGAACGAAACGCGCAGGCGCGGCACCGCCTAGTCAGCACGAATCAGCAGCCGATCAGTAAAACGAGGCAACGATATCTGGGGGCCAGATCTAAACGAATCATCATCAGGTACTCTAAACACGGGGAATTCGAACAAGACGAGACACGCAGCAGACAATCCGCAGAAGAACAATACGCGGCGGTGATCTAGTAACCAAATCAAAACTTGGAATCACCCGCAGAAGAGAGAGGGGATGGATGGAGGAGGTATGCGCGCGTACCTGATGGTGACGAATCCGCTGTTTCCTCCTCTCGTGCTTGCACAGGTCAGACGAACGATGGCGGCCGAGCGAGCGAGCGAGCGAGCGAGATCTGTAGTGCGCCCACCGCGTCTGACCCGCCTTTGCTGATATAGCCCCCGCTTTCCGGGTTGCGTCTGGCCCCCGAAGGCGAAGCGGTATCCGCCTCCGCGTCGAGGCGGATGACGTGCAACGCGCGCTCTGATTGGACGATCCCTGCGATGCGACCTGACTAGCGGGTCGGGTCCTGTAAGGGCGGGCACCCGCAACGGAAGGAAGATTGACGTTAGGGCGTCCGCAAAATACGACACCGTGCTTTATCTAGGAGGACTCGCTTATCCAATCAAGAGGAGAGAGAACGCTGAAAATCTCGGCCGCTTAGCGACGGAACAAAGCGATAGCTCGCCACGATCTTCAAGATTTCCCGAGTCTCGACATGCCTTCCCCATCTCTCTTGTTTCCCTTTTTATTGTTTTGAGCCGGCGATTTACCCCGGGCCATTGCGGACGCCCCTTAGTCGTCTGGTGACGACCAAAGGCCATGCCTCCGTGCCGAACGGGCCCGCCGGCGGTGATGCGGAGGAGGGGCATCGCCCGGCGTGCCAGGAGGAGTCGGGCGGGGGCAGGGGCGGGGGGCGCTCGGCGGCTAAGACCATCCGCACTCATGTTACTCTATTTACTTCCTCTATACATCGTGCTCATCAAGATTCTCTCTCTTACGCACTTTCTTCCGCACTCATCTCTACTTTATATCTCCACTCTATATCCTAGTCATCACCATTTTCTACTCAAATATATTCTACCCCCTCACCGACGACGAGTATGGCCCACTCATCAACCGGTCCCCCTTCCCTCCCCATTCTCTCTCTCCTCCCGCCCCTGTCCTTCCCATCCCGACGGCTCCTCTTCTTATTTGGATCCACCCGGTGAGGGGACGGCGTCGAGGGCCGGCTTCGACCTCGGGGCGGCGGCGGCCGTGGCCCCTGTCGCGGGGAGCGGGGAGGCCACGCCCCACCTCGGCTGCGAAGAAAGGGGGGCGGCGGCAAAGACGGAGCCGTCTGCGAGCGCGATCGCGACCGCTGACACCCTCTCGCCGCCCCGGCCATCCCCGGGCGGCACGGCGCCTGGCGGCCCTCCACTTACATGGCGGCACCGCTGGCCCCCTCCCCCGGAGGTTTTGCGGCTCAAAGGCGGCAAGCCCGCCATGCCCCGGCTGAACGCGGCGGGGCGGCGGCGGTGCCCTCTCCATGGCGAGTGGCGAGCGGGCGGTGACGGCAAGGGATGTTGGCCGCGGGAGAGACCGGGCCAGAGCATTGCACGGCCACGGCGGCGCTCGCTCCGGCCGAACGAGCTCGCCATGGTTGTCCGCGCGGCCACCGGAGTTGTGCGCGGGGGCCGAGCTATCGAGTCCGGCCGCGCCCCGCCGCCGGAAGGCCCGACCGGGCCTTGCCTTCTTCTGTCGGCGCCGGCGGCCGGCGAACAAATGAGCCCGAGCGGATGTGAGCGAGGGGCGAGGTGGGCCGGACTTGGGATTTGGCCACGCCGGCGTCCTCCAGAGGAACGCGGAGACGCTGTATTCCCATGGACGAGCGACATCGGAAGTGTACCGTAGCTTTTGCCGCACCCGGGCCGCAATAATTTTTTCGCCAAACCGTGCATGGAGGACGCTGTCCGACTTACCCTTGCAGATAGTCTAACAAGACTCTGCATGTATTCTCTACTCTAAGCAACTAAAATATTCGTATTGGACCAACATTTGACATCAGTGATGAAGGATTGGAACTCAAGTCAAGCCTCACCAACATGGTTCAAGCTATTACATTCAGTGGAAAGACACACGAAGATGTTACTGGTCATTTGTAGAATCTCTTTGAGACTTATAGCACCATCGTCATAAAGGACATTACTCAAGATATCATACTACTTCGTTTGTCTCCGTTCTCACTAGAGGGAAGAGTGAAGCAATGGTTCTACATGAATAAGGATCAGATCATTAGACTAGCTGCACTGGATGCTGTAAGTGCATTCGGGAAACAAACTTATCGTGAAAAAGAGCTGCAGCGGGATGCGCTACAACCTACGCCACTTTCTCTCCCGGAATGCATAGCGCAATAGCGTAGCTACGAAATCCGTTTGTGGGGCGGACGAAGCGTGGTAGAGTGCTCCTGCGGGAGGGAGCATGCACCAGCAGTGAACCCCATGGTTTCAACAAACTAAAAAAATGTTATAGCACACAAACCAAAAACAAAATTAAATTTTGATTACACCATTAAATTTGTTTCAATAAATCCTTTAAAACTAGATCTCGTATGGATATATTTAGATAAAATTATAATTAGACCCCCCATCGATAGTAGTTGGTACATAGAGGGATGAGTGCGGTAGAAAATATCAGTAAATGAGAGAATCTTGATGACCAAGATGTACTCCCTCCGGGATGGTATTAGAAGTCGTTTAGGACAGCAACACGATCTCCAAAACACAACTTTGACCTCTTATTATTATAAAAATATTTATGGAGATGTGATATATGTATACTTTTATCAAAATATTTTTTTAAGAAAAATCTACTCATATAATTTTTACATTTACAAACTCAACAACTTAAAAGTTATGAATGATTTATATTTTCGATGTTTGACCCAAACCTTGTCCAAAAACGATTTCTAATACCAAACCGGAGGGAGTATAGAGAAATTAAATAGAGAAACATAAGGCCGCCTCTTTATGGGGGTTTCAAAGGAGTGTCATGCACATTTATTGTGGTGACACATCAGCAAAGAATGATTTTTTTTGCATGACATGGGCAGGAGAGAGAAGATGAAAGTTTCATCTAGGTGAAACGAGCTCAAGATTGTTTCCAAAACGATGAAACTCGCGTGGAAACCGCCGTTGAGGCGCATCATTTTCATCGCCCCCGATCCCGCGCGCAGGCCGGCCGCCACCGTCTCCATCTTCCCGCGCTGCCGAGGAAATCCTCTCGCGCTCCTTTCCCCACCCTCCCGCGCTCCCTTCCCCATCCACCTGCACTGCCACCCCGACGCAGATTCGCCGTCCCAATCCGCCGGTCCCTAGGGTTAGCAAGAGCGAGCCTCCATGGATCCGCCGCCGTCAAAGCGAGCCGCCGAGTGGAGTCACAGCCGGCAAAGGATACCGGGCGGAAGCTTCCGGTAGAGGAGGCAATAGTCGCCCACATCGGGTCGGCTTGAAGAAGTCCGCCTTGCCTGCGCCACCATCGGGCTACGCCGCCGCCCTTTCGTCGACTACACCTCCAGCCACGACGACCCCCTTCCCTGCTGCGTCAACTACACCTCCAGCCGCGACGACCCTCTTCCCTGCTTCATCGACTCTCGGCCCTGCGCAGCAAACCTCTTCCCCTATTGCGCCGACAACCATGCCGCCATGGCCACCGCAAGGAGCCGGATGGGGCGCCATTCCCCAAATTTGGCATCCGCAAACCAAAAATGCCCAAATTCATGGTAACCATTTTATTTCACTTTGTGCTACTAGTAAATTTCCATCGTGGATCAGGTTCTCACCACTTTGTTTTCCAGCAAACATGAAACTATGTCCCTGATTTATGAAATATGTTATATGCAAAGTACTGACGACCATTCTAGTGATCAAGTGGCTTACAATGGATCCTGGTGTCAAAAGTAGACAAGTAGATTTGCTTTAGCAAATGGATGTTTAGTGTTCCAGCTCAGCCCATTATATATTTTTATTAGTTTCATGTTCTGTTTAGATTTTGGCATAAGATGTGGTTAGATTGTTGAGATCTGTTGTTGAATTCAGATTTCAGCAAACATTGTGTGCCACAATGTACTTCTCTTGAACCACCTTTTATCCATTGTGAATATAGAAAAATTTACTTGCGTGGAACAAGAATTGTCAATGTAACTGGCATGTAAAATATCACTACTGTACTGTTTGAGCGGATGATTTCTCTGCCAAGTCCAGTTGCATCTGTCATCACTACTCTTTGAGGGGATGATTTCTCTGCCAAGTCCTATTGCTAGGATGCTGGGCACATCATGTATTGGACTCACTATACATCAAGTTTATAATTAGATGAATGATGCAAAGTAAAAATAGTCTTCCTGTTAGTTGTTTTTTAGAATATAAAGTAAAAGATTTTGGACTCATGACGAGGAAAAAAGACTGGTAATCACATCTCATTTTTTTCCTTCTTGTAGGCAAGTGTTTGGTTGAATACTAGGTGTGAACAATCTTTTTTTGTAGGCCAGTGCTTGGTTGAATGTTTCAAAAGACCCAATCAAGGATAACAACAAGAAATTTGATACATTTTGGAAAGAAATCACTGAGGAGTTTAACAGGAAAGGGGATGAGAAGCCTAGAAGAGAAATAAACCAATTGAAGATACATTGGTCACGCCTCAAGTCCACGATCACCGATTTCAATGATGCTTGGACTTACATTTCAAAAATCCATACAAGCGGTTACTCGGGCGACATGCTAGAGGAAGAGGCACAAAAGTATATGAATCTAGGTTTGAAAAGCGTTTTCATTTGGTGCATTGGTGGAAGATATTAAAAGAGGAACCCAAGTGGTGTGCAATGTTTGAGGGAAAAAAAGAGAACGGCAAGAATGAGAAACATGAGATTCGAGGAGAAGAACAACAAAGGCCTATTGGTAGATAAGCAAAGAAAGGCCGAGCGTAGTGGAAAGCGCAAGAAGGATAACATTATGGAAGGATTTGTCATCCTCGGTGACAATATTGAAAAAAATTATCAAGGTTCAGCAAGATCGAAAGGTGGAGTGTGAAAAGGTTACGAAAGCACAAATTAAGATATCGATGCAAATTTGAAGGCAGCGAAGGAACAAAAGGAAGCAAAGATGTTTGAGGTTTATAACACCCTGCTTAATCAAGGTACTAGTCAGATGTCCAGAAGGCAGGCGGAGAGAAAGCAATACGCAAGATTGAGGAGAAGTTGTTTGCTGACGACTAAGGTATTTTCTCCACTTTAGTTCAAGTAGCATTTTATTTTCTCAACCTATATGTGTGATGTAGCATTTTATTTTCTCAACCTATATGTGTGAATGCTCTCCTATATGTGTGAATGCTCTCCTATATGTGAATGCAGTCGATGCATATGTGAATGCAGTCCTATATGTGTGAATGCTCTCCTATATTTGACTGCAGTATTGTGTGTGAAAGCAGTCCTATATGTGTGAAAGCAGTCCTATATGTGAATGCTGCACATGTAGTGCACGCATAAGCTGCATATCAACCTATATGTAGACTCCTGAGACTTCACTCTTTTGCTACCCGAAGGCCTTTTCTCTGTCCCATCTTCCTTCTCTTGTCATCTTGTTCTGTACACTGTACACTTGTAGTGCAGATCTTCGAGGTAAATTCTTTCACATCTCTTTGCCATCTCTTTTCCTTACCTCTTGTATTCGCTAGTTGTTTATGCCTTGCAAAGATGGCTGAAGACCCTGATGGTAGCCAACATACTCTGTCCTCATTGGATCAATTCCTTGCTGATGGCCAGATCATAGATGATGTTCTGAATCAAACTATGGTGCTCATGCAGTCCACCATTGAAAGTCTTCAAAAAGATGCCACTGATCATCGATCCAATCCGAGGAAGCACATCATGAGGCCACGAGAGGAAGCACATCAAAAACTAGTGAATGATTATTTCTCAGAGAATCCTCTTTATCCTTCCAAAATTTTTCGACGAAGGTTTCATATGTCTAGGCCACAATTCCTTCGCATTGTTGAGGCATTAGGCCAATGGTCTGATTTTTTTACTCAGAAAGTGGATGCTACGAATCGGTCGGGGCTCGATCCACTACAAAAGTGTAATGCAGCCTATTCGCCAATTGGCTCTTGGTAGTAGTGGTGGATGAACTAGATGACTACTTGAAGATAGGAGAGACTACAGCTATGGAGTCGTTGAAGAAATTTGTGAAAGGTGTTAGAGAAGTATTTGGTGAGAGATACCTGAAAGGTCCTAAATGGCTAGAGGGGGCTGAATAGCCTAATAAAATTTCTACAAAATCACTAGAGCAACTTGTTAGTAATTAACAAAGCGTAAATACGTTTGCTCTAGCTCTACTTTGTCGGCAAGCCTCCTATTAACAATTCTAGTTGCTATAGTCTCTAAATCACACACAAGGACTATGTCTCTACTTTACCACTAGGTGAAAGAGCTAAGATACTCTAGCAACTAAGCAATTATACACAAGCTACACAAGCACAATATATATCTCAAAGTAAATGCAAGGTAGAGAGGATGTTTTATACCAAAGTGTCGAGGTAAGTCAACCAATCACCGTAGGATGAATATCAATATGAACAATGAAGCCAATCACCAACGAATGACAAGAGACAAATGGAGACACAATGATTTACCCCGAAGTTCACTTGAGCACCCCGTCAAGCTACGTCTCCGTTGTGTCGACCTTTCACGCGTGTGGGTCAAGGTGGAGCTCACTCCAAGCCAAATGCCTTTAGGCTTCTTGAACCCAAAGCAAATGAGAGGTACTCACCGACACGAGCAATGTATTATCTTGCAATTCGTCGTCCCGACGAGGATGCACGGTCCTCTCACAAATCACCGGAGGTGGCCAAGAACATTCACCTTCTCTTGCCAACGCCTCCACCAATCACCAAGCCGGCTAGGAGTGGTGCTCTCCAAGAGCAACAAGAAAACCACCGGCTCACAACGATCCACAAGTGCCACTAGATGCAAAGATCAAAGCAAAGTGCACTTGAATCACCTCAACTCACTAGAATGATGCTCACAAGCAAGAGGAGTGAGGAGGAGGGAGTGTGCTCAGCTCTAGAGGTGTTAGGATTGATTCAAAATGACCAAGAGACCTCCCATGGCCGGCCAAAGGGGTATAAATAACCCACACCACGAAATGTGGCCGTTGGGGTGCAATCCACGCACAAATCAGCATGATCGGACGCACTGACCGGACTCACCCGTGAGTCCGGTCGGTGGATCCGGTCACAACCGACAAACCCCACTTGACCGCCAAACCGAAAGCAGCCGAAGGCGTCCCGGTCAGCGTCCCGATCGCTTTCCGGTCGCGACCGGATGCTTCTGGTCGGTGCGTCCGGTCGCCCGTCGACCACCGACCGAGAAAACATGCTCTCTGCCGGACGCGGTGACCGGTGCGTCCGGTCAAATCTCCATGCGTCCGGTTAGTGAGTCCGGTCAACACTGAGCTGCGAAAATCCGTCGTTTTGTCACCGTTCCTTCGCCTTTGCTCCAAACCAACTTCCGTCACTTGATTCTTGTTGCCGACACGTCGAAGAACACCCCGACACCATGTGTTAGCATTTTGAAAATATTTTCCATCAAGAACGGAGTTAGCTCTCTAGGTTAGAATGCATGCAAATGATTTTGAACCTAGAGACACATGAGGACCGATATGTACGATAGTTTTCCCCTCTTTATAGTACGGCTTATCGATCCTATAATCACTCACACCCTCTATGGTGTCTTGAGTGTAAAATCAAAATGGCCCTATGGATATACCTTTGCCTTGAGCCCATTTTGATCCTCGATCCACTCCAAGTCATGCACTTGATCATCATTTGAATCATCTCGATCCATCCACCATGACCATCATGCACCAACCTTGGCTTGACCAATCTCCTACTAAAACAAACACTTAGCATAGAGAGATTAGTCCTAAGGATGTCACTAATTAGCCAAAACCAATCTAGAGATCTTCAATACCTGAGGCGTCCCACTATGGAAGATACTGAACGTCTACTGAAACTTGGTGAGAAACAAGGTTTTCCTGGTATGTTTGGCAGCATTGACTGCATGCATTGGCATTGGGAAAGATGCCCAAATGCATGGAAGGGTCAGTTCACTAGGGGTGATGAGAAAGTGCGACGCTGATACTTGAGGCTGTGGCATCACATGATCTTTGGATTTGGCATGCGTTCTTTGGAGCAGCAGGTTCTAACAATGATATTAATGTTTTGAACCAGTCCACTGTCTTCATCAATGAGCTCAAGGGACAAGCTCCTAGAGTCCAGTACATGGTAAATGGGAATCAACACAACATTGGGTATTTTCTTGTTGATGGAATATACCCTGAATGGGCGGTGTTTGTTAAATCAATAAAACTTCCTATCACTGAAAAGGAGAAGTTGTATGCAGAGGAACAAGAAGGGGCAAGAAAGGATATCGAGAGAGCTTTTGGTGTATTACAGCGGCGATGATGCATCTTAAAACGAGCAGCTCGTTTATATGACCGAGCAGTACTCCGTGATGTCGTGCTAGCTTGCATCATACTTCATAATATGATAGTTGAAGATGAGAAGGATCCAGACATTATTGAGGAAGATCTAGATCTAAATGAGCCTCCTAGTTCATCAACGGTCCAAGAACCGGAATTTACTCCAGATGAGAATGTTCCATTAGAGAGATCTTTAGACAAAGACACTTCTATTCGAGATAAAAATGCTCATCGCCGACTTAAGAATGATTTGGTGGAACATATTTGGAATAAGAAGGGTGGTCGTAGACATATACCTACAGTTTGAAATAGAATACATGTAATAATTTTATATATTTGTAACGTTTGTTTATGCAATGCAATGTACTAATAATTTTATGTATTTATCTCATACTCAACTATTTTTATTTGTGCAGGGTGAAAGCATCTATATGAATTATTGGGTGCATCTCGGCATTGTTGGTGGAATGGTCGTCGTCAATTTACCATAGCTGTATGAGGACTTATTCCAGTTATCTTGCTGAGTCGTCTATATGAGTTATCTTGCTGAGTCGTCAATTTATCTTGCTGAGTTATCTTGCTGAATGGTTGTCGTCAAGTCATCTGAACTTGCTGAATGGTCGTCGTCAAGTCATCTGAACTTGCTGAATGGTCGTGGTCAAGTCAACTGAGTTATCTTGCTGAGTCGTCAATTTATCTGTCATCTTTTGCCATCGGAGAACTTATTCCAATTATCTTGCTGTTACAATTTGTCTTAGTTATAATTATCTTGCTGTTCCAGTTATCTGCAGTTTGTAATGCAGTTCAAGTCATCTGAACTTGTTGTCCGAAGTTATCTAAATTATGCAGTTCGTACTTGCTGTTCTGTTGGATGATACTCTAGTTCTAAATGTGCAATGCATACTTGCTGCACGTATGTGTTGGTTGTTCTTGCAGTTCTGAATGTGTAGTGCATACCTGCTGCACGTATTTTTGTTTTTGCGTAAAAATGGCCACACGAGCCTGCTGTGCATAGAATCTCACCATTTTGTGGTAATTAAATGTTCCACTTAACTTTGGAATTGATGTAATGAAATGCTGCATTGTGAGGGTCAATTTTATTCACAGTTTCATCATAGTTTCATCACGATCTAGCTGATGTGGCCTCTTGGAAAGTGTGTAATGAAAGTAGCCATAGAGAGATAGTTCGAAAGCTTTCCTAGAAAGGTTTTTCTACTGAACAGTAATTTTTTTTTTTTTTGTCTTTAATGAGGTGGGCCGGCACCGGCAGCCGGTAACCCAACAGGCCCCGAGAGAGAGGCTGCCGCGATTCGAAAGTCCCGTTGCCGAAGAGGGCCATGGTGGGCCCATCTGTATCCAGGTCACCCGATTTCCGTCCTAAAAATAGAATTGAGTTGCCAATCTCCACCTGTTTGTTTGCGACGGAAACAACAAGGCACGGGGTTGCCGGCGCGGCCGGCTTTCCCTCCCTCTCCTATTGTCTCCTTGGTTTCCCTTCCCTTGCCCACTCCGTCGCTCGTGCGAGTGGATTCCAATTTTCCATCCAACCAAAAACCAACAACAAAAGATTGCTGCTGTTCTTCCAGGTCCTCACCCTGATCGATTCGATCCTTGGGAGAAGACGAGAGGCAACAACTGATAGACAGATCGAGGAGCGCAGGGACGAGATGGATCAGATCATGGGGAAGGTGGGCGGCTACTGGTTCAACCAGAAGGCCAACAAGGAGCTCGAGGACATGAATGTAAGAAAAGCACCCCAAGAAGATTCTAGACTACTTCCTCCGGTTTCATTGATTCTGTTGCATTTTGTTCCAGTGGATTGATCGATCGAGTATCGGTCTTCCTTTCTCACCTTATCTTCATTCATCACTGTTTATACAACCTGTATGAACATGACTTTTAATTTGAGATACATATACGTAAATACCAATTATTATGGGGTGATGGCATTTCGGGTCAATTAGTGACCCGGTTCTTGTTTCGTAGCATGTACACTGCATTTTGTGAGCATCTCCACCTGCCGCAGATGGCCACGTTCAGATCCTGAGATGGTTGGTCAGATTATCCATTTAGGTTGCCATTACCATATCCATTTGAAAGCTGTTGTATGATTGATTGTCGGATCGGAATGATGCTACATAGAAAAAATAACTAAGAAAGCTTAGCTTTAGAACTTCATTCCACCAAAACGAAATGAGGGTTCCCCATTCAAAGGTAGGTTGAAGGAGGAAACAAAGCTAGAATAGTGCTGCCTGGCTAACGGGAGATTTCCAAGGTGGACACCTGACAATTGAGCTAGAACTGAAGTTAGTTTCATTTTCATTTAGGATCGTGTTGTGCATGCTTCAGTTGATGATCCAACCAGAACCTCCTGAACAAGTATATTACAATGGTTCAAAGCCTTGTAGGTTGGGGATTGAGATCATGTTGTTAGTAAATCTCATTTTAGATTCTTAACAAAATACTTTTCATGCCTTGTGCTCTCGTTACATTATGTAAGCATTTTATATTATTATTATTAAATTGTTTGAACAATTCCTCAATGTTTTTTCCCTTGCTCTACTCCCTGGATTTGTATCTAAACTATATATATGAAATATTAATAGTGCTATGACAGCGTTGGAAGACATTCTTTCAACAGACAGAAACTCCTTTGTGTTGACTATTCACCTTTTCCCACTTTCAGTCAGTCTCTAGCAGCATTGGAGATGGAGCTAAATGGATGGTCAACAAAATCAAAGGTGATGTTTGTTGTGATGGTTAGATTTGAAGATTTATTTTTCTTTCGGTTGGATGTAATGTGAGGGAAACAAGGTTTTCGCTTCCTTTGCCCACTATTATATGATGAGTAAATAAACAAATGCTTGGTTTCAGGGAAGATGCAGAAACCACTGCCTGAATTCCTCAAGGAGTATGACCTCCCAATAGGCCTGTTCCCCCAGGACGCGACCAACTACGAGTTGAACGAAGACACCAAGTTTCTAACAGTGTTCATCGCATCGCCATGCGAGGTGGGCTACAAGGACTCGTCGGTCCTGCGGTTCTCCACAGAAGTTTCCGGGTACCTGGAGAAGGGAAAGATGACCCACATCGAGGGCCTCAAGACCAAGATCCTGATCTGGACTAAGGTGACAGAGGTCAGGACCGAGGCCACCAAGGTGCACTTTGCTGCCGGCATGAACAAGACCAGGAATCGGGACGCCTACGAGGTTGTCAGGGATGGCGTCGCCGTAGACAAGTTCTAGAGTACCATAGGTACTATGTAACATGATGCGTGCATGCAATGCAATGCAACTAGCGGTGTGAAGCTTTTCCTTCCATGGCGACCCTCTGAAGCTGTGTGCTGTACCAGAACTTGTTCTTGTTCAGAGCTGTAGTAGTGTTCCTTATTCTGGGAGTGATCATTTGTATGTCTGCTCTGTACCTCCGAGAGAAAGAAATGATGTGTACATTAACCAACCTGTAGATTGAGTTGACAAAGTGAGATGAACTTACCTTGTTCCCATCATACCCTGGCGTGGATAGTGAAAAATGCTCAAATGATCCTTACTTTCTGTGTGGTTCCTTTATGTTTTCTGACTTGTTAGTTCACAGTGACTTGTATGTTGTGAATTTGGCTCGGGTTATGTTTTCACGAGAACACGGGATAGACAAAATTGACAATATATATATACTCCTATAAATTTAGTCCTGTTGTGCATTTGTTTGATTTTAATACGATTGCTATACAAAATTTGATGCTCAAAATTATTTACAATTGGCTGGATAATTAATTATTTGATTCAGCCATTTATTAATATGATTTCTTCAAAGACCATTAATCAAATCGTAGAACCATGATCCTTTTATAGAATTTATTTACAAAGTATATTTTTCTTTATAATTTTTTGATGTTATGAAAAATGAAGATTGTAACATTCATTTTGATACACCAAAGCGTTTTGTTTTTTGTAAACTTTATTAGTGGAGTTATTTGCATTTTCAATGCACCTTAATGTCGAATAAAATTTTATCACAACTCATCAATTATTTAAAAGGTCATGTTGTCAATTCTTACACTAACAGCCTAGGAAGGAATGAAAGACATGTCTGGATAAACGGACATGTCTGGATAAACTAACAAATTCACAAAGAAAGTACCTAATTTAGATATTGGTACACTTTTTGTTAGGATCATGAGCCTATATTTTCTTTTCTAATATTGCCAAAAAAAAAAAGCCCAAAATCTAGTAATTCCTAACCGGCTTAAAAACCCATCGCTAAATCGGGGTGGTTTTAAACCCACTTGAGTTTGCAGCTGTAACACCCAGGTGTTATTTACCAGTTAAGCAATGGATTGGACAAAAATAAATTTATTTTATGTTTGGTTACGTTGTCGGTCGAAAAGATGCGAAAAGAATCAAAATCCGAAAGTTACCCCCCTTGTCGGAAACCCTAGTTTCTAAAATCTCTTTTACCCCCTTTTTCATATTTCAAAATCTAAGCAAAATTTGACAAAACTTCCAAAAGCTAGTTTGTAGATCTTTTTTTGATGAACAAGGATGTTATATGATGACACCATACTGGGATATGGTATTGAAATTGAGACCGGTCGGGTAATTTGCACTAAGAATGGAGTCTCGGTGTAGTATTTCCGGCTTGTCGATTAAGGACCAAGCGTGTAGGCCCGTGTAACCGAAACTATGGAACGCATCCGCGCTGAGGTCTTTTGGCCAATGGCACGTCCGGCCGGGTGTCACCCCAGGTCGGTCGAAACTAGTATCGACCACATACTCCGGTAAGCCCGATTTTGGGGGTGTCAAATCGAAACGCATACAACCGCCAAGACCGGGAGTGGAGAGATGGGGGGAGTAGCGTGTACACTCGTGGGTTAAAGTCCGGATGCCCGTGGGTTAGATTCCCGGGTGTGAGGTGTACTTGCGTGTTCTCGGGTGGCGAGGACGCGGTTCCGTTTTGAGTATCCAAGAAAAGGTTGATATATGCAAGCTTAGGTGCTACATATGTCGTGTGGAAAGAACTCCCCAGCTGGGTTAATCGGTTTCGAAATCGCCGTGCTTCTCGGATATGGAGACTCGGTTTCCCGACTTATATCGTAGATTAATTATGAAACAATGAAGAGATGGAATAAGTGATGGAATATCTAAGAAGTGTGTGCTCTAGTGTAAGATCACCTAGAGTAGGTGAGAAACTTAATTGGGATTAAAATATTGAAAGTAAGGATTCATTACTAGTAAGCTTTTTCGCAAAAAAAGAGTCCTTGATTCTTGCTAAAAGTCTTACCTTGAATCCTATTAGACCAACATTTCCCGAGTCTTCTCCTATTTTCTTTAGTCGGGTAAGTCTTGTTGAGTACTCCCATTTTCGGGGTTTGTTAACCCCCCCTTGTGTGTACCGACTCGTGTTGTTTAACCAAGGTTATGTTGGTGGGCACCGACATGATCCGGGTTTATCTTCCAGTTCTACCTAGCTTCCGCAATTAAGTTAAGTTTACTCAAATGTAACTTACTCACATTTTGTAAAATTAATGTTATTATTCTTTCGCACTCTGATCTATATTTTTGTAATAAATGTTGTAATGTTGTAGCTACTCCTTTGTTGATCCTGGTATGAGTAGTGTAATCGGGGTTTCCGATGACACTCGACAGGCTTCTTAAGTTATTGGGTGCATCCGCACTATTGTTTGAGGTCTTTGGGACAATGACAAAGTGCGTGTGGGTCCAAGAATTAGGAGGTTTACATTACAAGAGCAGACCACCAAAAAAGGCAACATATCCAAACTTCTAATTTGGGTTATAAGATGTTGATCCAATAGACACGAGGGGCTTAAGTAATTTACACTTAACCGCACATCCCTAATCACACTTTTGCATGGTTTGCACACAGGGGTTGGTTTGATGTTCCCTTTAGAGAATTGGTGGCGCATTGGTATGTTGACATCTGTCGCTTCACATTTTACAAAATAAACCTGCATCTTTCAAAAAAAAAAAAAGAATCAGTTGTCTGGAGACATTTCGACAATCTTTCTCCTCCTCCCACACCATGGCTCGGTCGGTCGGTCATGAGTGGCTTGGGCGCAATCGAAACCCTAGTCGCCATCACCTCCTTCGGGATAGTGTCTCTTTGATTTTCGGGTGCACATTGTCTAAAACTATTGGTTTGATATGCTTGATCTTGTACTTGATATCTTTGTGTTAATTACCATATCAAATTATGAAGTCATGTTTGTTGAGAATAGACATAGCTTGTGTTCTCAAGCCATTGTAGGGGCGTCCGAAGGGCATTTGAGGTTCTTGTGTTTTATATTTGCTCTCCCTTTTACATGTCTAACGGTGAGAGAACAAAATACTCTTGGAGGAACTTTTTCAACCAATACATTTTTGGAAAGCAATCAAAATTCAAAACCATGTTTTAGCTCTTTTTTAGGTGTTACGAGATGGTTTTGGCCATTTTGTAAGGATGTATGGAAATCTCAGATGTTATTATGATACTCTAGCAAATTACTTTTAAAAAAGATCTTGCCAATAGTTTAGCAAGTTACTATAAAAAAAAATCCTTTGATTATTGGTATTCAATTGGATCGAAATACAACCTAAAGTGAGGTAGCTATAGATCATATAGCAAACATTAACAACTAACAATTAGCTGATTTGATCTGCTTAGTAAGATGTTATTAGTTGGTATTCAATTCACAATTAGATGGATCTGTTTGGAACTTTGGATTTAATTATTAGTATCAACTATGTTGTCAATGTGTATGGGATTAAGATGCCGATTTGGATTATACGGAAAAAAAAAAAAGTTTTGGGTACATTTTTTTGTAGTCCTAAATTGTAATCCTAAAAATTTTAGCTCAAATTGATAGGCAATCCCTAAACTAATCCATAATTTATTTAGACAATTCAGTATTTCATCAAGCTAGTAAATGATTAAGTAATTTATTATTAGTATAATCTAGTCATAGCAGTTAGACGTCGCTCTCATGCTTGATGCGTCCTGATGAAATATCAATGTCAATATCTTTTGGACAGTGGTCCGAAAGATCTAGATCTCCAATACAAGGATCACAACATCGGCAGGGAAAGGAAAGGTGGACAACAACCTCCTCATCCTTTTATCTGAAAGGCCTCTGGATGCCATGTCGCTTTCATAGTTAGCTATAAATTTAACTAATAGCTAACTATTAGCTGGTTAATTTAATATTTTATAAAATACTTTTTACCTGATATTCAGCTAAAAATTAGTGAGAACTATTTAAGATTTAAAGAATTATTTATTAACAGTTAACTATTAGCTCTATACGAATCTAAATAGGATCTTAATTAACTATGGTGTCAAAGGGCATGGGATCAAGATGGTGATTTGGATTCAATGGCAAACCAAAAAGCAAAATGGCGAGTTTTCAGAATTTAAAATTCCAACTTAAATTGTTAATATTTTTAGAAAGTACACCCCTCAAATTGATAGGCAGTCCCTAAACAAATCAATCGTTCTTTCCTCCAACTTGAGTACTACATAATATATAAGTAACTAATTCATCAGTATTATAAATCTAGTTATTACCATTCATTCATACGTCTCTCATCATGCATGCTTGATGTGTCCTGATGAAATATCCAATGCAATGTCAAAATCATGGGACAGTGTGGTCCGAAAGATCTGGATCTCCATTCTCCATTACAAGGATCACAACAACGTAGGCAAGGAAAGGAAAGGTGGACAACAACCTCATCCTTTCATAGGAAAGGCCTCTGGATGCAAGGTCGCTTTCACGAATCATATGGGGCCAAATATTATGTGGCGCAGATATTTGAGGTGATCGGACTCGAACGTAGCCTATTTTGTAGTGCAGTGCAGATTTTTCCAATTGATTGGGGACCAAAGAAAGCATGCATGATCATGACGCCACGCACGGTAAATAATTTGTGCCAAGATAGTGGAAATTACACATGAGCTTGCGTTGTGTCTTGCGTCTTGGTTGCATGGCATCGTCTTTCTTGCAGGTGGTGGGACTTGTATATGACACATGATAGGTACTTCAACGGTCACAATTTAGGCGGCGTACATTCTGAAAATCAAGAACGTATTATATGGCATATATATTTGAAAATGATGTGGTAACTAACACCCAAAAAGGAGATACAAAGATATGCACCTGACAAGTGGATGATGTTGAGGCTCCCACCACACAGACGATATTTTTACTGATGTGCTAGTTAAATCAGGCGAGGATCAACAAGTTTTGAAGTGAATCGTCTCTACATGACTACATCTATCCATAGTAACCAATAAGGAGATATAGATTTCCAAACGGGCCGTGCCGGCCCCAGCACTAACCCGGGCCAGCACGGCTCTCGCCTTGGCATGGCCCGGAGTGGCACGGCTTATACCTCGGGTCGTGCCGTGCCAAGCCACCGTGCCCAAGTCAAGGCCCTGGCACAGCCCTAAGGCAACTGTAACGGACCGGGTCGTGCCAACAGGCACGACCAGCCCAGCGTGCCCGTGCCGGTCCGGCTCTAAGAGTTAAAACACTTCATCAACTCAAAATTGAATAAGAAGATCAAAATTTCTATCTAAAATGGCAGATTCACGGCACACATAACAATAACACAAGCACAATTTAGAAACTAAAACTAAATAAAGTTGGAGCTGTGCACTGACTGCCTCATTAAAAACATGTTTAGGTAAAACTCACTCTTATGAGAAACCCTAAACAGGAAAAGAGTACAGTCAACTCCTTTATAATTGTTCATTACATCATAAACAGGAAAAGAGGACACAAGACAGACATGCGAAAATGAGGACATAGATACGAAAATGGGGAGGGGCAGGGCAGCGACGGACGACGGGGGTTTTATACCCCATCCCAACCGGTGCCCTACATCAACGGCCAGGATCCCTCCGCCCCCCTCCAACGGATAGAGCCGTGTCGCCACCGTCGACCGATGAAACGGGTTGCGCGGGCAAGCCCGATGTTCCGAGGTCGAGGCACTAGCACAGGCGTGCAACCGGCTGGGCCAGGAACGGGCACGGTCGCTGCCAGGCCGGACCGTTCTCGGGCCGTGCTTTTTGGTACCGTTTTGTGCAACCCGTTTGGAAATTTATATAAGGAGCCAATACATTTACTGCATTATTATAACCGCTAACTATTAGCTTTATGATTCATAGAATGAATCCATGGTAACCAATAAGGAGTAACAACTAACTATTAGTATAACAGCTAACTATTAGCTTTATGATTAATAGCTCACTATTAGTATGACAGCTAATTACATCTCCAAAATTATGCATACGTCTCTACATACATCAATTGCCCCTCCAAAATATCTGCAAGGAGCAAAGCTGATACAGGTGGGTGCCACGCTATGACGCTACTGCCAGCGATCCCAGAGTGCCCATCCGTGACCGACCAACCATGCCCCATCTGCTGACACGTAGGCCACATGCATGGCGCCAGCCAAGATATTTGTTGCCGTTGCAGCGCCTCCGTCGTCTTGTGATCACTTCCCCTTCTTAAAACCCCGCCGCAGTGCAAGCGCAACCGCAGTCCACAGCCAGCCTCACTACACACACCACTGCTCGATCTGCTAGCCATGGCCACCACCGCGGCGTCAAACCTCCTCAAGTCCTCCTTCGCGGGCTCCCGTCTCCCTTCGGCCACGCGCGCCCCTTCGTCCGTCGTCGTGGCCGCTCCTCGCGCCGCCGCCGGCCCCATCTGCGCGTCCATCTCCTCGTCCAACCCGCCCTACGACCTGACTTCCTTCAAGTTCAGCCCCATCAAGGAGTCCATCGTCTCCAGGGAGATGACTAGACGCTATATGACGGATATGATCACCTACGCCGACACCGACGTGGTCATCGTGGGCGCCGGCTCCGCGGGTCTCTCCTGCGCGTACGAGCTCTCCAAGGACCCTACCGTGAACATCGCCATCGTGGAGCAGTCGGTGTCCCCGGGCGGCGGCGCGTGGCTGGGCGGGCAGCTGTTCTCGGCCATGGTGGTGCGCAAGCCGGCGCACCTGTTCCTCGACGAGCTGGGCATCGCCTACGACGAGGCCGAGGACTACGTGGTGATCAAGCACGCGGCGCTCTTCACCTCCACGGTCATGAGCGCGCTCCTGGCGCGCCCCAACGTGAAGCTGTTCAACGCCGTCGCCGTGGAGGACCTGATCGTGAAGCAGGGCCGCGTCGGCGGCGTGGTCACCAACTGGGCGCTCGTGTCCATGAACCACGACACGCAGTCGTGCATGGACCCCAACGTGATGGAGGCCAAGGTGGTGGTCAGCTCCTGCGGCCACGACGGGCCCTTCGGCGCCACGGGCGTCAAGAGGCTCCAGGACATCGGCATGATCAGCGCCGTGCCTGGCATGAAGGCGCTCGACATGAACACCGCCGAGGACGAGATCGTGCGCCTCACGCGCGAGGTCGTGCCCGGCATGATCGTCACCGGAATGGAGGTCGCCGAGATCGACGGCGCGCCGAGGATGGTAAGTTATTCCAGGACTAGCTAGGATCCATCTATATTCATGCTGATCCCAATATATAACGGATGAATGTTTGCAGGGCCCGACGTTCGGCGCCATGATGATCTCCGGTCAGAAGGCGGCGCACCTGGCGCTCAAGGCCCTGGGCAGGCCCAACGCCGTGGACGGGACCCTCCCCAACGTGTCGCCGGCGTTGCGTGAGGAGTTCGTGATTGCGTCCAAGGGCGACGAGGTCGTGGACGCCTGAGCCATCGACGCAGCGTCTTATCTGTGTTGTTGAATGAATGAATGATTTCCCTTCGATCGGTTAGCTTTGATTTGTCTCGTTTAGTAGTGTGTCGTGTCGTGTTCGTAGCTGCCACACCATGCATGCGTGTGCTCTGTCACATGGGGGCCACTCGTGGGGTCTCCTACTGCCAGTACGAATAAGGGAAGATGGAATTGATGAATGAAACAATAAAATGCATGGTTAATTGTCTTCTTGGTGCTCTGTTGGCTTCTCTGTTCCCTTCTGTTCCGCCCAGTCAGCGCAACGCTGTCTCGAATTCATGTCGCTTTCAAATCCTCACGGGCGATGATGGACCGAGCTCCAACGGTGCTCAGCGTGCCAACATTTCGCTTTAGCGTATTCATCGACAGAAATAAGCATCACAACAAGAATTAAGGATTGATCTCAGGGCATAAGCCAGCGTACCTGGCGCTCAACGGCACTGGGCAGGCCCAACGCCGTGGACGGGACCATTCCCAAGGTGTCGTTGACGTTGCGCGAGGAGTTCATGATTGCGTCCAACGACGACTAGGTCGTGGATGTTAGGATTGATCTCCATCTGGTCCAATCCAACAACGGGGCCGATCCTTTCTTACGCCCCGATCGGGGACATCCAGCCCAAGATGAGGTGGTGGGCCCTTGTCGCAGCCCCCTATAAAAAGGAGGTGGAGACCACGGCTCAAGGTACAAGGTGGAGACCAATCAAGAGGGCGGGCTGTGAAGCGACGGGATAACTCACCGCCGCCACCATCCGCCATTGCAATGACGGAGTCCTACCACCTCTACACCGATCGCCGCCGCGTGTGCATCCTTCATCGAATCATCGACGAACGTGATGACTGTTTTCTCCAACCACGGTTTGGATCTCACCTCCAATCCTCTCAACCTCTCTGTCTCTCTCTGTGTCTACATGGTCATCATCCCAAATGCTATGAGTTTAACCCATCGACCGCACCTAGTCGACCTAAATGTCTAACAATGGACACCTCAGTCATCGACACCGGCATGTTCTATTTCATCAAAAACTTTCTTAAAATCCATTTTGAAAATGACCAGTTGTTTCCTAGATAATCTTTACTACATATAAAGGATGAAAGGGGGACATTTTTTCGTGCGGTAAAAAAAGTTTCTGTCCGCCACCTCCCCTCGTGCGACACCGCGCCTCCCTTGGTAAAAAACTCGCGCCGACAGGTGGGACCCGCCTCACATCGTCCTTTGTTGTCCCTGCGACCTCTCCCGTCACACGCGAGATCCCGCCTCCAATCACGTAATTTGGCATCACGCAGCTGTGCCCGCGTGCTTCTCCCTCGCGCTCACCCCGGCCGGCCGGCCGCCGCCGCCTCCCGCCCTCCTCCTCTTCCTGCCCGGCAGTGGCGCAGTGCGTACCAGGTCAGCTCCGAAGCTCCCACACCGCCCACGATTTCTCAGCGGTTTCATTTTCCAGATCCCGTCCGTCTTCGCTGACCCCGCCGGGAGCGCCCGTTCGTTCCCTCTCCCTTCCGCCGGCCGCCGCTGCCTAGCGCTTCGCCGTGACATTCACGGCCGACATGCCCTAGCATCTCAGCCCGCGCACGCCCACTAGCTCCCACATTCGTCCTCATCTCTCCCTCCCGAATCGTCGATTCGCATCAGGGCTACTCGCCAAAGCACGCGCCAGAGCTCCGCACCGGCGAGCGGGGCTAGCTATCCGCACGGGCGATCTTGCACGCAAGCTATCCGGCGCCGTCTTCCTCCCCAGTTCTCACCAGCTCGTCGTCGCCATGCTCGCGGTGGAGATGACCAATCAATTTTGGCACCGGCGAACTCGCCCCACCCGGGCCTCTGCATCCTCCTCGACGATGGCGCCTCAAAAACGGTGAGCGGATCTCATTTGCATCCCTGCTCCTGATTCTATGTCACCAGTGATTTGGGGGAATTACAGGGAGATAAATTCGTTATTTGATTTGTGCAGGTTGGTATCCGCGGGCGGCGGGCGGTGACGCACTTGTCTCGCCCCTCCCTGTAGCGGTGCGGCAGCCCCACTGCCCTTCCAATGCAGTTCCCCTCAGGCAGCCTTGCCACACCTCGATCTGGGAGGGAGGCTGCCGATTTAGTTGAAAATCAATGCAATCGGGCTGTGGGACAGCAGCATGTTCATCAGGATCGAGGTATGCTATACGAGGCCTGCTCCTCCCTACCTTCTGCAAGATCCATGAGCTCCACCGTGATTTCACCTCTGCATTTCGATATAAGTATCTAGGCCACTTTCTTGATCAGGCTGCCTGTATGTACTCGAGTAAGCAATCAAGCGGCCATCCCTCAATTCTTGTTTATTTGCACTTGCCTGTACTGAAACATATTCTTAATTAAGAATATGGCTAGCTAGATGTGTTATGAGCTGATCTCTGGATTAGGCTTGCTGATCTTGATGATTCATTATCTGTGATTGTTTTATTAAACTAAAATGAATTATACTGTGTTTTCAATGATGCCTTGCAGCAATTTCTTACTGATTTACAAATTTCATCGATTTAATAGAAACTCATGGCGATTAAATGGAAAGTCACTCTTCTTTACAATATGAAGATTCTTAGTTTTTATGGAAAGTCACCCTTGTAATATGCAGGTATTGGGATGCCGAAATAAGCTGTATTGGCATTGGCAAAGGTCATCTTAGAGCCGTTGGTTCTTTTGCCTTTTCAAATAAAATGAACTTTTTTTTTGTTAACGGTGGTAGATCTAGGCCTTTTTAGTTTCATGATTTATTTTAGTTTTGTAATTTATGTACAGACATCGTGCAAATGGTCACATGACAATGATGCTGATTGGAAACAAATGTGATCTTTCTCATCTAAGTCTCCCTGCTGTGTTGCCTGGCATCAGCTTCCATCCCCCTGCTCGGAAGGGTCTGAGCCTTTGAGATGATTATAAAGGTGAATAAATGGATGAATTTGTGTTGTTGGTATTGTTTTCTTTGCATAGAATCAATTAATGGTTAAATTTTCTCAAAGGTGAAAACTGTTAATGCAAGTTGTCCATTCTTTTTTTCAGTTTGTAGGCTACCATTGCTTATTGAGAACTGCTTCATTGGCTATGAGAAATGAGTTTACCATACATATTCGATTTGCAAGTGTTGCTTGTCTGACATCAGGGTTCTCGCTGCTGCCATTGAGTTAATACACGTGGATTTCTCATTTTCTCACATCATGGTTGTCTTAGCATCCATAGTCATCTAATGGAAGATTTTGTACTATGAATTCAGGCCTTTGGATTTTTATTTCTTTTTGGCATAATCTTATCCCAATTGAGAATGAACACTAAAATTTGTCTTGTTTCTCCTGAGCAGAGATTTCACTGTTTCAGTATGGCAATAGCTCAGCTGTAAGCCACTACATGACTACGGCCTTGTGCACTGGCCACAGTCGCCCACCAGATGTGCATGCAAAACAAAACTAAAGCCAACAATGTCGAGCTAACAGTTGAAGCGGACATTAGCAAATGGAGGGGACATGGTGTCAATTGAAGCCAGGGAGGACACTGGAGCTGTGCAAGTGTGCATGGAGGCAGTCGACAGTGAGGCATGTGGTGGAGGTGGCCACACAATGAACATGCAGGTTAGTGACTCAGTATTCCAGCGCCTTATGTGAACCATTCTTGCTGTGACTGTTGGCTCATGGAGGAGAGGAATATCCAGGTATCAATGTTCTTTGCCATACTTTCAGTTTCTTTGCTTTTGACTTGCATTACTACATGGTAACTGCATTGTAATATTGAATGATGAAAGAAGAAGCTCTCCTTTCTCATATTACTTCAAAATGGAGCTCTAGAGAGCCTTCCAGTTAATAGCATAGGGAAAACAACATAGATCAGCCTTACAAATTATGGACTCCACCTCAATATGAACAGGAGGAGCATACGACCATTGTTTGTAACTTCCTATCTACCTATCTAAACTTTACTATTATAGTCTCTCTTTGCTTTTGTTTCCTTTTTTTTTTGGTCCAGAAAGCATGCTTTCTGCTTTCTAGGATGTAACTCTGAATATGTAATCTTTGATCTCAATAAACTCAAAGATCTTCTGGGGTTCATTGCTTCAATTTTGCAAGTGTTCAAAATCATTAGTCCTTTGCTACCTCATGCAGATCAAAGTGTGGCTCTGAGGGTCGGTCAAGGTGAGGTTCCTTCTCTTGCTGTTACTCCTTGTTTTTACTCGCTAAAATTTCAATGAACTGAATAACAGTACCTTTTTGCGTTTGTCATCATTCACTACAGATTTGGGAATTGATGAGAACAAGATCGAGAACCTATGCAATCTGCTCTGCAAGTGCAAGTGCAAGTGCTATGGTACCATGATGGCTAGCCAAAGAGTAGGCATGTTGCATCTTCCCGGATCCCTTGTGATGTATCCAGTGTTTTTTTTTTATCCCAAATTTTTTGGTCATCCAATGAATACGAATGAAAAAACTGTAGAAAAAAAAGAATCAATACCTGAGAAACAATAAAGTTAATTTTTACTATACCGATAATTGAATTCTCATGCATTGCAAGAGACTATTAAAAATGGTCAGCAAAATTAAGTGTCTGACCCAATTATGATGCTGGATCTATGTTTGAGTCATGGGTCCAATATTCTATTTAGTTATTTTTATTTCTGCATTATGTATTCTTCTTTTTCTTTTATATGAAGGAAGACAAAATTTGTCAGTTAGAGTAATTTGGAAGCTCAAGCAGTGTTCCTCTCATTAAAACATTTTCTTTAATCGTTTAAATATGAGTGTTTTCTTAAATAACTTTGAGACATCTATCTCAAAAAAAAAGGGCATACGATTTTTAAAATGCATGTGCAGGGAGTGTAGCAGTCAACAAAAGTTATTCGCAAAAAAGAGAAAAAAAAAAGTCACTTAAGTTCATGATAAGAATGCTAGACCAAGAAAATTATAATTTTGGCATTGGACCATATCGTTTAATTGCAGGAGGTAAATATATATTTGAGTCATATATAAAGTTTCTTAAAAACAACAAATTAAAACATATAGCAAAATATGGATATATTGATTTTAGCTCGATGATAATCCTTACACCGCTCCAAATATCTCATGAAAATTATTATTGTCTTGTTGTTTTCTGGATTAAATGTTATTAATGTCATGCGATCCATGTGTTTTTAGTATAAAATGTTATATTCCCGTAGCAACGCACGGGTATGAATCTATGAATAAACATATTCCGCGCATTCGCTAGCGCGCATATAGGTAAAAAGGGTGGAAACATAATTTTGTTTGGATTAATCATGAGTTGGCAGATATCCGTGATTGATTGGGTTACTTTCACAAAATTTGTTTGGATTAAATGTCATTTTAATATTATTATTTAATTTTATAGTATAATGCGATCCATGTGTTTTTATATAAAAATTAGTTATCCCAGAAGAACGCACGGGCGCTTAACTAGTGAAACATATATATGTAAATATTTGAATGACCCGCCAATACAATCCTAAATTGTCCTAGATCTAATATTGTTGTAAATAAGCTTCATAATGACTTGGTGCAGGCGATTCTAGAATCATGGTTATAAGTTTGATTGAAATAGTGAGGAATGAAATTGGTCATAAATCACCTACTTTGACTGTCGTATCTTTCTAAGGACTCAAACAATATATTATAATAAGAACCATTGATGCTATTCAAACAAATATCTATCTGATGAAAAACAAAGCAAATAACATAGAAAAACACGGTTTGTAATTGGCTAGGATTTCTCAAAGAAATCGGTGTGGAATCCATTTGGCCCTAGTGACTTATGAGAAGGCATGTGTTTGACTACAAATCAATTTCTAGAGTAGTGAAGGGGGCCTCTAAAAAGAGTGAAGATTAGCAGAGGGAGATAAAACCATCAAGGTGAAAGAGCATGGGTTAAACTAGCTAGTACCCAATCTTTCCTTAAAAGCTTGCCAAAAGATATGTGCTTTGGAAGATGGATTTTTAAGAATCAATTCATTATTATCCACAATTTGACAACTGCACGGATCTGGAAAAGTGTTTTAAGTTGTTCCTTTCGTCCATTTCATATGCGAGCAGGTCGAACGGAAGCAAAATACTTTTCCTTGCTTTTGAGAATTTTTTTTCCATTGAACATAAAAACCCAATTTTTCCTTTTTTTTTTGATTTATCATAGTGAGTTGATACATATTGGCATGTCTCCGTCTTTAGAACTTGATCACGTCATAGAGGACCATCCTTCCTAGATTGATTTGCATCAAAGAGGAGACCACTCACTGTAGTTGGAGGGAGAGAGCCAATGCCGCTGCCACTGGTCATGCATGCTGAGCATACACATCTCTAGCTACTGCTAAAAAGACTCAAAACAAATCATCAACCCGGCGAGCGAAAACTACCCAGCGTGCGATAACTACTCAGCGTGCGAAATCCCCGACCCCGCATGATGATTTCTCTCGGCTACAAAAAAGCCGCATGATAATTTCTCTCGGCTAAAAAAGGGCCCCGCATGATGATATTTCTCTCGGCTAAATAAAAGTAACATACATTGCCTGCCCTCTCCCCGCGCGACGCGATGCCGGCAATCAATTGCATGCACTTGGCAGTTTCCCACAAAGACAGCAACACAGCCACAATCACGACGCCGGCTTGATCCGAGAACCCCGCGACGACCTCGCCACAACCGTGTACGCCGCCTCTCGTCTATCGTCATCATCGTGGGTGTGAAGCCTTACACTCGGCTTCCACAACCACTACCAGCATCATCCCGAAGGCCGAAGTACACCGGCTTGATTCAAGAAGGCCGCATCGACCTCGCCATGACCGAACTGGCCTCCACCGCTACGACGTGTCCGAGTGGGCGGAGACAGGGCAGGTCCGTCTGGCACAGGACAAAGGCATCAGCGGCGGGGCAGTGCCACTGTGCCCGCCGCCGCATGTAGCCATCGCAGTGCGGCACCTGCCGCCTTGCCGCCTCCCCGACGCTCGTCATTTTGTCGAACACTTCTGCTCATGGGTTCCAGTAGTTATAATCGGGGTTTTGCGCATTTCTTGGGGGTTTCAATTAGGTGGTACTCCTGTACTCAGTTTTTTGGTAGGGTCATGTGTGTTTCATATGTATTTGGTTCTTGAGCTCAAAACTCGTATTTGCATGTTGTATTTGTGCAGGATTGGTTGTCCACTACAGCATGGTCGGGTTCACAGGGAAGGGCGCCATTGTTCCAAAAGAGGTGATTTCCACTTTTTCACATGTTTTTAATTTTTTATTGAGCATCATTGTTTATTACTATTTATTAGTTCATTAGTTCGTTTTTCTGAACAACAGCTTCTTTTCATGCATTCATTGAAGAACCTTTCTTTGCAACGATTAGTGTTGCAGTTCAATTCCAGCCTAAATGCAGCAAGAATCGCCAAATCACTCATACACAGTAGCTTCCCATTTGTCAAAATCACATATTGCCAAAGGTGGGTGAGTGATTTGGCATAGAGAACATCAAGAACAAATATACACGTTTTTCAAAAGAAAATGTTCCAAAGGTAGAAGCATAAGATGTAGAGATGGCTAAAGTATCACTTTGAACTTTCTGATGTTCTTTATTTTTACATGATTTTATTGCAACTATAGCAAGTTTTCATTATGTTGATTTTAATGTACAATTTTGGCAGTTCACATGAGCATGAGCACGCTTAGAACCTTGAAGGCAACATCATGGTTAGAGACTAGGGAATACTTGCAATGTAACCTCACAAATATGATTAAAGGGAGTTGCTTGACCTTCTCAACAGTTTTGAAAGGATCAACCGGATCAAATAGTGATGGTCAGGTTGGTAGTGCTTTTGGTGGCTCTCGGATCGAGTAGGAGAAGGGCTATGGTACCACGTTAGATCATGGCTGCAGGAAGGGGATTCTGTCAATATTGCACTGCAAGTTTTACAAAGAGGCTTTTGTGTTGCTTTGAACAAGAACTGTAATGTGAAAAATACCATAGTTTGTCGAAGAGTTGTCAAAGAGAAAAACTTTATCAAATGATGAAAAGTTAACACATGACCCATGATGTATGCCTGAGCATGTTTTTTTTTGTTGTTGCAACACACTCTTGAAATATAAGTAGTGAATTATTTGCTCTTGCTCACATATAACCAGGAAATGCTTGCATGTCATTAGAAGTTGCGTCTCAACAGGATTTATATAATTGGGTGGAAGATATAACTGTGAATTTTTGTCTGCTCTTGCTCATGGATAACCAGCCAATGCTTCCATTTAGTTAAAAGTAGCCGGCTACCATGTTGTGCCCGTTGGCACTCACCTAGTCTTTACACATGTGACAAGGAACACAACTTTTTAGGCTTTTTATTCATGCTTAGAGCAAATCTAAGATTATGTCAATGCTCTCTAACAGGTTCTTTAGTTAGATCTCTAAATATTGTCACCCTCTATTCCTGATTTCTCATCAGCCAAGATAGACAACAAGAATGGATTTCTAGAGTGCACATAACACATAGGTCGAAGTTGTTCTAGAGTAATAGAGTGATTTTAATTCAAAAACGTCCTATCAATCAATTAAATGAGAATTTAGAGAATGAAGAATTGGGTACGGGAGTTCTGTACGCTGCCTTCGGTACGGCCCCGACGTGACCACTTCTCATTGGCTCGCGGGTGCCAGGCCGTGCGTCGTGCGTCGCGGCAGAAAGCGAGGAGCCGATTCCGTGAAAGCGAGGAGCGTGAGTGCCTGGCCGCGCGGCGCGTGAGCGCTTGATACATCGCGAGTGCCACACGTCATACATCCACGCCGGGGCGTACGGAGGGAAGTGTACGGCAGTCCGTACCTGTTTTTTTTTCCCGAAAGCCATCTCCATCCCGTGTAAACTGGAGGCAGTCACCGACCTGGACTTCCTCACCGCCTCGGTTACTCGCGTAGTCGCGTCACACACATCGTATTGGCACCGTACTGGCAGTGGCGGACCCACGAATCAAATTACAAAGTCGAAATACCAATGTCTACATAGTCTATGTGTGTGTCATAGCCTCATAGGAAAAAAAAAAAAAGAAGCTATTCCGGTCGAGAGAAACACTTGTAAACCAATTAAGAAATATGTGAAATTATATTCTAAGTCTATCTGAATCAAAAGTTCAAAATTCTACGTAGAAATGATAAAATTGAAATTGTAAACATAGAAGTTAGCGTTCTGCTTGGTTCAACTCCAAAGTTTACCCCGTCAAAGAATTGGTAAGCCAAGATTTTAGTTTCTAATTGACCAAAACTTGCTAAACTTTCACATAAAGCTTGCCAAATCTATAACAAGTTTTTTTTGCTCAAGTTTTAGCTTGCCAAATCTTTTGGCGGAGCAAAATTTGGAGGTAAACCAACTAGGCCCTAGAATCAAAATTAGCAAAGAATTGGAGTAAAGAGAAGAAATTCCTTCACTCTTCCTGTTCCATAGTTCCAAATTCGGCCAGCTCGGAAGCCCGACCGTGAGAGGCTCGGGCGCTTGCTGCAGCGGCCGGCGGGCAACGACACGCACGAAGCCAAAGGGCGACATGTGGTGGCCAGCGAGCGATCATTGACCCTCGACGCTCGATGGCCCACGGCACAGAAAGCACAAGCACACAATCAGGGGATGAGGGCGCGAGGGCGGCTGCTGGCAGGAGCCATGGAGCGGGATTGCGCCCAACGACAGTGGCATCTCAATCTCAAGTCTCACCGTACCGCCCACCTGCGATTATTCTCAATGTAGTAAATTGTATGTAAACATGCATGCACTACCATGGCGTTCAGCACATGTTTCTACAGCTGATAAGCCGGCTGATTTTGTGTTGTTGTGAAAGAAAAACACTATCATAACCGATAAAACAATATACAGATGGGATTATAGCTGGACTAATAATATTGAAGCTCAAGCCAAACCGATGACTTCACCGAGTGGACATCACCGGGATGGCAAGGGGGGAGTAACGGGCTCAAAGCACCGGGCACGCTGTGCTCCCCGAGGTCCACGCCCCCGGGCGCCATGCCGCCGGGGAGCTTCCATTCAACCTTGTGCAGGAGCGAGGCCGCCAGCAGCAGCACAAATCGCGGCGGCCAAGTCCATGCCGGGACATACCCCTACGCCCGCACCGAAGGGTATGTAGGTGTAGTCCGAGTCCCTGAAGCTCACCAGCAGCTTCTTGTGATGGTCGTCGTCGTCCAAGAACCTCTCAGGCACAAACTCCTCTGGCTCAGGCCATGCCGTCGGGTCCCTCCCGAGAGCCCACAGGTTCACCAGATGCTCGTGCCTTTTGGCATGCCAAATCCCCCGAGTGACACACCTTCCTCCGCGACCACCTCTCGTGGCAAAGCATGTGAGGTACCGGTACTAGAGATTAAGAGGAATTGGGGGAGAAGTAGGAAGAACTGGAGGAACGGCGATGAACAGATAGATTGATTCGAGTTCAGAGGAAAGATTACAAGTAGAGTGTTTGTTGTCAAATGAACGATGCCTCTCCCGTGCACAGCCGGGGTCTAGATATTACAGCAGGCTCGGCCACCGGGTTTTGCGCATGCAAGCGCCTCACTTGGCCCGCCGGTTCCCGTGTACCTCGCATTGGTCTTGGCGGGCCTTGTGGACTTGGGCCGCCAGCCAGGCCGGGCTTCATTGTCTTCCGCAGCACCGCAGCCGCTAACATCCCTCCCCGCTTGGGCCGCTGACCCCAAGCAGCCGAAGCGGGGAACTCCCGGCGCAATGCTTCATAGTCCTCCCAAAGTTGCAAGAGAGAGTGGCAAAGTTGTTCCACTTAATCGAACCCGCTTGACTTGATAAGTGCCGCGCGAGACACCATCCTTGGATCGGAGAATCGCCAGAGCCGGTGGAAAGAGAAGTCGGATGGGAGCATCGGTGTTACCCGGTGATTACCCACAAAGACGCTTCAACCGAGAGACGGAAATACGGGATGAATGGACGAATGAGCAAAGCAACTCCAACTTGTATGCATTGCACCCAATCGTATCAACCACTTTGTAAGGACCAAAATAACGGAAAGCCAACTTTTTTGATGAGATCGCGGAGCCAACGAGGTCCGTGACGCAATTTGGATCTTGAGAAAGACCATGTCGCCAACCGCAAATGACCGTTTAGAGCGATGCTTATCGGCTTGCTTCTTCATTCTCTCCTTTGCACGATGAAGATGTTGCTGAAGTAGCTCATCCATGAAGCGGCGGTCGAAGCCCAAGTCAATCTTCGCTGGATTAGAAGCCGGTGCGGGGATTAATGTACCAAAAGCCGTGGAGCATAACCGAACAGGGCCTCAAATGGGGAGCGACCGATTGCTGAATGAACCGGTGTTATACCAGAACTCACCGACGGGAACCATCGACTCCACTTCTTCGGACAAGCGTGAACATAACAGCGCAAATAGGTCTCCGTGCACCGATTAAGACGCTCGTCCGCGCCCATCGGATTCGGATGATACGCTGAAGTTTTGCACGCAGTAACATCCGCTAACTTGAACACTTCGGACCGGACATCGCTGGTGAAGATAGTATCCCGATCGTAAAACAATAGAGGCAGGAAGGCCATGCCGATATTGCCCGAACGAAAGAAGGCTTGAGCAATGGATGTGGCCGTGTATGGTGACGCAAAGGAATGAAATGCCCATACTTCGTCAGCATATCAACGACTACAAGGATGCAATTGTAGGAGTCAGATGGCGGCAGTCCTCCCACGAAATCCAGAGAAATCACAGCACCATGCTGAATCGGGCAATCGTAGAGGCCGCAGCAAGCCCAGAGAACGAGCACGCACGGCCGGGCTTGACCGCTGGCACACAAGCACAACTCCGCACAAATTCACGCACCTCTGCTTTCATGCCCCGCCAGGCGAAGCATTGCTTGAGACGGCGATAAGAAACGGGAACGCCAGAATGTCCTGCCCACGCGCTCTGGTGAAATGTGGCGATGAGGCGGCGGCGCAGGGCTGAGTCAGAGCCAACCCAAACCGGTCCTTGTACCCGAGGAGGCCCCGGAAAGAGTGAAGTGAGGAACCGACTCGGGATCCAGAGCCAGCTTAGAAAGCATCCGTAAGGCCACCGAATCCTTCTGATAACTATCCAACACCGGCGTCACCCAGGTAGGAACCATGACAGATACATCTGGGCAAGACCGAAATGGGGAGATGGATGGCGGGGACAGCGATCACCGCCGCGATGGATGCACCTGACCGGTAAATCACCCGGTACTGAAGACCCAAGAGTTTGGTGAACACCCGTTGTTGCCAGTGCGTATGCAGGCGTTGATCCCCAATTTGTGTCAAACTGCGCTGATCGGTGTAGATAATGAATTCATGAAACTGTAAATAAGGACGCCACATCTGCACTGCCATCAAGATTGCCATGAATTCTTTTTCGTAAGTGGACAATCCTCTTGACTTCGGACCCAATGCCTTGCTGCAGAATGCTAGGGGTGTCCATGCTGCATTAACACCGCCCCAATGCCCAGATCAGACGCATCAGTCTCGATGGCAAAAGGCTGAGAAAAATCCGGCAATGCAAGCACCGGAGCCTGGCAGAGTGCAGATTTGAGTGCAGTGAAAGAAGCCTCGTGCTCGACAGTCCACACAAAGAGAACATGTTTCTTAAGCAAATTGGTCAGAGGGCGAGAGATAATGCCGAAATGTCGAACAAATCGTCGGTAGTACCCAGCAAGGCCGAGGAAAGACCGGAGTTCCTTGACAGATGATGGTGTTGGCCAAGCCGACATCGCGTAACTTTGCTCTGGTCGGTTGCCACACCGCTGGCACCGATAATATGCCCCAGATAAGCCAACTCCGTTTGTGCAAATGTGCATTTAGACCTCTTCAGCTTCCAATTGTCAGCAGACAGCAACTGAAACACCAAGCGCAAATGGTCTAGATGTTCTTCCATAGTACGGCTGTAGATCAATATATCATCGAAGAAAACCAAAATGAACTTGGCGGAGTCCAGTGCTAGAGTCAAGTTCATGGCGCCTTTGAAAGGTACCGTGAGCGCCGCGTGAGGCCGAAGGACATCACCCGAAATTCGAATTGTTCGAAATGCGTTTTGAAACGCAGTCTTGAATTCTTCACCTTCTTTCATGCGAATTTGGTGAAATCCGCTTGAGGTCCAAAGTGTGGAGAAGAAACGAGCACCGCATGCCGTCGAGTAACTCCTCAATCACCGGACAGAAACTTGCCTTTTTTTCGGATCGCGTTCACCGGGCGATAATCCACTAAACGCCACCGTTGTCCTTCTTCTTGACAAGTAAAACAGGGGACGCAAATGAACCGGAGCTCGGTTGAATTTTTGCCGCAAAGATATCTTTGACTTGGCGTTCAATTTCGGTCTTCAAAGCCGGAGCATAACGATATGGTCGTGACAAACACCGGGCGCAGACCGGGAAGCAAGTGGAATCGAATGATCACACGCGGCGGGCGAGGAGGAAGACCTGTAGGTGGCTCAAAGAGAGGAGCAAACTCGAGAGCAAGGACTGGCATGTGCGTAGGGAGCACACCGGCGATCCCGTTGATCGATTCCGAATCGAGATACCGGAACCACCGAACCCACCGGTAACTTAAACATCACCAAGCGTAACCGCCATAGAGCCTTGGTAGGGGATAGCAATCCATCGGTGCGCCCAATCAACATACATGGGGCTAAACCGACTGACCAATCGATGCCCAAGATCATATCATAAACAGAGAGACAAGTACCTTGAGGTCATGAATAAATTCACAACCCCGAGATGACCGATCGAAACGGAATGTGAGTATCACGACAATAGCTTTGCCACTAGCAACCCTGAATCGACAAGTGGCACCTCCATAGAAGTGACCCCGACCGAGGAGATGAAGCAATACCGGGCAAAGAATGAAAGTATGTGAACTCCCTGAGTCGATCGAATAGATACGGTGTTGCCTTGCAGCAGCCCCTTGCAAACAGAGAGTCTTGAGAGATCTCGCCCCGGACATCGCAGCCAGCCAGAGACATGCGTTCAGCCCGAAGCGTGGTGGGCCCATAACCCAGGTCCCGGGATCGTAACCCGGCTCGATACCACTTGTGAGGTAATCGGTACTAGAGATTAAGAGGAATTGGGGGGAGAAGTAGGAAGAACTGGAGGAACGGCGACGAACGGATAGATTGATTCGAGTTCGGAGAGGAAAGATTACAAGTAGAGTGTTTGTTGTCAAATGAACGATGCCTCTCCCGTGCACGGTAGGGGTCTAGATATTACAGAGGCTCAGCCTGGTTTGCGCATGCAAGTGCCTCACTTGGCCCGCCGGTTCCCGTGTACCTCGCATTGGTCTTGGCGGGCCTTGTGGACTTGGGCCGCTCAAATAGCCGGGCTTCATTGTCTTCCAGAGCACCGAGTCGCTAACACAAAGACCGGCAAGGAAGGGTGCAGCCGCATCGCCTCCTTCACCACGGCGTGGAGGTAGGGGGAGCTTACCGACGAGATCACTCTCTTCCACAAACTCCTTGGAGTTGCCTACACTCGCAGCCGAGCCCGCGCGCACCTTCGCTAGCTTGTCGTGGTGGCGAAGGAGCCTCGCCATGGCCCATTCCACGGTGATTGTGCTTGTGTCGGGTCCCAAAGAAGAAAGATATCCCGGTGATGATGAATCAATGAGCGAGTGTAATAATAACATACTCGTTCTCATTTAAATTATAAGTCGTTTTGACTTTTTGATTCATTTATTTAACTATATATTTAGATATTTTGTTTATGTACACCCATAACAAAATGAGTATACCGTAAAAGCACTTATAATTTGGGACCGAGGAAGTCGTGATCAATCATCAAGAGTGTGGTTGAATACTAAAGCTAAATATATTAGCATATATTACCGCGGAAGAGCTTGGTGATCTCGAGCGCGTGATCTCGCGACTTGGCGAGGTGTGCAAGGACAGCGCCCAAAGAAGTCACCGTAGTTTGCACCGCCACCACCGGGCTAGCCGAGTTTTTCTATGACCTCTTCGCCAAAGATCTTATAGAGTTGTGCCATATTTCGAGACGCCGCGACGCGAGCCAAAGAGGTCAAGCGGTGCAAGGAACGGAAAGCGCCGGAGATGTTGGGTGTGGACCACCCCTTGGCGATGGTCGCCTTGATGCGCTTATATAGCTGCTGCCGCTGGTGGTCCGGCGCGTGCTCATCAAGTCCACCAGGTCCCCGGAGAAACGGATGTTGGCGATCGCGTTCACCATGGCGCCAAACACGGCCTCCCGACCGCGATCGGCTTGCCACCGTAACGACACGACGCCGCCGCCCTCACGGCCACGGCGAGCTGCCGGGCATGGCGGTCCCGGATGTGCCGGGTCATCTTGAGGCTCCCGGCCGGAGGAGACGTGGGCGCTATGGTGACGCGTGTTAAAAGGATGCATTAGGCCAAGGGCTTCGTGGATATTGTTGTAACATGCGATATGGTAAGATATCGCTAGATTAGGTTGTTGTAATCTTGTAGATTGATCCTATGGATCTTGTAATCTTTTTCTTTGCTTGTAAGTCAAGATGATGTATATGCCACGCTAGGGGCGGTTCCTAGCCTATATAACACAAAGCCGTGAGCCCGAGAAGGCATCACGTTACCCTAATCTTTACATGGTAATCGAGCATACCGATTCGGGTTCCTTTGCTCCAATGGCCTCCTCCTCCGTGCCGCACGCCGCTGCTCACTCGACGGCTATCCGCCAACCGAGAAACTCAAGGGGGCAACCACGAGATGTGGAAGGCCCGGTGATGTCCACCATCAATGGTGCTCGATGGAGAGCACGACGATCCCGCCGCAGGTCCCGCCCCCAGCGATTCCCAAGTCCGCCGAGAAGCCGGACGAGATGATCCCCTAATCCGACTACAAATCGTGGGTTCGCCAAGGACCAATGGGTTCTTAATTTCATCCTCTTCCATCGAAAAGATGTTATGTCGCAGCTTGGGAACTTCACGAAGACCGCCGCTGGTGCTTGACGGCCATTGACGGCCTCTATGCAAAGACAATCCCGTGCACGTGTTATCAACACGCCGCATGGCACTCGCCACGACTAAGGGGTCGCCCACCGTCACCGAGTACTTCGAAGATGAAGGCCCTCGCCGATGAGATGGCATCGGCGGAAGAAGCTTGATGACGAGGAGATTATCTCCTATATACTAGCGGTCTCGACCGACTTTAACCCCGCCGGTATCCGCGATCGCCGCAAGGGTGGAGCCGATCAAGAGGACGGAGCTCTTCACCCGTGATGACAAGCTTCGAAAGCAGCGCATGGACCTCTTCCAAGGGTCCAACTTCGTCAAGCAACGCGGCCTCCCGAGGAGGTGGTCGCGGTGGAGGAAACAACGGGTGGTCGTGGTCGCGGGTCGCGGGGTTTCGGTGCCCCCGGTGGTCGTGGACGTGGCCGCAGCTCCAACTTCAACCCGGCCTCGTGTGCCGACCAGGGCAAAGCGAGGGCCACCCCCGCCATCGTTGCTTCAAGAGGTTCGATGCTAACGCCAACCCCCGTGGCCAAGATAGGAACAAGGGGGAACAAGTCGGGCGCCATCCGCCGCCTCCTACGGTGTTGACACCAATTGGTATGTTGACACCGAGCAATCGACCATCACCACCGAGCTCGAGAAGCTCGGTGAGGGACAAGTACCATGGAAACGATCAAGTCCACACCGCTAGTGGATCGTGTATGAAAATTAGCCATGTTGGTCGCAGCTTGTTTCATACCCCCGATCGCAATCTAGTCTTTGATAAAATTCTTCATGTCCCTCAAGCAAACAAAAGTCTTGCTTCGGTTCATCGTTTAACTTCGGATAACAATGTTTATCTTGAATTCTATCGACCATTTTCTTATTAAGGATCGGGACACGGAGACGGTTCTCGCATGAAGGTCGTTCTAGAGGCGGCCTATACCCCTTGACGCCCACGTACCACACCACCAAATAAAGCCATCCCAGCGTCAAGGTTTTCGAGTCTCGGTGGCATGCTCGTCTAGGTCATCCCAAGACGGCGATTGTTCACCGATTCTTAATAAAAATTCCTTAGAGTTTGTCCCCGAGTCGAATAAAGGGAGGGTGTGCGATGCTTGTCAACGGGGCAAGAGCCACCAATTACCGTATCCCAAGTCATCGAAGTCCGTCATCGAGTCCCTTAGAGTTGATATTTTCGGATGTTTGGGGGCCGCACCCATGTCGGGCTTGGCGTAAAACAATTTCTATGTCACTTTATCGATGATTTTAGTAAGTATACATGGATTTACTTGCTAAAGCATAAATCTAAAGTTTTTAAATGCTTTCATGACTTCCAAAATATGGTTGAGCGATTGTTCAACAAAAAAGATTGTTGCCGTTCAAACCGACGGGGGGTGGAGAGTATCAAAAACTCGTCCCTTCTTTTCAGCGCATTGGGATTACTCACCAAGTCTCATGTCCCTATGCGCATCAACAAAACGGAGCCGCCGAGTTAAAAGCACCGTCACATTGTTGAAACGGGCTAACCTTGCTTGCCCGGGCATCCATGCCTCTCAAATTCGGGATGAAGCTTTTCCTAATCGCAACCTTTCTTATAAATCGAATGCCTAGCAAGGTTATTCAAAACCAAACACCTCTAGATCGCTTGTTCCATCAACAACCCGATTATTCCATGCTTAGAACCTTCTGGTTGCGCATGTTGGCCGAATCTTCGCCCATACAATAACAAAAAGCTCCAATACCGCTCCAAGCAATGTGTGTTTTTAGGATATAGTCCTATGCACAAAGGGTTTTAAATGTATAGAGATAAATTCGTCGTGTCTATTTTTCTCGCGACGTTATTTTTGATGAAGATGTATATCCCTTTGCAAATTTGCACTCTAATGCTTGGAGCTAGATTACGATCGGAAATCTCGTTACTTCCTGAACATCTTCTTCCAAGCGAATTCAGGGTTGATACAAATTGTGATTCTTCATGTGCTAACCCCACTAATGATCTTGTTGAAGAAGATATTTACCCAGAAACAGGTCAAAGTGGCGAAAAATCCGAGCTCAAACGGTGAACCGCTGCAAAATTTGGAGCCGGCCTCCCCGTCTCCGACACGATCAATCCCGGAGCTGATCCGTGCGTGGACTCGTGGCGACCGCCCTTTGATCGGGGCGCCCGATCTCCCCGACGGCGCCGCCAGACGCTGTCCCCACCGCTCTCCGCTCGCCGCTGTGGCGGGTTGTCGCCACCACGCGGGCCGCCCGATACCGCCGACAGGGGCAGATCTTCACGCCGAACGCTCCACGGCCGATGACGCCGGATCGGCCACGCCAAAGATCGATCCCGATGCCCGCTGGTGCAGATCTTCTACGCCGTCATCTCCGGTGGTGCAGAGCGCCGCCAGCCTCCTCCGCACCGACACACGGCCTCAAACTCATCTTCAACATGGGATTCAGAACCCAAGGTGTACATCGATGACACCATCAGGTATGGGAACATTGCCCTCGGTCTCCGAAGAGCCCACCGAATTTGCATGATGCATTATCAAATCCTAAGTGGAGAGGTGCCATGGATGAAGAGTATCTTGCCTTGATTAAAATAAAACATGGCATCTCGTGCCTCCTTGCAAAAGGACGTAATGTCATAGATTGTAAGTGGGTATACAAAGTCAAAAAGAAAAGCCGATGATGGCGATAGAACGGTACAAGGCAAGGTTGGTAGCAAAAGGGTTCAAGCAAAGGTATGGCATTGACTATGAAGATACTTTTAGTCCGGTTGTTAAGGCAGCTACAACCCGCTTGGTGTTGTCATTAGTAGTATCTCAAGGTTGGCATTTACATCAATTAGATGTGCAAAATGCCTTCTTGCATGGCATTCTTCAAGAAGATGTCTTCATCGCGCCAACCACCGGGTTATGTGGATAAAAGAAATCGTGGTATCTCTGTAAGCTTGATAAAGCATTATATGGACTTAAACAAGCTCCCCCGTGCTTGGCATGAACGTCCGAGTCAAAAAATTGCGATCACTTGGCTTTGTTCCATCAAAAGTCGATACCTCTTTTTATTCTTCTATAGATCCGCAAGCATACTATCTATATGTTGGTTTATGTTGATGACATCATCGTTGCTAGTTCATCACAGGAAGCAAGATCGGCCTTACTTCATGATCTTGAAAGAGATTTTGCAATCAAGGATCTTGGTGATCTAAGCTATTTTCTAGGAATTGAAGTGAAGAAAGGACATGGTGAGCTGCTTCTCTCCCAAGAAAGATATGCAACCGATCTACTAAAGAGGGTCAATATGAGTAAGTGCAATTCATTTGCTACACCCATGATTGTGTCGTAAAAGTTGTCTATTACTAATGGCACTTCATTGGGAACCGAAGACTCCACCAAGTACTGTGAAGCATAGTAGGAGCTTTGCAATATCTAACATTGACTCGACCTGATCTTTCCTTCTCGGTCAACAAGGTGTGTCAATTTTTGCATGCTCCAACTACTGTTCATTGGGAAGCTGTTAAAAGAATTTTGAGATATGTGAAAGGAACATTGAGTTTAGGGCTTCGGATTGGTAAGTCCAAGACATCCCCGGTTAGTGCGTTTTCTCGATGCATTGGGCAAGGGGATGTCCGTGATGACGGACGCCCTCTGGGGTTTTGCAAGATATCTCGGTGCTAATCTAATTTCCTCGGTGTGTAAGAAAGCAAGCAACCGTGTCAAGATCAAGCACGAGGGCTGAATATAAATCTATGGCGAATGCAACCGCTGAAGTCATGTGGGTAAGAAAATTGCTCAATGAGCTTGGTGTTCCTCACCCAATGCCCTCACGCTATGGTGTGACAATTTAGGAGCTACCTACTTGTCTCAGAATCCGATCTTTTCATGCCGGGACAAAACACATCGAGATTGATTATCATTTTGTGAGAGAACAGTGGCGACCAAGCGGCTAAGTATTCGGTTTTATTAGTACTCGGGATCGATAGCGATGATGGCTTCACCAAGGCATTGCCGATTACACAAGTTAAAATCATTTAGAACCAATCTCAACCTTGCAGATGCGTTGTGATTAAGGGAGGGTGTTAAAAGGATGCATTAGGCCAGGCTTCGTGATATTGTTGTAACATGCGATATGGTAAGATATCGCTAGATTAGGTTGTTGTAATCTTGTAGATTGATCCTATGGATCTTGTAATCTTTTTTCTTTGCTTGTAAGTCAAGATGATGTATATGCCACGCTAGGGGCGATTCCTAGCCTATATAACACAAGCCGTGAGCCCGAGAAGGCATCACGCTACCCTAATCTTTATAACGGTCTTGCCGCTTTCCACGGGGCCGGAGCTCGGCAGCCTGCAACACGGAGCCCTCGTGGTGCGCCCGTGGCGCCGCGACGCCGTCCGGCCGGCCCCACCGGCGGCGACGGGCCTCGGTCGTTTCCCGGCTAGGGTTAAGGGGCCGCTGGGCGCGATGACACCACGACGAAGAGCGGGTGTCGCGCCAGCCGGGGGACGCGATCGCCCGAGGTCGTTGAGGCGGGCAAGCACGCGGCGTGCGTGTTGCCGGAGCGCCCGTGAGAAGTAGAAGACGTTCCCTACGAGGGGCGCCCCAAGGGGCCGGGGAAGCGGCGGAAGAGATGCATCGCCGCGCCGCTTGTGTTTACTAACGACGACGCAAGACATGAATGGAGATCACAAACCGGTGCTACTACGTATAATATCACCGAGAGCCCCATGGATCCCCTTCGACCTCTTTTTGTGAGTCGAGAGCCGAGTGAGGCACGAGCGTGTAAGGGGGTGAGGTGCGTATATGTATTTATAGCTCTCTCCGAGCCTCGCAAAGACGCTATCGCACAATTGACTTTTAGCCGCAGTCAGAAAACGATTTGTTAGCCGAACCTTCTTGGTTTGGCCCAGTTTATTAGTTAGGGACTAAAAGCATCTCCGGCCCTTAAAAATGAGCCCCTATTTTAAATTTAGAAGCCAATTTATAAAATTTGAGGACCCAAATCCACTGTCAAGTCCAGTGGATCATCCGAAATTAAACCCCTAAACACAGTTCCACAATGCCCATCTGCTCCCTCGCCGGTCGAGTAGCCCACAAGGATATGGCGCTATGTCCGACGACGGGAAGGCAAGGCCGCCACGACCGGCCGGGATACGAGGGAGGCCGCGTCGAAGGCACGCCCGCCGGGCCGCGTGGCACCGCCGCTTAGGGGCAGCGGCCACCGCGGTGCTCAACATGTCGGCCCCGCTCGTACGCGGACGGTCGAGCACGGTGCGGCACTGCACAAGCCCCCGCCGCCTCGAGAACGCCTCTATGAGCGAGAGGAGCTGGCTGTTGTGTTTGCCGGCGAGGCGTTGGCGGCGCGGACGCCGGTCGCGCATACGCGCAGGGCGGCCTCGCCGGCGCCAGCGAGAGCGCGCCTCGGCTTCCTCGCAGACGGAGCACCGATTGAATCAACTTCGCCGCAGCTAGCCGGAGTCAATCGGAAGGTGCAAACTCGGGAAAAAGAGAGACAAATGAGTGGAAGGGGGCCCAGTGGCGGTTAGCATCACACACGGGGGACGGCTGGGAGGTGCGGGACTCGAGACCGGGCCGGCAATGTGGGCGCCCCCATCCCGTCGCCGTTGTCGCCCCCGTCCGTTGGTGGCACTTCTTGGGAGCCTCAGCGGCGTCCCCTGGGGTGGAGAGGAAGGGGGCGACGGTGGCGCCTCGGGTGGCGAAGGCCAGCCCGGGCGGACGCGGGAGGCCGGTGGCGGCGCGTCCCCTTGGGGTGGAGAGGAAGGGGGAGCCGAAGCGGCGTGCGCGTTTTTCACGGATGGGGAAGGTGAAGCGCGGGGGAAAGTGGCATGGGTCCCATTAGATAGGTGGTTGCCGGGACCCGGTGACCTGAGATTATAATTTGAGGAGGCATGAAAAATAGGAGCTCATCTAGCTAGGGGCTCCACTCGGAGTTCATTTTTGTCTAAGCTCCTAAATTTTAGGGTATGGGGTCCAAGTAGGGGGCCCACTGGAGATGCTCTAAATGAGACTAAAAACTACTCTTCGTGCATTCTAAATTATAGTTCACTTTGTTTTTTCTAGATACATTACTTTTGCTATGCACCTAGTTATACACTATGTCTAGATGCATAGCAAAAGAAATGCATTTAGAAAAGCCAAAACGACCTATAATTTGGAACAACCCCTAATTATAGTTCACTTTGGTGCCTGTCGGTTCCGCCTCTCCTGCTGCCCCTAGAGCAGCCATTGGTGGCCTCACCACCTCGCCCCGCGCATCTCACGGCCGCAGGAGACGTGGGCGCCAAGGCGGAGTGACCGCTTTGGCCGGCAAGTCCTCCTTCCGGGATCCCAATTTTGAACGTCAGGCTCGGCGCGTCCTTCTTAACAAATGGGAAGGGAGGGCGGAAGGTGCTTCATCTCAAACCCCGACTCCACCGATTTGCTAAGAGATTCCAAGATCATTTCGGTGGTAATGTCCCACAATACAAGCGGGACATGGTGCAGATCCTAGTCCCCCATGACCACTTGCGCCGGAACCGCCTTGACGACGGCGACGGAAGAGCACATCGAGCCGGCTGCTCCGCATGCTTCCTTAGGGTCGGTGGTTTTCTTCTCAATCAAAAATAGGTTTCTTCCTAAGTACAACTTGTTAGCTCCATCGTTCTAGCCGGTGTCTTTTGTTAGTGTGTCGCTTAGTATACCTTTGGCATCTCGCCGGTTGTATGTCTAGGATGTAACTCCTACTTCTCTTAATGCAAAACGGCAATGTCTCGGTTTTGAAAAAAAAATTACTCCAAGAGTCTATTAAAATAGGGAGTAAATGAGACTAAAAAATTAGTCTCTAGTCCTCCCATTTTGGTAATTTAGGTACTAAATAGGACTAAGAGTTAGTCACTAGTCTACAGTCTTGCGATCAAACAGGCCCTTAATGTGCATTGTTGTCTCGTTCGATCGGCTCAATCGTCAAAGGCCCTTCAGCCATCAAACACACGTGACGTGTTGCACTTTGGAGCCATGTAACTTCCCAAATCCAGCCAATTGATCTCTCCTTTCTCGCTCCTAGACTCCTTGACGTACATGCTCATTAACTTGATGATTGTACGAAATATAATATTCCAGCCGGCACCGCAAGTTCAGAGGTTGATTGTACTGCGGCGGGACTCCAGGTCAGTCGATGACGATCTGACCCACACAAGGTAATTGTGCGGTGCCTGGCCAAATAATACCAAAATGAGCATGTACACGTATATCAATTTGACCACCTTCGCTTGCTTGTTTGGCCAAATGACGTATATCAATTTGACCACCTTTGCTTGTTTGTTTGGCCAAATGATACGAGGACTTCCTTGCATGTTTAGCCGGCCTTCCCATAATGCATTATGCGCACGTGTTTCCTCTTGTCTGTACGCATAATGCATAGTACATGCAGAAGTCCATGTACTCCATGAGTACAAGTTGTATATATCCTCAATTTTCTATTCTTTTGCTTTCCAATTGTCTGTGTACGTGAAGAGTACATGGACTTTCATCAAACATCCTTTTCTGGCCGGTGAATATGAGCTCCTGTACGTCATGCATCTTCAAGACTGTTTCCCGGCTGGCTCGTAAATATCTTTTTTGCCGCTTTTGATATCATCTGATGATCCCTTCCTGATAATATAAACTCAACAAATTTTGGTGCAAACATAGCCCCCCTAGTTCAAAGTATGAATCTTCATGCTTCAAACTACTATCCGATGGTGTTTCTCCAAGGAGCTGAGAAATTTACTGGCGGGAATTAAGATTACCTCATTCAAGCCTCACCTTCAATGTGAGCTTTGGAGTGTCTATCACACCATCTTTGATGGTTGTTGAGTCATCCTCTCTTCTTCTCACTAGTAACGAAATGATTTTCCGAGCAGGGGCCATATCTTTTCCGTGGCGGGCGCAATTTGAACCCGCCACGGAAAAGATATGGCCCCCGCCGGCCGCTCTTTTACGTGGCGGGCGGCGCAGGCGCCCCGCCACGCAAAAAAGATCATCTTTTTACGTGGCGCCGCGCAACGCCCGCCACGTAAAGATCTTAACTGTGGCGGGCATCCTAAATGGCCCGCCACGCAAGATGGAGAGGCCCAACAGCCCGATAACTTGTTCTCATATATATACAAATGAGTTAGGGTTTGGGGGCCATCAATCCGCACTCAACTCTCTCGTCTCCTTCTCCTCGATCCGTCCGCTCCGCCCATTCTTCTCCAACCTAAAGCGCCGGCCGCGCACCCCTCTCTTCTCCACCCCCAAGCTCCGCCCGCTGCCCCACCGCCCCTCGCTCCATCTCCCGAGCTCGCGGCATGACGCGTATCCCGGCGTCGGCGGCAGATCCGGGCGTGGAGGGCTCCCCGCGGGCGGATCAGGGAGGGAGGAGGGCCCCCGGCGGCGGATCCGGACGGCGGGGCGCGGCGGATCCGGGAGGGGAGGAGCCCTCCTCCGCGGCGCGGGCGCGGATCGAGGGAGGAGCCCTCCGGCGGCGGATCCCTCCGGCGGCGCGGCGGATCCGGGAGGGAGGAGCCCTCCGGCGGCGCGGCGGATCCAGCGCGGGGGGCCCGCCGGCGGCGGATCCGGCGGCGACCTCCCTCTCGGGCGAGATGGCGGCCCTCCTCCCTCTCGGCGGGGATCCGGCCCCTTTCTCTCTCGGCGGGCGGCCGGACGCATCGGGGCTGGATCCGCCCCCCTTCTCCGACGGCGACATGCGGGTGACGAGGAGGCGGCGCGCGCGTCGGACCCACGCGGCGCGAGGTGGCGAGGAGGCGGCCGAGGACGAGCAACCTCGATGGGCGGCGCGGCGGCGCGACACCACGGATGGCTCGACGGGCCCGTGGACGGGCTCGGCCGGGCTCGTCGTTTTTTTTTTTTTTTTATTTTTTTTCAGCGTGGCGGGCATTGTAATATGCCCGCCACGCTTAAATCCATTTAGCGTGGCGGGCGCTGTGACCATCACGTTTATTGAGCCGATTAGCCGTGACCTTTCCTTGGTGGCGGGCTACGCGATTGCCTCGCCACAAAAATCTAAAACACCCGCCACTAAAAACTATTTCTGGTACTAGTGTCTACTTAGAGAACTTTGGGTTCGAAAGATTTTCAAATTAAAATATAGCTTTGTTCCTCAAATGATTCTCTCATATCGCTCAATATGTATGGCTCCTCAACAAAACAATATTCTTCTCTTTTCATCCTACTTGAATTAGGCTTTTGTAGAGTTCGTGTAGAGAGATAAAAATATGTTGCATACTTATGTTGCATATGTTGTAAAAGTCAAATCCGGATTTGAGGAAAGAAGTGTCATACTCTTACATCAAAGTGTGCATATGTATGGAATATTTAGTAACTAACCTAATTCTACTATGATCCGTGAAGTATGTTACTCTCTCGTGGAATATTTTTGTGAGAAAACAGGCTATCTATATTCTCATCTTTCTTTTGTCCATTTTTTTAACATTATACTTTTTGCATACACCATATCTCCTTTTACAACAAACTTTTTAGAGAAATATTATCAAGAACCTAGAGCATTTATTTTGATAAACCTAACAAACATTTTTTTTTCTTCTCGCAGTGTAGGACCATAACATTTTGGGATGGACAAAAAGCATGTTGTCGATGTTTGAAAATCGATCAACGAGCAATCGTATGCCTAACGTGTCTAGCTTAGAATAGTAAAGAAAATTGAGATGACGAGGTTTATCCTAGTTCAGCGAGAATGTCCTAGTCCAGTGGTGAGCTCGATGCCCAAGTTTTTCGATTTGCAGTAGAGGTATACAAACAATCAAGAGAGGTAGTTGGCTCCCAACACTACTACAAAAGCGAACTAAGAGAGCGCTGGACATTTATATTAGGGCGGCTCATACTTTGAGCCGCCCCTAATGTATGTGAAAATCCCGGTAGTAACAAACCGCCCCTGTTGTTTGACACATTAGGGCGGCTCATGTTACGAGCCGCCCCTATAATGTTAGGTGACACATTAGGGGGCGTTATATATCGCCCACCCCTAATGTAACCTCATATCGGGGTGGTTATATATTAGCCACCCCTAATGTAATCTGAAATCGTGGGCGGTTATATATATAAAAACCACCCCTAATGTAACTTGGTCAAACGAAGCACTAAATGGCCTCAAATCGAGAAACTTTGAATACAAAAAGTTGTATATATAGAGTGTAGATCTTGAGGAGCTACACAAAGTCAGTGTTCGTGACTTTTGAAAATGAGGACCTCTAGGGCTCCAAAAGACATCTTTAGTTTGAATTGGAAAAGTCAAACTTGGTCAAATGAGGTCAAACGAAGGACTAAGTGACCTTAAATCGAAAAACTTTGAATACAAACGTGTTAGAGCTCATTGAGATGAACATTAGTTATATGGGTCATTTTGGCTTTTATGAAAGTGTTAGTAAACACTAGTCACAAAATCTTGAATCACACTTGTAGTTTATTAAACCTTAAGAGAGATGTGTCCAGTGCGAAGAACGTCTATCAAAACTTTGTCAATCGCAAATGACCTACATATGCATTGTAGATCTCGACAAGGTGAGTCAAATTGGTATTCATGACTTTTTTAAATTCTCAGCCATTTAGGGTTAGGAAAACCGAAAACTCTCAAAAAATATTTGAAATTCAAAATTTGAGCGGTTCAAAATCTTTTGAATCCAAAAAGTTGTATATATAGAGTGTAGATCTTGAGGAGCTACACAAAGTCAGTGTTCGTGACTTTTGAAAATGAGGACATCTAGGGCTCAAAAGGCATTTTTAGTTTGAATTAGAAAAAAATCAAACTTGGTCAAATGAGGTCAAACGAAGCATTAAATGACCTTAAATCGAAAAATTTTGAATACAAACGTGTTAGAGCTCATCGAGATGAACATTAGTTATATGGGTCATTTTGGCTTTTAAGAAAGTGTTAGTAAACACTAGTCACAAAATCTTGAATCGCACTTGTAGTTTATGAAACCTTAAGAGAGATGTGTCGGGTGTGAAGAACGTCTATCGAAAACATTGTCGAACATAAAAATGACCTACATACGCATTGTAGATCTCGACAAGGTGAGTCGAATTGGTATTCATGACTTTTAAATTCTAAGCCATTAAGGGCCCGAAAAACCGAAAACTCTCAAAAAAAAACATTTGAAATTCAAAATTTGAGCGGTTCAAAATCTTTTGAATCAAGAAAAAAGTTGTATATATAGAGTGTAGATCTCGGAGCTACACAAAGTCGGGTGTTCGTGACTTTAGGAAATGAGAACATCTAGGGCTCCAAAAAGTAGTGGCACGGCGTCTTAAGTTTGAAATTTGAAAGTTTGACTAGGTCAAATTTGGTCAAATCCAAAGTATTGTTAAGATAACAAAAAGATTTAATTATAATTTATTAATTTGTAACCCTCTTTTTATTTTTTATTTATGAGATAAGATATTTATTTATTTGTAATATAATAGTTTGAATAATATTGTAATTTCAAATGTAAAAAGTCAAAACTAACTATAGGGGTGGCTTCTTCACTAGCCGCCCCTAATCAATCGAACCCTACGAAATATAAGTGGAGGCGGCGCCAAGCAACCAAACTTTGGCTAAGTGCGGGGGCGCGCACTCACCATATCGACGCCGCCGTCGGCCGCCGAAATCTCCCCCCCGCCGCCATCTTCGCCCCACCGCCCGCCCGGGATCCGCGAGGGCCGGCCTCCCCTCCCCTCTCTAGTCAATGGTGGAAATATGAGTGGGTGAACGTGTTCCGTGCTCAAGAATGTTGGAGGTCAAGCCCGGGGTGAAGTTCTAGGAGCTTGTGTGTATACGGAGTGGTCTTCCAAACATGCATGAGCCAAGTTAGCAATTTTCACATTGTTTTCCTAAAATGTTATTTTGCCTACTCATTGAAACGTGTCACTAGGCCTAAATGCAAGGCATGTAAATCAACACCTAGTGGCACTAGGCTAATCGAATCATCTAGTTAAGACCCCTCTTAATAGTACGACCATTTAATCTAAATGTGGTCACACTCTCTATAATATCTTGACCACAAGGACCAAAAATCCTATTTATACCTTTTCCTTGAGCTCCATAGTTTTTTTGGTTTTTCTATTTGTTTTTTTTCCAAATGAGGAGCACTTGATCCATCATTGTCCATCTCTAACACCATGGACACCACCATTTAGCTCCATCACTTGGCTTGGACCACCTTTACTAATCCACACACTTAGTACAAATGTTAGTCCTAGGTTGTCATTAATTATATAAAGCCAAACTAGGGCTTTCACTTGCAAGGACGCTCGAGCTCCTCCTCTTCTTCCCACAACGAGCTCCTGTCCGTGAAGACAAGCTCCTTTCTTTCTCCCCTTCGGTGGCGCTAGCGCTGACGAGGTAGGCCTCATCCTTCTCCAGCACCACCGGGGGTAGGCATCCTCCTCCTTCTCTTCTTCTTCTTCGTCGTTCTCCTCTCCCTAGGTCCTGCTCGTGTTGCGGGCTTAAGAAGACGAAAACTCTAGGTTCCAACAACGGTGACCATCACTCTTCCCCAAATCGATGGGCTATAAAAGGGCCGGTTGGAGGGAGGCGGGACTAGCCACATGGTGGGAAGGAAGCAATGAGGTTTAGGAGTCCTTGCGGTGGTCATGACGGTTGGGACAAATCGGGGCAAGAGCGCCATGGCCGAAGCTTGGAGCTCGACTTCACCAGTGAGCATTTCCATGGCGGAGCTTCGGGAAGAAGGGGAGAGGGGAAGAAGGCGGCCGCCGTCCGCTAGGGTTCGGTCGAAGCTTGGAGAACCCTAATCCCCACATTAGGGCGGTGGGCGCCAGCGCGAGCGAGGAGGGAGGAGGAGGATCACACCGGTGCTTGATGGTGATAGATGGGTCGGTCGAGGAGGGTGTGGGTGCTCGTTGATCATGGACGAGGCAACCGAGGAAAGGATCACATTGCGGGAGGATTGAGGAAGAAGGGTCCCGTCACATGTTAAGTTCGTCCTTCTAGAAATTAAAATCAGCTTTTTGCTAAAAAAAAAAAAGGAAATTAAAACCAACGTACACACGGCAACATAAATTTGTCGGTTGTAGTATAAGACAATCGTTCAACGCCTATTTACCTCATGCGTCCGGTGCATTCTGAATAAGCTAGCGTTCTCAACTTGTTATGCACAGACGAGCATCTGCAAAAAGAGAATTACACCCTAATATTATAGTTTTTTTTAGATGAACCCTCATATCTTAGCTAAATATTCTAGGAACCAATATTCTATTGGGGCTATTGCATTTCTACCCTTTTGCGGAAACGCCAATTGTGATTCTACCCTCACTTTTCGCCATGTTGTAGTTTTACCCTCGCTTTATAAAAACGAGGCTAAAATTTACCCTTACTCCGTTATCAGGTGATAACGGTGTTAACTTAGCCTCTTTTGGACAACTTTGCCCTTGCAAAGATACCCCCTTTTCTTGTATATATTGTGATTTTACCCCTGTTTTTAGGGCTTCTCCACCAAAGTCTTCAGTACAGGCTTCCAGTTCTTGACATATATAACTAAGCTTAATCTCTGAAACCTGACAACTTATAGTATATAAGTTTAGCTCTTCATTCTTACTCAAGCTGATCATCAGCTTAGTTGCCGGCCGGCCGGCTGGGCAATAACTCATCGCATGATGCATTTTTGTTGGTTGATGTGTGCTCCATCGATGATCGTTCTGGTGTTGCTCTACCTGTGACTCTAATGGTTATCTTACATTTTACTGTACATTGCTTGGTAAGAAACAATTAATCTTCGGGATAGAACACTCCAAGCACAGGCAAGGCATGTGCCTGGCGACCCTGGCCTTTGGGGTGGTGCCAGCCAACGGCTAACCCCCAGGTGCCTTGATGCACCCTTGTCGTCTCTTTGTTTGGTGGCCTGCAGGTCTGCTGATGCTCCTGTGCGCCATCTCTGTCTCTGATCCAGGCTGGAGGTAGCGCCGACGACGAGCGAAAGCAGCCACGCACAAACACAACCATCCATCAGTGGTTCAGTGCAGGTGGTATACACACGGCCTTAGGCTACCTGCTTGTTCCTACTGGACCGTCGACGTCGGGAGGCTCCATGGCGTCTGCACTGCCAGCATGCCCCTGCTGGACCGCCGCCGCGCTGGCGCCGAGGACGCCGCGCCGGCCTACACCGCGCCGCCGCCGCGCCCCCGAAGCCGTCGCGCCGGCCTGCACTGCGCCGCCGTTGCCTGCTTCATGCGCGGCCGCAGCCAGCTTCATGCGCGGGGCCGCCGCCTGCCCGCCCTGACCCCGCCGCCGAGCCCGTCTCTACCACGCCGACCCGCGCCGTCGCCTAGCCCGCAGCGCAAGGGTTAGGGCCCATAGGGGATTTAACTGAACCGTGTTGTGTGCGTCGCATGACAGAGAGAACGGGAGTTGGAGAGGTGAGGGTAGTATTGTCGAGGGGGAAATTTGACAAGGGTTTTGTTTTTTGTTTTAATTTTTTTTCTGCACTTAAATCTAACAGAGTTAGTTTCGAGGGTAAACTTGAGCTTCGTCGTAATGGAACGAGGGTAAAATTGTAACATGACGAAAAGTGAGGGTAAAATCACAGTTGGCGTTTCCAACAAGGGTGAAACACGATAGCCCCTATTCTATTCACGGTGAAGGCCCAAGAAACCGAAGCGCTTACAGCCCACTTGGCTTTTCTCCTCGTCGTCTTGTCGCCGGCGGCCGCCATGTCCAGCCCCGGCAACGGGCACCTTCCCCGCGTCCGCTTCCCTTCCCGACCACTCCTCCGCCTCTGACTCCGACGCCGAGCCTGAATCCGACTACCGCCCAATCGCCGGTGCCGTTTCCGACTCCGAATCCGACCCTGACCTTGACGCCGCCGTGGCCCACCACCGCCTCGAGGAGGCAGGAAACGGCATCTCCGCCTTGGATCTCGCGTCCGACGAGGACGAAGCCGCGGAAGACGCGGAGGCGGAGGACGAGGATGAGGCCAGAGACCTGAGGCCCGGGGAGGCGGCGGCGCGGGCCTTCTCGGAGGACGAGCGTCGCCGCCGCGCCCCGCTGCCCGCGGGCGACGCGGCGCGGATCGTGGACGCGATGCGCGGCGTCGAGTTCCCTGGCGCGCCGCCGGCGTGGGCGGGCAGCGTCCCCGAGGACCAGTGGCTCGACCGCCTCCAGTCACTCCGTGCCGGCCGCCCCAACTGATGTGAGCAGAACAGAATGGGGGCTTGTTTTTTGCTTCTGATTATGATGCATTCATTGATACATCACCGTAGAAAATTTATGCCAACTTTTGCTCTAGTTTATTGTGATCGTGACTGAAATGCAGCTCATAGGCCATAAGATTTATCTTTGGAACTTTGGAAATGTGATCAGTCATCTGGCCATCTTGGCCCTCTAGCAGCTTGTGGTCTTCAGCTTATTACTAGTTCAGAGTTCAGAAAGTATGTTTGCAAAATCAGATGAGTTGTACTGTATCTCCTTATTCTTATCGCTGATTAGATTTTAGCTCAAGTCATTGAACATAAGATTTGGGTGGCAGTGTCTGTTTACTTGTTCTATGAAGCGACTTTGATCTTGTCATAAAAATCATTTCATGGCCAGTGCTTCTGCTTTCGGAGCTGATTGACACGCGCTTCATATGTGAGTTTCTGTTGACTTCACTCTTGATCTGGTATCTATGTTGCATTGCTCTCTTGCTTAGTTCCAGTTCGCCTGCTAGCTCTGTCGCTTCAGAACAGGTTCACATTTTGCATGGTGCTGCTTCCGGCATTTAAATGATGTTAGATGCTAATATGTGTTATAAGTTGACACTGCAAGCATTTCTTATCTTTTTGCTGAAATGTTGCCAATGTGGGTACTAGCCCAGTGGGACACGGTAAGAGTGAGTGGATGGCAGATGCCACTAAGCATTCTGTTTTCTGCTTCATCTTGCCCTTAGCTTCTCTGTGATCTACTACTATATGCTTGACTATTGCTTTGTTTGCTTGGCTTGATGGAGCATCAAAACTTAAAAGACTCGACTATGTGCAGTGCAGCAGCCCTGGTACATGCCCTGTTTGAGTGGCCAAACGATGACCGATTAGCAAAATTTCTGTTTAGATTTGTTTTTATAAGAAGCGTGATATACATTAACAATTGGAACAGTTAATACAAACAAGGGAGAAGGGCTCCCAATCAGACAGAGCAAAAGATCTAAAGGGGCAAATAAGGACATGTTCGGAATTAGAACAGGGAAAGCTCCAAAAACAGAGCTGGGGTGTTCTTGCTGTAGAAGCAAGATTGTGAGCTGTTACATTGAGATCTCTACTGATCTTGATCACTTGGTGGGAGTTATTCTGAGCTCTGATTGTTTAGGCCAACCACTTAGAAAGCTAACCATCAACTCACTGTCAGATAGGAAGGTTACTTCTTGTAAGTTTAGTTGCTTTGACAGTCTTGCTGCTAGAGTAAGAGCAGCGGCTTTGGCCATGAATACCGAAGATAAATAATGAACCTGAGCCTGAACATAAACAAAGATCTTCTGGGAAGGATAGAATAGAAAAATTCCAGTTCCTGCTGACTTTAGTTGAGAGATGATCCATTATCTGGGCTGGTGGCTGCATCAACAAAACATCTGGTACCTGGAATAAGGGCAGGTATTATGCAAGTTTTTGGGACTCCTTGATTGTTGGATTTAGCTGCTGTAGCGTCCTTGAAACATAGGATTGGTAGTCACAGCATTGTCCGCATTTGTTTCATGGTGTACTTTTGCAATGGACCATTTTTGTTATTGAATCGTAGGTCGTTCCTTGCTTTCCATAAGTACCAAATAGAAGTAAACTCTCTTAAGAAGATCCTTGCGGCATTATCATTAAAAGAAAAATCAAAATTCAATCTGAAGCCAGGAAGAGCTCGTGTTTTGTTTCTGAAAAGTGGATTTCTCCCAACGAAACAGGCCAGCCGGGAGTTGGAAATCCCGGCGAATCTGATTCGCAGGCCACAGGGGCCACTCAGCCCCCAATGACTAAATTACCCTCCGAAGTCCCGCAGCAGACGCGCGAATTCTAGGGCCATTCTCGTCCAAACGGTGATAGCATAGCACCGCACAAGCCACTCTTTCGTCCTCCTTTGTACTTCCCTTCCTGCAAGCGAAGCGAAACCCCAATTGCCCATTTCCCTCCCCCTCTTCGTCTCCGTCAGCGGCGTCGGACCGAATCCGAGCCCAGAGCCCTAACCCTAGCAAGCAGGCGGCGGCGGAGATGGTGTACTACGCGCTGTTGGTGGGCGCGGAGCTGGACGGCCTCACCAACCTGCAGCCCCTCCGCGGCTGCGACGACCCCAACTTCGCCTACTACCTCAAGGTCCGTGCCCCCATTCCCTTCCCCTCCCTCCCTTGGCTCGATCGGCTCCGGTCTCTCCCTTCATATCGAAGGCGCTGATCGGGGTTTGCTCGCTCCCTTCTCTGTGCTGCTGGATCGTAGCTCAAGTGCGAGAACTGCGGGGAGGTCACCGCCAAGTCCACCTACGTCACCCTCAGCGAGCAAGTCGACCTGCCCAAAGGACACGGCACTGCTCACCTCGTCCAGAAGGTACGCTCGTTCGTAAACTTCACCTTCCTCCTCCGCATACCTATGTGGCCAGATGGATTCGGCTTCCCTCTGCTGCTGTAATGTTGGTGTGTTTGATAAGACTGGCATGTAAGGGAGTGTTTGTTAGTATGGAAGATGGATCAATCTGCTTGTTAGTATGTCTATAAGGTGCTAGTGTAGTTTAGCTATTTATTACGAGACACTTTTATTGCTGTGGTAGATGGAGGCTCATTTCTGCATACATCCATTTTCCTTTGTTTAGAGTGGATTTGGTGAACGAATTTTCTTTCCATGGGTAAAAGTAAAAGCGGCATTAGATTGGGTGTAGGGATTGTATACAATGGTAAACTCTGTTTAGTGTTCTAAGTATATATGCTTTTTAGTGAGCAAGATTTTTTTTTTTTTGGGTGAGGAAATGCGATTTTTGGGTGCTTTTTGTATGATTGATGAACACATGGTGCTTGTTAGTGTTGCTGCTGATAATCAATATCAGCTGACTTTCTATTAGGCTGTTTGATGAACTTGCATGGTATGAGGACAGCAAATGAGATGACTGATGACGTGGTTAATTGAGATTCCTTTACTATTCTGGATTTCTTTCTTTTATGTTATTTATTTAGTAGGTTGGGATTGAATTCTATGAGTACTGATTCTATGAATAAAATGGGGATTGAATTGGGTGGATGGAAGTAATATCTGCATAAAAAAGCAACAACAGAGGATTGTTCATTTGTTCCTTCTCAAGGCCATGCTATTCTGCAAACAACAGAGGATTATTCATTTGTTCCTTCATTTGTTATCTTATGAATTGTGATCATTGGCAGTGTGATGATATTTCCATTGTTGATTCTTTTTGTGATAATATAGTTTAGTTTGTTAATCCCCCACGAGGTTCTGTCTACCTTTCTTTAAATATTCTACAATTTAAAAAAAAAATCTTATGATGCAAAAGTGTAGTGTCCACCAGTGAACCATAGGAAACAAGGTACCTTTGCCACTACTCATGATGGGAAAGCACCTCACGGTCTATTTTTACCCTGTGTAGGCAACTAATGCTGTTATTTTGTCTATTATGTTCATGTTCTGTACTATTTTCTTATCTTCATGGTAGAAAAATAGTTTTGTATTCTACCTAAATTCGATGTAAGAAGTCAGTAATTATGTCTAATCGTCTGTGTGTTCTGCACTTTATATATATATATATATATATATATGAATATGATTGCTATGTCTTTCTACTTGAGGATTTATCATATGCCATCAAGATCAATATGTACTATAATGAACATTTTGCATAGAACTTCTTTAATTGTGTGCAAAACTATGGACTTCAAATGTGACCGGTGTAAATGGTCATTTTAAGGCTAAAAGAACTTCTTTCCAATTTCATTTTTCAATTATTTTATATTATTTACTGATCAAATGCAAACTACTAGTCTCGGCACTCTTTTCTGGTACTGTGCACCTTTCTATTTCTGTAGTTATGTGTATGCACATAACATGTGCCAGACATCATAATGCCATTTTTGACCTGGAAGCTTAAGAATTTATTATTTTGTGTCTTGATAGTATATGTAGGATCCTCACTTTTTTGGGGTCAAAATAGCCTTTTTATTCTAGCAATCCATTTCATGATTTGATTAGTTATAGCAGCTTTCTGTCCATTAATGAATTTGGTAGCTTGAGGTACTTTATCTGAATTTTCTCCTTGAGATTTCTAACAAAGGCATAAAGGAGGAAAAATTTGTTTCACAAGATATAATAAGGTTCTTTGTTTAATTTTTAAAAATGAGGTTTCTAACAAAGGTGTAAGTTTCAGGAATAGTGATCCACTTTTGTATATTTTGTTGTACCATGTAAACTATGTCCTATGTTTGATGTTTTGTCTTCTCTCAGTGCAAGCTTTTGTGCGAGAGATGGAACAATTGTGATGATTCCTGGTCATGGGGACGCCACTTACTATTGAGCAGAGCCAGAAAGAAGAGAAGGCTTGTTTGATGGTGTTTGACTGCAGAGGCTATGAACCTGTTGAGTTCTCTTTTGGTGCTGGCTGGAAGGCTGAATCTGTATGTTTTTCTTGATCTTATATCATGAATGTTAATGACTGCTTACATATACAAAGTCAACACATTAGTTGTAAATAATTAATCTTTTCAAAGTTATTCACACATTCCAGAAATGAGCTCTTTCTGGTATTCTATTCTATGTGAGCTCACCTTATTATGTCATTTCTGTGCTTGATTTGTTATATTGAACACTGCATTTTCCATGTATGCCATAACTCTGGTACAATTATTTGTTTCCACATCGCACATCACTTAATACAAGGGTATATTACAGTTATCTGTATTCACATTGAGAATTACATAAGCACAGAAGTGTATATATGTGCTTTTTATTTCGAAGTGGCACAGGGTTTCCCATGTGTGTCTAGCTTGTATGGAATCTGACCTACAAATGTATTATTCTTTAAGTTGACACACCGATTCTTTTATGTTCATACTTAATGCACTGATCAGTTATCTTCTTTCTCCAAGAAGAAATAAAATGTTTTTATTTCTTTCACTGTAACAAGTCTATGACTTGTTTTAAGCTGCTTTTCCAAGTTTCACCTTTTGATTAGATTGGGAGTTTGATTTAAGATACTTTTTCTGCGGATTTTTAGTTTATTGTTAGTTCCACAGTACTCAATGTCACACTTGTTATGTTTTTGTTGTGTGATGTGCTAACAGCTTGCCTTGCCATCTTGTTTTAAGGTGCATGGGACTCCTTTTTGAAATTGATTGCTCTGAAGGGAATTCTCTGAGTATGATGAGAAGGGAGAATGCCCCGTTGAGCTAAGCAAGCTGGAGTCAATATTCAAAGTGGTAAGCCGGCACTTGCTTTCTGCACCTGCGATTATGATATAGTCCATATTTACCATCATAGCTATTCCTCCATAGAAGCTTGACATTATTGTAATTGTCAACAGGTGAAGAAGGCTGATAAGGGTGGCAAGACTAAATTTGTCTAGATCCAGTGGCTTGGAGGCTGTCAGGTATTGGAATCGAAGCTGTATAAATGGTAGGTTTGGGATAAAGTTCGTTCGTAATCAGACGTCCCTTTTTCTATCTTTTGATTCTGTGGATGCCATGAACCATGTTCCATGTGAAGCTTTCACTCTCAGTGATAGTGATTGCTATTGTTCTGTGTGGTCTGAGGCCATCGAAACTGATCTTTTATCTTTTACTGATGCTCGAACATGCTGCTGATTTTTGAGCATTGTGATTGATGGGTCTGAACTGAAGACATCTCAATGGGGCATGTGCAGTCTGAAATTTCGAAAGACGGATCACTTGTCGATGTGAATATGATGCAATCTTGGCTTGGTATGACTTCTAGTTTTAGATACCATTACCGTATTAGTTAACAAGGAGTAGCACCATCAAATGTGTGTACTTGCTGCTATCATTGTGCACAGTTCTCGTCAACTTGGTGCTTAGTTAGTTTTAGTGCACCCGTGGACCAACTTGGTGCTTACTTAGTTTTAGTGCACCCATGGACCAAGGTTCGAAGAATATCTCTGCCAAAATTGGATGTTTCTTACTATTTCTTTTGCGGAATGCTGATCTATCCCTTGGCCGTCAGTCCTCACAAGTCACAATCTTGTTTGGGCATTTGTGCTGTAAAATATGCAGAAACCTAATATGCAGTGGTATATATATACCCACGAAAGAGAAGGTGAAACAAATGGAGTTAACTGTTAAAAGAGTAACTTTCAAAACATGGAAAGTAATCTACGAGACGTATCGTTCAATTTTCGGCTGTAATCTATTTATTTGCCACCTATCCTCGAAAGGCATGACACGTCACCATCATACCTGGAAAACCACAAAAGATCACAATGGTCAATCCGTAAGTTACTGGTTCATCGTTCTACGATTAGGCGTATGAATACAATTGGGTTTATAATGTGTCACTATAGGCGTGCGCATTGAGCTCAGGTTTGACAAAAGCCAGTGAATAGTGATTAAATGTCTATGGACAAACCGCCCAAGTTACTGATTTACTAGTACTTTTTCTTGTAGAAAAGCTTGGCGTTACAAGAATTCATTGTTGGCATTATGGCATAGACATTTGTATAGCCACAAGAAAATATATACAGCTAATCTCTGTCACGTATCCGATCGGCTTGGAACATAATGTATTGGAGCACGGCGGATTCTGCTCTCTTGCCACTAAAATTGCAGTACAGTGAACGACTAGTGTTCTTTTAGATTTCAGAAAAATACAGAGTGAAAAGACCGTTGCACCGAATCTACCGGTTGTTCTATTTGGTGAAAAGATAGACTGAAAAGTAAAGTACCGTTAAAAACACTGTACCAAGACTGATAAAGCCATGCTGATAATCAGTCCGACATAATAATCTATTTGACCCTGTACATGTCCTCTCAACAAATGCCACAAATAAACCTACAAAAGATTTGATGCTTGTGCAATTTTGACACGACAGTACAGAACAGAACAGACATCATCAATAGGTGTAGAGTCCTCTGATCTTGATCAGATGCTTGCTTCCATTCCATGCTTAATTTTGGGATCATGAGCAAACACACGGGCAAAGGCCGAAGCAAGAAAGCAGGTGGTTGCAGAAAGAATGCAGGCAGTCGCAGCAAGAATGCAGGCAGTCGCAGCAGCGGTCGCAGTAAGAACTCTCGTGCTGTGTTTCGGTCGCTGTTGTGCCACTGTTGCCGGCAGGCGCAGGCATTGCTGGTGCGGCTGGGCTGGGTCTTGCAGCCATTGAAGTGGGAAACCGTTTTTCGCTCGCTGCTGTGCCGCTGTTGCCGGCAGGCACGGGCACGGGCGTTGCTGGGCTGGGACTTGCACTCATTGAATTTGAAGGAGCTGTAGGAACTGTAGGAATGATCTGATTGGTTTCCTCTTCTTCTTCTTCTGACGATGATGATTCTGATTCTGACGGCACATTCTTGAGGGCTGGTGGTGAGACGGGTTGGCTTCCAGTGGCCTCATTCATTGTTGCTACCGATGCCAGATCCTCTTCACTGACTGTAGTGGCATGGTTGTCGCCAGCAGCATTGTTCAGCTCCCTAGTTGGCCTCTTATCTGCCGCTGCCGATCCTGGCAAAACGGGACGACTTGCATTGTGTACTGCGAGAATACTGACCTTGGGTGAAGCAGTAAACTCTCCATCACGAGGAGGCACTAGAATCTTTTTTCGCAACTAGGTTCCGCCGTAGTATGTCCTTTGTCTACTGCGAGCGAAGCTGCCTTCGCCGTACTTTTGTCTACTGCGGGTGAAGCTGACCTTGTAAGAGTCGGCCATGGCTGTGGCGGTGGCACAGAAATCGGTCCTCTATCTACTGCAGTATTTGTCTCTGTGTAGTATTTGTCCGCTGTTGTGCTGGTACTGGGCTTGAGCGAAAAAACTGCAGTGCTGGTCCGCTGTTGCGGCTTGTAGTATTTGTCTGTGTGTCATCCATTTGCAGATTTTGGTAAGACTGGCACATTGTATCTAAAAAAAAAAAAAATACTGGCACATTGTGCAATATATTCATTTCATAGAAACTATTGGAAACATAATGTTTGTTTCAAAAAAAGAAAAATGGAAGCATAATGCTAATGTACGATTAATTCCCAATTACCTTTATTGCTCATGCAACAAGAATGATATAGAAATGAATACATGATTGTTAACTATAATAACCAATCTTACTGGTTTTCATCCAAAAAAACCAATCTTACTGCTCCATCTGTCCAACAATATTTAAAAGTTCCCTAAAGTCAAGCTACCGTGACAATTTATGTAAAAACATCAGTTTAATTTATAATACGTGCTGATTCATTTGTGCAATACTGGTTGTAATAACTGAAGACTACTTGTAAACAAAGCTCAAGGGTCAAGGCTACGTTACTTAAAAATAAAACTCTAGCTACCGGGAAAGATACACTAATATGTTTAGTCCCACTCAAAACTTTACACCTTATCTCATCAAATGTTTGCACATATGTATGGAGCATTATATGTAGATAAAAAATAACTAATTGCAATAGTTTGCATACTTTTTATGAGATCGAATCTTTTAGGGACGTCTCAATGGTGGCTTAAATAGCTAGTCTAGGATTCTATTGGCTATGAGCAACAATTTGTACATAGCTAGCTACATGAGGTATAAAAATAATAAAAATTATTTATTTTTTTTATTTCTACGTCTCACTAGCTATTTGCAAATTAATTGTTTTACGATATAGAATTTCTTCAAACTAGCTACTTGGCAACCATTGGAGATGCCCTTAAGCCTAATTATTAGTTCATGGTTAGACACTAATAGCTACAGTAACACATATGTTAATGATAGAATTAGGCTTAATAAATTAGTCTCGCTGTTTACAGACTGATTCTGTAATTTGTTTTTATTAGTACCCGAATACCCCATTCGACACCTGATGTGATATCCGATGTGACAAAAAATTTTACACCCACGAAACAAGCCATGTATAGGAAATTGGCACGGACGACAAAAACCAGAAAAAGAATACTCGTACAAAACAAAGTGTTTTCTTTTTGACAATTACCAAACAAAGTGGTTGAATGGCCATCCGAATGGACATGGGAAAAATGGAACGGACACCACACGGACTAACGGAAACCGAAAAAAAAGGAAAGGGAAAAAAAAAGACCCGAACTGATACGGAGGAGTACTCCGTAACAATGTTCTCGCAAGATGAAAGTTCTAATCAAAGAGGGATAAAAAACATTCAGAGCATCAAAACGGATATCCCATATGACAGTTACAGTTACAGCACCACAGGATCCCAAGTTCCCAAATCCCAACGCCCGCAACCGTCGAAGATATATAGGAAGATAGGAGACTCTTACCCGGTCGCACAGGAGAACGTCTCATTGCCCAAGACCCTCGCTGCTACCACTCCGGTGAGCGAATTGAAGATTCAAGAGCTCTACGAAGATGGGAATGGAATTCGCAGATGACAGAACCAACCAACCACACCAGACACCACCTCAGAGTATGATGAGGAAAACCAACTCAAGGAATTGTTCTTTGCTGTACTGGGTAATACGGTGGTGCTCAAGATAAGTATGAGAAAAAGTTAGCACTACGGGTAGGGACATTTGCTTTATTCGTGATACTTTGGTTCTCATCATTAAGCTTTGTTCCCACACTAAGTGTTATTCTTCGGCAGGCGACGACTGCCCCGCAGTCTACTTATACTATATCAAAGGTAAGGATATATATCGTCACAAGGTTTGTCATTTCTACATCATATATTGGGGCTTCGACTGTTCACGTCAAGTTTGAGCTTCCCAGCTAACAGGGGAGATAGTTGGCTGCTAAATAGATTAAAGAACAATTTAGGTTCTTTTTAGTTGGAAGTTTCGAACTCTGGGATCGCATTGAGCACATTGTGCTTTCCGATGTGCCTGATACTTTCAGTTGGAAGTTCTCGCAGGATCAGTGCTACTCGGCTGCCTCTGCATATGGTGCAATGTTCTTCGGCTGCTCGAAACCTCTTGGTGCCAAGCAATTGTGGAAGACCGCAGCCCCTCCCCGTGTAAGATTCTTCATGTGGTTGGTCATGCACGGGAGGTGCTGGACAGCAGCAAGGCGTTGCAATCACGGGCTTCAGGAATCCGACTCTTGCATCATCTGTGATCAATTGCCCGAGACGATGGACCACATTATCTTAGGATGCTACTACAGCAAGGAGGTGTGGCATATGTTGCTTTCCAGATTGCACTTGGTGGACGTCATCCTCGTTGAGGAAGCGCCGGTGATGTCCTGGTGGGTGGAGGCTAGGAGGGGTATCCAGAAGGGGCTTAGCAGGGGTTTCGACTCCTTTTTCTTCCTGGTGGCGTGGGCTTTGTGGAAGGAGCGCAATGCTCGGACTTTTAATGGGGTGGCCATGCCGGTGCCGAGGCTGGTGGCCTTGATCGCTGATGAGGTTGATGCTTGGTGTCAGGCAGGCTACAAGCAGCTAGCAGTGCTCATGTCTACTGTCTAATTTATAATCATGTAGTCTTCTACTCTTCGGTCAGTAGTTGTAGGATGTTGGGTGTGTGCCTTTCTGGCTGTGTTCTGCTCTCATGTTGTGGTAACCACGTGTTGCAAAACCGTGGGGCTTTGTGTTGTATTTTTCAAAACTCTCTGCTTAATGAAAAACGCGCTTCGGCGTGATCGCAAAAAAAAGGTTCTTTTTAGTAGGAGCTTTGTTTCATCCCGCAGTGCACTGTTCCGGTTCACGTTACAGTAATGTGATGATATTGTCAACGAATATCCTTTTTCTCTCTAACCCAACAAAAATGGTTATGAACACATGGTTGATATGTGGCCATGTGTGTTGAGTTGTGATGAGTGATTGTTGGTTGAGTGTGAGACTAACCGGTCTTTTTGGTTTTGCTGTTGTGTAGATGTGGAGCACACAGATGGTTGTGGCTATGGAAAAATGTATAGTAGAGTCACATCGTGCCGGGTGGATTGGGAGCGGTAAAGACGGATGCGAAGCATGGACCGAGGAATCGGGATGACTAGAAGACTGACTTTGGGTGGCTAACACTTGGGGGCAGCGTCCGCTATATGCGCCAAAGCCTTTTTCCTTGACTTGCAATTTCATGATCTTTTCTTCGGCCTCGGTTCCACCTTCATGCTTGGACTTGGCTGGATCTTTGAGGTCTTCTCATGAGATTCTAAGGTATTTCTTGAGATGTTGATTATCGGATCACCTTGTCGCCTTTGTCCAAGTCATGGCTTGCATATAAACACTTGGAACCATGTTAGTCTCATTTGGTCATGTTGGTCATTCAAACACCAAAATCCAAATTAAATGGGCGAGGTCCATTTTCCTTACAATCTCCTCTTTTTTTTGGTGATTGATGACAACATGACCAAAGAAGGCAAATAATAATACATACAAAAAAACTAAACTTTCTACTTACTAGGATGCAATGCAAGGACAAGTTCATATGATGCTAAAAAGATACCACATTTGAAGGATACTATAATGAACTCATCTTGTCCTTGCTCATGTCCCCTAGTGGTATTATGGACTTATACTCCCCTAAATCCATAATCCACAATTCTCCCTTTCATGGACCATTCCCAATTTGGACGCATCCTTTGATCAATGGATTTGGGCTTGCTTTTGGTCCTACAAATTCTCCCCCTTTGGAATCAAACACCGAAAAAGGAAGACATTAGTAGCACAAGGGAGGGTCAAATTTTGTGAGCCTTTGTATGTGGAGTGGAATAGGTCACAAAACTTTACTCTCACATTAGATAGGTTAAACTCTGCCTAAATATATGAATACATATAGTGGAAAGCAAAGCATATACATAATTGGTAAATTGATGCACAAAGGAGTTTAATCTATATAATTCATGGAGAAAACATATAAATATCCAATTTAAAAGATTGTGATAGAGATACCACATGAAGACATCAATTGGATTGTTACCAATTGAATGATGATTGTGAAAGCATGATGCTCATCTCTAGGGACTCCATTTTCCTTGCATTGAGACTACACACATGATAGACTTGAAAGAATGATAGTCTCAAAAGATCCAACTCGTAGAGAGCACCCCTAAATCTGTGCATACAAGCATCGAATACTTGTGGGAGATATGCACATTGAATTAAATCAACATGTCACATGATGACATGGGGAGTACTTTCTACAAATTAGACTTCAGCACATATTAGATAAACAAATTAAAGATAAGCTATGTGCCATGCTCCTAAACATTTCAAACCATGTAGGTTTGCTCTAAAGGGTAAGAATGATACCGAAAGCAACCGTAACATATGCTTTACCTAACAATTGCATGACAAGAATTTAGATATGCAAATGCAAAACTAGGCATATAAGGAACTAGATGCTAATTGAAATTGCAAGAATTTAAATCTAGTTACCTAACATGGGAGGGGAATTTGGGTCCATAATTTTCACTTACTCACTTGAAATTACCTTGTCCATCATGTTGCATCCCATGAAATGAACCCAAACTTTGCCAAGTCTCCAAATTCCCCGAAGTCCATTGGACTTCTCACTTCCCTTTTAGGCACCTAAACCTTTTTGGTGCTCTTCATAGTTGAAATGATACCCTTTGGCACCCAAATGTGTTTGCCCCCATTCTTGGCTAACTTGTTCACCTAGATTGCCACCACCTTGTCATTGTTCTTCTTCTTTAAGACATAAGGTGTGGAGGCTTTCTTGTTCACCTTGTTGGTGTAGGTGTTGGAGAGCTTTCTTGTTTGCCTTTTGTCTTTCTTGTTTGCTCCAACCCTTGCTTCACCTTGCACTCAAAAGACTTGTGGCCTTCCTTGTGGCACACATGGCAAACCACGATTTGTCCTTTATCAAGCTTCTTCACTCCCTTGACGGTGTTATCTTGATGAAGTTGGGTTTGCTTTGCATTGCCTTTTGCTTGAAACAAGTCCTTGGTGAGGCGAGCAACTTCTTTCTTGAGCATCTCATTCTCCATTTCAACCTCTTGTGTGCATGAATCTACAATAGCTTTCTCACAAGAAACTTGGTTGCACATGGGTGAGTCTAATAAATCATGGCAAGAAGTAGAGGCATCCTTTTGAGTCATATAAAAAATTGAACATTTCTTTTTTAGGTGCCTCGGTGGGGGTTTCCTTGGTGGCTTCTAGATTAACAACTTTAGTTGTTAGCTCATCACAATGATTAAAAATTTCCATTTTAGCAAGCATTTTCTTGTAGTCATCTTGTGATCTAGCTAACTTTTCATTTAGTTTTTCATTGTTTTTAGCAAGTTGCTCATCATGACTTGTGCAAGAAGTAGATAGTGCACTAGCTTCTAGTTGGTCAATTTTAGTAGATAGTTCAACATTAAGATTTGCAAATGTTTCAAACTTTTCTTGCAAAGTTTTATAAGCTTCTTGTGAACTATCTACCATTTCTTACAACTTAGATATTTTGGATTGTTGACTAGTGCAAATTTAATATTGTCATGCACAAGTTCATTCATAGAAGGCATATCATCATCACTATCACTCTCACTAGAGGATGAACTTTTGTTATCTCGTGCCATAAGGCACACACGCGTGATGAGCTTGATGATGTGCCACGCCTTTCTGTTGGGATTCATCTTTTGCTTGAAGACTCATCCCATGATCTAATGGAGATGAGGGATTTGTTCTTGCATTCCTTTTTCTTTCTTGGTGGCCTCGGTTACTCTTTTATTTGTGTTCAAGCATGACTTGGTACAATCTTGGGAGGCTGCGGTTGCAAGGTGCCAGATGATTTCATGGCCACCATGACTATTGTTTCACCAATGAGCCATTAGTCTGTGGCAAGGAGGGGTAAGGTCACCAATGTGGAAGGGGGTGAGATGTTTGTCATACATTCCAAATGTATATATGCAGATCACCCCAAAACTGAAATGTACCACTGCTTGATTTGAAAATATAGTAGACCCTGTTGGTGGTTAATTACTTCAATGGTCCTGATCATGACCATCTTCCTCATTGCCTAGTGTTGTACCTGAAATTAGTCATACATAGCTGAAACTAGATCACCTTTTCTTGGACTCCTCAGTGGCATGCAGTTAGTAAGCTTAGCTGTTTTTCCATATCTGTTTTTTGTTGTTTACTAACTGTTTGTGTTGATTAAAATGTGTAGACTTGTATTTGCTGTGGAAAGACCATTAAGGTGAACGACAAGTTGATCAAGAAGATGAATTACCTGGGGAGAAGGTCATGGTGAATGGAGTCAAGATTGAGGAGCTGAAGAAGGAGCTACAAATGAAGGAACTTGCCATCATGCTGTTGAAGGATGAGCTGGAGGACCTAAAGAAGCGCAAGATAATACCGGCGGTGATGGATGGTTCATGGTATTTTGGATGGTGGCACTTGATGGTTCATGGTTGTAGGTATTAGCTAAGAACTGAATTGTAGTAGCTAAGTACTTGATGATGGTTGGTATTGTAATTATATATTAGTGGCGTAGCTAAGAACTTGATGATCGATGGCACGGAACTCAAGTATGTAATCTTTGGCATATTTATGCCTTCGGACTAATATATATGCAGTTATGCTTATCATAATTTGTTTCCTCATTGTTTCCTGAATGTTATATGCTGTGAAGAAGAGTTATGGTATGATCATTTATGTTGTGAACATTATCTGCTGTTGCCCAATTGTATCAAAATTCTGTCAAAATTGTGTCCAAATCATGACAAGATTCTGTCATAATTTTGTCCAAATTCAAACAAGGTTCTGCCACATCATAGAACAGGCCACATGATAAAACACTCATTATTCTAGGAAAACATCTCCACTAGATTGCTCTTAAATGTCATTACAACAAATTGTTGAGGACATTACTTGTTCAATTCCAGAACTACAACCACTACCTAACTCCCATGGTAACAAGCACTAGAGTTATATGCAAGGGAAGTTATTTCTTCCACACAATTGCAACCAGGACAACAACAAAAATAGCAGCTACACCAATTACTGGTCTTTAACACCTTCATCTCTTTCGGTTCTTTCACTTGGGTCTTCAAGTTGCCAATCTCCAATTTGATCTCACCAAGCATGAGCTTCAAATCAAGCGCCGCGCATCTTCAATTCCCCCACACTCTAGCACGACACCTTCAGGCGGTTGTTGGATGCTTTCAGCTGACACCACCATAAGCGTCTTCAAACCACCATTTACCACCAGTTTGGGCACTTGTTGTACCAGTTTCCCTTCTTGCTCAATCGCAGCAGCGGGGCACGAAGCATTGGGGCGATTGACAAGAGCCTTCCCCATTTGTGAAGAAATTTGGAACCCGTGGTTGCCATGGCGGCGGCCACGGGCACAACGGCGGCACCTCTCGTGCTCAACGGAGATCGGCAAAAGTTTGCGGTTCGCCGGCATTTCAATGAACACGTTCATGGCGGAGGAGTTGCTCACCAAGGTTAAGCCCTTGTACCGCACGGAGATGGCGCCCTAGCGGCCTGCTAAAAAAATAGAGAATCAAGGGAGGAGGACGCCGCGCGGACGGAATCGGCCCGGTGGCGGCGGCGGCGGGGTGGAGTCGAGTCGCGGAATCGGGGAAGAAGTCCACCCGGCTTGCGCGTTTTGTGCGAGGCCGCTGTGCGGCGAGGGACAACGGTAGCGTCGGGGAAAATAGAAAGTTTGGGCGCCAAAATTTCAATGGTGTCATCCCAAAAAAAAAAAAAAAAAAAACCCACCAAAAACTACGCCAAACCCCCGTCTTCGTCACCTCCATCCACAACCCCGGTCTTCGTCACCGGCATTCCCCCTCCGGATTCCCCATTTCTCAAAACCCTAAATTTGCCGCCGCCGCTGGACACAACCGCCATCGACGAGCTCCCTCCTCTACCACGTCGAAATGGTACCTCACCGCCTCCCTCCTTCCTCGCTCCCCAATCCACTTCTCCATCCCCTACCAAACCACCAAAGCGGGACGACCACATCCGCGAGGACTGCGTCGTCGTCGAAATCAATCGCCGCATCTCCCCCTCTCTTGTCGCCCCATCCTCTTCTTTGTCGCCACAATCTAACCATAATCATTGCAGGATTTGGGTACGACAACATCGCCCGACGAACTCGTTGTGGATCCGCATCCCTTTGGCGACCTCTATGGTTTAAAACAAGGCGTCAACTTCGTCAAGATACTGCCGCAAGAACCTACGATAGTAGAAAAGCAACCAAACAAAGTACAAGAAGAAAGTTTAGACGAAGAAGAAACCGCACAACAAGAAGTACCGAACAAGAAGAACAAGGTTAGGGACCCATACTTGTTCACAATTTAAGATTTGCCCGGTTTGTGCGTTACTTGCAATGCGTGATGATTTTTGGGTCATCTTGTAGATTTGTTTTGTCATAGTGGAATTAAACATGAATGAGCCACCGAATGTGTTGTCGAGTTGATTTACACATTAAAATGCAGTAGTAAACTTCAACTAATCGAGTATTGATGGCGGATAGTTACGCAAATCAAAATTTGTTAGGATTCACAAAATGTCGGGCAGCTAATCACGCAACTCAAAGTAGTAGTAGCTCATAGTAAAGTCATTTTTACTATCTAATAGAAACAAAGTAATTGTTGTTATCTATCTTGCAAGTAGTAGATCCTCCGATGCGATTATGAGAGACGCCGTGATATGCGGCGTGGCGGAGAATGAGAAGGTGTTCCAAGAACTCGGTGGCTTTGAACTTAAGAAGTCAATTAAATAGTTGTATTCCACAACCTGCCGCAAAGAAGGGGAAAATAGCATCGAAGGGAACAAATAGTGATTCGAATCATCGGAGTATCTCCTTGACAATGATGATCAAGGAGATCTTGATTCGGAAGGCACCGAACCCGATGAGCGGCCACCCCCATAGCAACCGAGGTGCTTATTCTATCTCGAAAGTAGTGGATTGGGGAATATTTGCATTGCATTTTTTGTTTGTAATGTATTACGTATTATACGATCTTGCTTTAGTTCAATATAGTTTCTTTCATACCTTTTCTTTACTACATTTTCTTCCTTATTAATGCACATCACTTACATGTTTTTTGTTTTGTACCCACAGATTCCTAAATGTCATAGACGCAAAGTTTGTGCTACAAGGACAGCGATAAAGAGGAAAACCAAAATGGCACGGGAGGAGGTAGCAACGCTACTAATAAGAGGGTGAGGGCAACTAATGGATCGAGGTGGATCTGCTGCGCCCCCACCGAGAGCATCAAAAGGCTTCTAGCACAGGCTGCTACAAAAAGTCAAGTTGAAATGGAACAAGGCGGCAATTCATCCGCAGAGTAGGGCGTATGCGGATATTGGTATACACACTCGGGTACTACAAATCACGACGGCGATGGCCTAGCGTTGACAACAACCGTGCTATGTGGCGAGGACACCTTTGAAGGCACGTTGTAGTTTATTTGACCTATAAAAAATGATATCTCTTGTGCTCATTTGCTTGAAACAAAACCATTGAACGGAAATTCAATTTTGCGAGATCCTCCATAGCGAGCCCCAAGGAGACCTAGGCCACCCACCAAGGGAGCACATCTAGAAAGGATGACAAAAGCTATGGGAAAGAGATTGCCCATAGCTGTTCTTTGAAAGGCAAAAAAAGGCCACATGAACTGTTCAAGTTGCCAAGTTAGCATCGAGAAATTTTGGAGTCATCGTTCGGGATAAGATTCTGTCTGACTCGTTGGAAAGATTACAAGGACAACGCACAATATTACCAAAGCTTTGTGGGAAGCTAAGTGTAAGTGGATTAGTACATGTATCCTTTTACTAGCTTGTATTTTACGCTTAAGATGTTACGGATCTCTAACTATATGCAATTGGCATATGGATAGTTGCGCTTGGAAATTGATGAGCAAGACAAAGCGGTGGAGGGTGTCGCATCGCGATGTGATGCAATCGATAGATGCGACAACATCGCTATCGGGTGAAGAAGAAATACTTTAATGGTGTACCCGACAAATGAGATTAGGACAACTTCTCCTTGTCCTTCTATGGTGATGAGCGATTGGCGGGCACTAGTTGCAAAAGTGGTCTAATCAAAAAGAACATGGTAAGGGTCATGTATTCTTCTTTCTCATTGAGTTGGCCATGGTCTCATTATCTTGAACCTATGTTCATTCTCTTGTAGGAATCGGTGAAAAGAACAAGCAAAATCGCGGCAAAGTCAAGTACCACCGGACTCTGGGTTCTCGCTCCTATGTGGCGCACTTGCATGACTTTGTAAGTAAATAGTACCTTGTACATCTTTGCACGATCAACTTTTTTTTTTGCATTTGATGGTAATACATTCTTTGTAATTGATTATGTACATAGCGAAGCGAAGAGGAACAATGCGAGAACCCGGCCTGAGAACAAGATGAGGAACTTGATGCGGTGGAGGCCTTCAAGAGCTACCATACCAGCTCCAAAACTGGTCTTTCTGAATCTGCAAAATATGCACTTGTAAGTTCATCTGTTTCCTTTAATAAATCTACCGCTATCGGAGGATTGAATGAATGCTTAATTTCTCTATCAACTGTTGTTATTTGATATTGCACCATAAGTTTGCTTTATGGAATGTATTGCTATCGGATCATTGATATTTGATATTGCACTAATATATATGCATCATGAGTTTATATTGTTCGGTAAACAACTTGTGATTTTTGCAATCAAATTATTGCAATAAGTATGCCTCCTCAACTCATTTGTTATTTGCAAGGAAATATTGCAATAAGTAAGACTTTAAACTATTTGCTATATATCCGAACACCCAACTAATGATGGGTCCTTCTTTGTTTCGAGGATGATATGGAATTTTTTGAGGTCACAACCTATTGATGAAGGCGAGACACTGTAACAAGTGTGTAGGTCTTTGTCAGTGCTCTCTCGAACAACACAAACAATTTCTTGAAGAATGTGGGATTTGAAACCGCGAGTGCTTCTAAATCCTTCAACGGATCGAATCGAGCTTGAGGAAGCGGCTAGCGGTGAACAACAAGAAAGGGCAGGTTGTACAAGATGAAGTCGATGAACTCAAGAAGAGCTGCGGAGAGGCAAATGAAAATTTGGCGAGGCCTTGAGAAGGAGTTGGATGAGTACAAGAAGTTGGTGGAGCGAGAACAACGATTTGGTGAAGCGTTTGATTTCAATGGGTGTTGTTGGTAATCACGGGACTTGACATGGCCATTTTTGGTCTTCTTTGGTGACTTTGTTTATGGAAAAACTTAGTTGGAGGTGTTGGTTACTTTTTACTTGCCCCGATGTGGCGAGATGTGATGGGAACTAGTAGATGTTACTAGTTGTTGATGCAATTGTGAGGTCTTTGCATCATACCGTTATGACTTTTATTTTGCAATTTGTTGGAATCGGTTTGTGCAACTATGATGAAATGAATGTCAATTACGTGATGCACATAAAATTGCTTACGTAATGAATGTTCGGTGTTTTACGTGGCGAATATAAAATTGTTTTTTGTGGCGCATATATATGTGGTTCGATGACGAATGCTTAATACCATGTATGACGATTAACTAATCATTTACGGACGAATAAGTGTCCTTTTTCTACGGCGAATGTTTATTCCTATGGTGACGAATCATAATTGTTTTAGTGAGCGTATATATATGTGGTTCGATGGCGAATGCTTAATACCATGTATGGCGATTAACTAATCATTTACGTGACGAATAAGTGTCCTTTCTCGGCGAATGTTTATTCCTATCGATGACGAATCATAATCGTTTACGTGACGAAGGAAATATTGTTCTATGATGCGCGGATCATTTATCTTTGTGGCGATTTCGTAATTGATTACGTGGCGATTGAATAGTACTTTAATGGCGAGGGTTTTTGTTTGGTGGCGAATGACAATTGTTTACCTAATGTCATGCATGGCAATCGTGTGGCGGGATCAATAATAGAGGGACACGTGGCGGGAAAAAAGCGGTAGCGTTTTTCGACGCGTCGGCGACCCGCGTGGCATCGACATGTGCCGCGTGGCGGCCGCCACGTCGCGTTCGCCAGCGTTAGGACGGTAGGTTATGGCGAAGCGGTGGCGATTTCGAATCGTCGCGACCATTCGCGGAGCCGTTAACGGCGGCGTGCGGAACGGCGTCGGTTAGCCCGGCGATGACGAAATTACCCGCGTCCGCAGTTAAATGCGTATCGGATGGCGGCACCCTTTTCGATCGCGATCCCTTACACATCTATGGCGAAAATTGTGCTTTCGTCGCGATTCCAATCAGCGGACTTCGATATATGACGAGCGTGTTTTTCGTCATAAGTCGTCACCAAATAAACATAGTGACAAATTTGGCGTCTTCCGTGACAAAAAGTAGGGCGTCATTGGTGAGCACATTCTAGTAGTGCGTGATTGCCTACACCTTTGGGTAAACTAAGCGCTAGCCCGATGAGCGGTGGCAACACACGTCTTTTTTTCAATATGTATTTTGTTGCAACATACGAGCACATTTGTTTGTAGATATAATAAATAGTCAAGTGAGTTTCTCTTGTATTGGGGATATGCTATATAACTGAGGACTTGTTTATCAGTTTGAAGACCTTTTAGTTTATTTAACCATCAGTCTCGTATATAAGAGTGATGTCTTTTGTTTGTTTTGGGAGTGTATATAGGAGTAGTTACTATGTGTGTGGATACTATAAGTTGGTTTGTTGTTGTTATCAGAAAGAAAGGTAGTGAGCTGAGCACAACTCATTCCGGTGATAATATATACACCCTCCGTCCTAAATAAATCAACTCCTCGTGTCGATCAAACTTTTAAGTTTGACTACCTTTATAGAAAAAGTAACAACATTTATGATAAGGCCTTATCAAGCACAACTCATGTATGACAAATCTAATGTTACTAATTTAATAACATAAATTTTAATAAGCTTTTAGAGAAGTTTAGTCAAAGTTTAAAAAGTTTGACTGAAGATAATTCAAAAATATATTCTTTTGTTAGGGACAGAGGGAGCATATAGGTTGTTGCGGTAGTACCATGTCCGAGATCTCAATCGGGTGTGCCAAACTTGTAGATCCGGTAAAGCCGCTTACCACTTTGTATAAAAGCTGATCAGGCTAAACTGGTTTTTGAGTGAAAAGAATTGCTCTGCAGTCGCTAGGTACCTGCTGCCATCATCCTGTTTCCATTCTCTTCATTCAATCTCGATATGCCAATGTCGTTGGAAGCTTCAGTAGAGGCAATGCTGCGCACACTAGGAGGAGGACAGGGGCAAGAAGGCAGGGCGGCGCAGCCATTCACGATCTTCCGCGTCCCCGCCTACCTCCACGACGCGAACCGGACCGCCTATGAGCCGCGCATGGTGTCCATCGGTCCTTACTACAACGGCGCCGCCGGCGTCCGGTCCATGGAGGACCACAAGTGGCGCTACCTCCAGGACCTCATGTCTCGCAACCCGGGGGTGAGCACGTCCATCCTGATCCAGGAGATGCGCGCCCTGGAGGTCCGGGCGCGCGCATGCTACAGCGAGCGGCCTGCCCTCGGCGCCGACGACTTCGTCCGGATGCTCCTCCTCGACGGCTGCTTCATCCTCGAGTTCTTCTTCAAGTGGCACACCAAGGAGCCCGACGCGCTCTGCGACGTCGGCTGGGGGCTCTCGCTCGTCAGGACCGACCTGCTCTTGCTGGAGAACCAGATCCCGTTCTTCGTCGTGGAGAAGCTGTACGACGTCGTCACCGGTGCGCGGGGCTGCAGAGAGCAGCTCATCAATCTCTTCCTCGAGTACGCCAGCGAAGAGGAACCCATCACGCGACCGTCCAGCAGCTCCGAGATCCATCATCTCCTTCACCTCTACTACGAGAGCTTCGTCCCCAAGCCGTGGACGACGACGGAACCACCGACGACAACGACGGAACCAACGACGACAACGACGGCGCAGAGGAAGGGGAGGACGCAGGTAAAGATCATACCGCCCGCCGTGGAGATGAGCGCGGCGGGGGTGACGTTCGTGCGCCGGAGCTCTCGTAGAGCAAGGGCGCAGACGCCGCAGAGGCGCGCGTACGACGTGGAGTTCGACGGCCACACGGGCGTCATGGAGATACCCAACATCGTGGTGGACGACATGCAAAGGCCGCTCCTCGTCAACCTGATCGCGTTCGAGCAGAGCAAGGGAGCCGAGGCGCGCGTGCTCACCAGCTACGTATCGCTCATGGGCATGCTCGTGCGCACGGCGCAGGACGTCCGGCTGCTCCACCGGCGCGGCATCCTCGACAACCTGCTGGCGGACGACGACGAGGCGGCCCGCTTCTTGAGCCACCTGGGAGACGGATGCGCCATGGACTACGACCGGCATGTCTTCGCTGGGCTGTGCGAGGACGTGCAGAGATACTGCGGCTCGTGGTGGCCCAGGCACAGGGCCGTGCTCAGGCGCGACTACTTCGGCAGCCCTTGGTCCATCATTTCCTTGGTCGCCGCCGGCCTGGTCGTAACGCTGAATGCTTTCCAGACCTACTTCACTGTGTTTCCTGCTAAAAACTAGAGCTTTTTTTCTTCATCATAATTCATATCGATCTGTTGTGCGCTTGTACGTTTCAAGAACAGAATTTAAATGCAAATGGGAGAACATCGAACAAGCAGCTCTCTCATTATCAAGAGTTGATTAGGAGGACTCATTATTAATCAAAGAGCTAGTGCAACGTTGCCAAACATCATCCTGACCTGGCACAAGCTCAAAGTCTGTCCAGCTGATGCTACTAGTACTTGAGCATCAGATGCTCGAGCTCGACGAACGCAAAGGCCCAGATCCTTTACTTGGAGCCAGAGAGCACTCCGCGGTGAGAGCCAGGCGGCATCGTCGGCCATGCCTTTCTTGCTCCAGGATACTTCCCGTTGGTTGGACAGCTTGGTCCTTGCTCTCTTTGGTGCACTGCACCAATATATAAGTGGTATAATGCAATTTTTCTGGAAATGAGATGCATATCGTTTTTTATTGAAACGACTATTGCCTTTACCTCGGGCAACCAGAAAGTAACAATAATTCGAGGGTGGCACACACGTATATATCGCACACATCGCGAACACAGAATTTCTCAATTCAGTTTTACCACATATGAAAGTATTGTCACACATGAATTACGATGGAAACAGAGCATCGCGTTTAATAGAAATAAGTTCAACGACCACTGAATAATCAACCGAACATAATTAACAGTGTCCTGGATCCTGGTCCTGATAGATGTTTCCTACTGGAGTACTGGCTGGATCACAGTGGCCACTAGGGCCCCGGGCGATGACTTGAATTATGGCGTGGAGAGGGAAAACCGAAGCAAGAGCCTAGGGAGGCAATGACTTGAGGTATGGAGCTTTGGTTCACGGTGCCTGTGGTGGCGTTGCTGCTGCCAACAGCAGGCGTCGCTGATGCAGCTGGAGACTGAGGCTGAGGCCCGCTGCCGGCGCAGGACTTGAGACGGGCGGCTGACTTTGTGCTCCCCGGTAGTGCTGGAACAAAGATTGCTCTGCTTCCAGGTTCACGGTCATACTTGGGCAATTTGCGAGACGCAGAATCGAACGTGAGCCTCGGCCGGTACAGGACTGCTCGGCTGAACTGCTCAACATTTGGAATCAAATTATTAGTCTACTAGAGAAGACGTGTGCCGATCTGTGGCAGCAGGAATGATTATTATGTGGATTGTGACGGGTGAATGGTGTGTTCTCATTTGTGGGCTATGAGAACAGATGCTAATAACCTAAAAATTAATTATTACCTGCTCTTCCAATACTCAAAAGCAAAATCTCAAAACTAATTTTTTTATGACACTCTCCAAAATGCACCAGAGTGTATATACAACACAATTACATTTGCTTCATGCTTTTATATTGTACCCCCTCAATGTAGCTATCAAATTATTGTGCACAAATCTAAATTAACTTAATTTTGGATCTGTTGAGCACTCCAGTGTGGTTCGCAGTACCGTCTCTTTTGCGCGACAAACTTAGTACAAAGTATCATAATAGTTTAATTTCTTTTTAAAAACACATGGGGGAGTTGTACATCTTTATTAAGAAGAAGAAAGGGTAAATAATCTTTACATGACTGAAAGACACCCAATACACACACTTGCAAACATACTCGAGTTCTAAAATATAGTTCTATGCCCTTTTATGCCAAACTAGTGACAAGCAGTGTGTTGACTTATATACCGGAAACTAGTGACAAGCAGTGTGTTGATAACCTTGTCAGCGTACAAACTAGCAATCTTTTATGACCAGGAGGTTTACTTGTTCTTGGATAAAATTGCTACGGATGATCCTTTGCAGTTCTGTGCGTGGTCTAATACCACCGTCCACGGTAATGTCACGGCTAATGCGTGCCGATGGCCTAGCTCTAGAGACAATGACACAAGATTTATCTTGGTTCGGGGCAAATCGGGCTCCCTAGTCGGTGTGATCACTATCCGAGCTCAAATGCTCATACCGGGGCTAGTACAAGCAAAAGCGAGAGAGGAGAGGGCTCCCAAGTCTACGTGATTGAGGCTAGTGCCAATATCGGGTAGGTATTATCTGCTTTGGGAGTGAACTTTGCTGTTCTTGCCCCAAGCGGAGGCCTACCTCCCCTTTTATAGTCGCAAGGGGTTGGGGACATGAGCTTCCTTCAGGTTGAGGACTTGATGAAACAAAAGCGTGTATGCGGGGTAGGCGTGCGGGGAGAAGGGCTCTCGGACGGCTCGGCATGGGGCGGAGAGCTCCCTATGAGCTCCGGTGTGTCTTGGGCGTTGAAATTGGCCGTGCCGTAAACGCGCAGGAATCGCGGTTTGGGCGGTGGTCGGCGCCGTCTTGTCTCTAATCGCAGTTGGAAGATGTCTTCTCGGTATGGGGGTGTCCATACCGTTGATGGGAAGGCGTACCCGTATGTACTGCGCTGCAACCTTTGTGGCGGGCTGTTGGAGCCGGCGGGGTATGGCGAGGTGGTCGAATGACCTCTCCTCTGTAGCTGTAGCCCCTATGTGGCTACGAGTGCATGTCAGAGAGTGGTTGGACTCGTCGGGGAGTTGTTGACCAACTCTCGTACCGCGGACTTCCCCGAGAAGGCGTGGGTGAGCTCCTCCGGTCGCCGTCGCGGGACTTCGGTAATGGGGGAGCTCGGCGAGGCGGAAAGAGGTCCCTGGACCGAGGTTGAGCGCGTTGGAGGCGGGTAAGCTCGTTGTCGGGGACCTCGAGGCGGAGCGGAGTGATGGATCTCCATCAGGAGCTCATCGGTGAGGGCCCGAAAGCGCAGGCTAAGGCTTGTCCCGGCGTGGAGAGCTCATGTGTGATGAGGACTTTGCGTGCCACGGCAAGATGTCTTGTTTCTCTCGTGATCGGGATCCGGGGTCGTGTTTGGGTTGAGAGCTTAAACATGGGTGTCCCGAATATCGATCCCCTACGTGGCCCCCGAGCATTTGGAGGAGAAGATCTCTCCCGCATGCTTTGCTCGTGCGGTGACTCTTGTCGCGGTGGGGGAACCCTCGCTTAGGGTTGATGTTTGATCGTGGGTGCGCCGCGAAGCGCACCCGCGGGTGTAACCGAGGCTCCGTGAGAATGATGGATTCTCGCGAGGCTTTAGAATCTCGTGGGCTCATCGACCGCTCCTTTGGCGCCATTGTTCGCGAGGTGGTGAGCTCGAGCTCGATCTTGCTTCGTCACCGAAATCGAGGGCTCGGTGAGCTGCCGTCGGATAGTCAGTGAGGCTTGAGCTCGTCGGCTCGTTCGTCGATCGGTGGTGGATCAACCTCAGATTCCGAGAGCCCGACAGGTGGTTCTCGAGCCCCGAGCGATATCTGGGGCGAGGCGCTTCCTCATCGGAGAGGTTAGCTGAGTCGATTGCAAACCTCAGCGACCCAGGGCGCGCATAAGCAAAGCCCCAGGCCCCTTTCGAGGGCTCGGCGCGGGCCGTCGATGCCGCTTTCGCAGGGTGCCCGCCTCGTGGTATCTCCGGCGGCTCTCGGCTCACGAGTTGGCGGCATTCAACCCCGAGGCGGTGAGCTCGCGTCGCGAAGCCTTTCTGGAGCTCGGCGACTTGACCGTTCTGTTGAGCTCTTGGCTTTTTTACCCGTTGTGTAAAAAAATAGCCATTGAGATCTTACCGTTGGGATTTTTTGCCGTTGGTGGGGGTTATCCCATTAATGCCGCGTCCGTTCGCTTCCGCGGTGTCGCGCGAGCGGTGATTCTCGCGGTGTCGATTGCGAGCGCGTGGTGCGTGGTGGGCTAGCGGTTTCACCTGCCGCCCTCCGTAGCCGGGCTCTATAAATAGGGAGATCGGGAGCGGTTACCTTCCGTCTCTCGCCTTCCTCCACGCACCGAGAGAGAGAGTTCAATCGCCGCCTTTGCAGATCCGTCTTCCGGCTCCCGCCTTACCGGCGACTCTTCCGAAGACTGAGAGATGGGTTTGTGGCTGCGTTCGACGCTTACGGAGGCGCTGATCGGCGGTGCAGCATCGTCGGCGTGGGTGCCGTACCTGCGGACGGGAGGTGGATTATCCGCCGGGCGTCGCATGAGGTTCCGAGCCACGCGGGATACGTTGTCTCGCTTCACGCCTTTCCACGGCGCTGCGGGCTCGGTATGCCGCGACGACTTCTTCCGTGGCTCTCGCGTACTGGGGCATCGAGCTCCAGCACCTTACGCCGAACGGTCTTTTGCTCTCTCCGCCTTCTCGATGCTCTGCGAAGGGTGGTTGGGGATTCCTCCCAATTGGGAGCTCTTCAAGCACTACATCTTGCGAAGATCCAACACCGCTTAGCGGGGGAGGTGGCAGCCCCGATCGCTGCGTGCCTTGCAGCTGCGCGGGGGAAGGTTCGGGAGTCCTTCCCGGAGGATGACTTACCGTCGGCCAACCCGGGTGGAGGAGGAGTGGTTCTATCTCAAGAGCGACCCCTCTCACCCTCCGCCCCGGTTCTGGCCCGGACGTGCCTTCGCCACGGGGAGAGGCCTGTGGCGCGGGGTTCACGACAACACCATGGAGGGCGTGGAGGCGGCGTGAGCAAGATCAAGGTCTCCGGGCCGGCTGGGGTGATGGTGAACCACATCATCGAGGCTGGCTCCAAAGGCGGTGGTGCCCTCTAGCGCCCGAACTCTCCGGATGTGGGAGATGAAGGAGGAGGAAGCCCGTTCGTGGGGGACGGCAAATGCCCCTGGCCTCACCCGTCGACCAGGTGGAGTTTTGGATGAAGCAGGTGGCGAAGGCGGGGGACGGGCGCCGGGAGCTCCTGGATCCTCCCCGGCCCGAGACCCTCGCACTCGTTTTGCCTTAGCTTTTTCTTTCATCGTCTTGGGCCTTTTAACGAGCTCGAGAAACGAGGTTGGCGTGGTGCGTCCCTTCGGCTCTCAACCCCTCTTCGTGGGGTTGAGGCCCGACACCGCTGGTGTCGGCAGGCCTCGTTCGAGCGAGGAGGCGGGCTCGTCCGCCGGAGGCGGCAGCAAAGCGGTCGAGGAGCCTCGCGGCGAGCTGCGGAGGCGCCTTCGGCGGTCGGTGACGGCGCCGGCCGGGGAGATCGGGGCCTCGTCGGGGCTTGCGAGCCCCAGCCGCTGGTGGTGGCTTTTGTGTGGCGGCGCCCTTTCGCCGACCTCGGCTGCTTAGTCATTTCAAGCCCCCGACTTAAAGTCGGGTGTTGTCCGGGAGCGGCCGGGGCTCTGGGTTAGCCGAGCGAGAAGAAGAAAAAAGAAGAGGGTGGCCGCGGGTGAGCCCTCCGCGCCGATGTCGTCACTGGTCGTAATGGTTGACCCGATGCGACTACGGTTGTGCTTAGGGCTGCGACGGTGTACCGTGAAGCGTCGACGGACGTGCCCGGCTCGGCGGTGCGGGCTCGGAGCTCGGAGTTGGTGAGCTACGTGGGCGCCCGGCCGACAATGAGCTTCGATGTCGGCGAGTTCAAGCGCGATGTTGACGAGCTCGGAGATGGTGACGGCGAGCTCGGCGGCGGGAGCGGGGCGGCCGAAGGGCTCGCGGATGATGGCGCATTGTTCCGTTTGGGGACATTGTCGCATACCGCGCTGGTTTCGGGAACTCTCGTGTTACGGACTCTCCGGCGGCGCCCGATCGTCCCCCGTGGGTCAAGCGCCGGGGCCGTCTTGAGCTCGATCGTGAGCCTCGGCCGATGGCCTCACCGGGACGGACGGGCGTCGAGACTCGAGGCTGCCACAGCTCCACCGGCGATTTTGAGCGGAGAAGGCGATTCGGAGGAGACCCCGACCCATAGGAGCGCAGCGTCGAGAGGAGCCCTGGCGAGGCCCCGAGGCCCGTCCATCGGCGGCGATGCGGCGTGCTGCGGCAGGGCGGTGCGGATCGGCGAGGGCACGGAGGGCGGCCATGGAGGGTGCCGCCACCACGAGCGCCCGGCCGCCGCTTCGAGTGCCGATTCCTCACCGTGGGGCGATTGAAGTTGCGGGGCCAGGGTGTCGGTCTGCGCTGCCGTCTGCGGCGTCCCCCCGGTGGGCGGACGTCGTCCTTCCTCCCGACCTATGCCGGATGGCGCGGTAGAGCCGCCGGCCGTTGGTGGACCGGGTCGTCGTCGATCGGCGCCCGGCGAGATGTGCGCCGGCTTGCCGGGGTTCGGATCCGCCGTGGCATCGGGTGCATTCTTTTTCGTGTTTTTCCAGCTTGCTTATGTGCTCGTGCATTTTAGGGCGTGAAGGACGCCATTGCGGGTACAACCGTTGACGCGCGTCGCTAAAGGCCGCGGCCTTCGCCGGAGGCTTGACGCGCCGTCTGTGCGCGGACATGTGTGAGGAGCTCGGCTCGGCGCAGCTTCAAAGATCGATTCTGGAGCGTCGGGCGAAGGATGTCGCCGAAGTTTGCCCGGACGCGGAGGGCCATGCTTCTCAAGCGGCCCAGAGAAGGTGGAGCCGCTGCATTGCGGGAGGCGGCCGGGCGGGAGGAGGAGCTCGAGCTCGCCCACAAGCGGCGGCGAGAAGATGCGGGAGGAGCTCGACTCCCTTCGCCGAAAGCTCGACGACAAGGAGCTTGAGCGCTCGGCGCTTGAGCTGAGCGCGGAGTCCCTGCGGAAGGACAAGGACGAGCTCGCCGAGCAACTCCGCCACCGGGACGCCGAGCTCGAGGGTGAGTGCTCTTGCCCCTGTCTTTCTTGTCTTGTTTATTTGGCGTTCGAGGCCGATCGTCCCGTCGGCGGGACTTAGCCTATGACCGTGAAGCCGAAGTTGTGGTGTGACCTCCGCCCGGAGGCGGAGCGGGTTTGGTTTGAAGCCGAGAATTATGAGCTCCGCATAACGAGCAAGAGCTCTACGACGAAGCTGTGGAGTGCGGGCGGCCGGCTCCTCTTTTGCGTCCCCGTGGCCTCGTGGCTTGTATCTAACCCGTTGTTCTTGTTCGCAAATGGAAGCGAAGTCCCGAAGAGAAGGCGACACGGAGGCCGAGGACAGAGAGGCGAGCTCGCCGCCCGAAGCCTCTTTGTAGCACACGCAGCTCGGGCCAGGAGAAGGAGGCGGACCTGGCAGCGCGCACCAGCGACCTCGCCGACGCAAAGGAAGGAGCTCGGAAGCCTCTAGGAACGCCGCTAAGGCCGTGGAGGAGGCCGAGAGCTCGCGCCGGCGCTGGGCCTCGTGTCCGGTCGGTCGTCGGGCCGCCTGGGCGGATGTCCTTGGGGTGGCGGACGGGCGGACCCGTCGAGCGGGTGTCGCCCATCCCGCACAAGGTGACGGAGGACGAGGCCGTGTGGTCCACAAAGGCGATCAGCGCCGTCTTCACCCACTACCCCTACTTCGAGGTTAACGCCGTGAAGACGGGGTGGGCGCCGAGCGTTGATGATGCTGACGTGGAGCGGAAGGCGCCGCCGGGCCGAGGCCGCCACCGCGGAGCCGTTGGCCGAAGCTCGTCGGCTCGCCACCGAGGAGCTTGAAGTTTTCGAGCCTCCTGCCGGTGGAGACGGAGCGACGCAGGAGCCCGCCGAGGAGGAGGAAGTGCGGGACGCCCTCCCCGGTGCCGATGGACCAAGACCCGCCGCGCAAGCGATAGGAACTCGAGGCCAGGCCTCTTTGGTTGTGAGCTTGCTAAGTCCTCGTAGTCGAGGTAAATTGTAAAAACTTATGGGAACTTGTGTGACGAGTTAATGGAAGTCGTCTTTCTTCTTTTATCGCACGTTGTTTCTACTTCGACCTTTTGTGAGCTCATGGTTCGAGAACCGGATGGCGGGCCGTTCCTCAGCGGCCGCTAGGGCTTGGGGAGGTCGTTAGGCGTCGCGCCACGCTCTAAGGCAATGAGCTCGTGACTTAGTCGTTTGAACATCGTTTCGATTTAAGAGGAGAAAGTGTGAGTTCGTAAGCTTTGAGCTCGTTGTTGAGCCCTCGAACTTGTAAATTTTTGCGAAAAAAATGGTGTGTTTAAAATGTGGGGTGTGCACCCGCTCCTTGTAGCCCCCGAGCAAGGGCGGGTCTTTGCCGCATGGCGAAGGCCGGCCATTGCTCAAGCGTGCTAAGGAAAAAATTTGAAATGCTTGCACATATTTTGCATCGAATTTGTGCTTTTATTGAGCTCTCGCGGCTACAAGATTTCGAAATACACTTAGGGGTAGAAGCGCGTAGTCGCTCGATGTTCCATGCGTTGGTGAGGACTCGGCCTTGGTGGTCCTTGAGCTTATGCGTGCCCGGCCTCAGCACTTGGTCGATGGTGAAGGGCCCTTCCCATAGCGCTGAGAGCTTGTGCTTGTCCTTCAAGCTCTAGACTCGACGTAGGACGTAGTCGCCGACGCTGAAAGCTCGTCCCTTGACATGGCGGTCGTGGTAGCGCCTCATGGACTGCAGTGTACTTGGTGGAGTGTATGAGGGCGATGTCTCTAGCTTCGCCGAGCTGATCGGCGGGCGTCTTCGGAGCAAGGCTTGGTTGTTGTGCTCGTTGAAGGCCCGGACGCGGGCGAGCCACACCGAGGTCGGTGGGGGAGCACGGCCTCGGACGAAGATGAGGAAGAACGGCGCCCGCCCCGTGGCTTTTGCTCGGTGTTGTGTGAAGACTCCATACGACCGCAGGGGAGCTCGGCGAGCCATCGGCGGGCGTATTTCTCGAGCCTCCCGAAGATGCGAGACTTCACGCCTCGTAGGATCATGCCGTTAGCCCTTTCTACTTCCGGCCATTGGTCCTCGGGTGGCTGACCGAGGATGTGTCAACGCGATGCCGCGGATCGCTGCACCGGCCGGTGAAGAGCTCTCCCACGAAGTTCGTGCCGTTGTCGGTGATGATGGAGTTTGGGACCCCGGCGGTGGATGATGCCGTGAAGAACTTGACGGTCTCCTCGGCCGGCACCAGCGATGGGCATGACCTCGATCCACTTGGAGAACTTGTCGATGGCGACGAGGAGGTGCGTGTATCCCCGCCAGTCTTCTTGAAGGGTCCCACCATGTCAAGCCCCCCTGCACCGTGAACGGCCGTGTGAGAGGGATCGTTTGGAGGGATCGAGCCGGAGGTGTGTTCGCTGGCGAAGAACCGGTGCCGCAGCGTCGGACGACTCGAATGGCGCCGGGCGACGGCGGTTGGCCGGTAGAAGCCCCGCCGTAAGGCCTTTCCGACAAGAGCTCGTGGCGCCACGTGATGGCCGCACTCGGCCGGAAAGTGGATCTCCTTGATGAGCTCCTCCCCTTGCTCGAAGGTGATGATGTATTTGGAGGACACCGTGAGGCTCAGCGCTCAGAGCTCTGCCCCGACGAGGGCGAATGACTTGGCCCTCCGTGCGGCGTCTTGATTCCTCCCCGCCGGGGGGGGGAGCTTGCCTTCCTTGAACGAGAGGAGCAACGGGATTCGCCCGGCCAGCTTGGGGATCGCCAAGGGTCGATCCAGCCCCGAGCCGGCCCGGGCCAGCCCACGAGCGGCCCAGAGCCGGCCGGGCTCAAGCTCGTAGCCGAGCGGGGCTTTCATGTTGGGTGAGGTCGAAGCTTGCGGGAGCGTCTATCTCCATAGGGTTCGAGCTCGGGCGTCGCCGATCGAGTTAGCGCCCCGTCGAGAGGGCTCTCCCTTGAGTCGTATCGACGGCTTGTGTTGCTCATGCATGTTGGCCGGTCACTAACGACACTTTTTAACGTCAACATCCTACCATAAAGGGGGTGAAACTATACATTATCATACTCATATACATTTATAACTCACATATTTCCACTTGTAGTGTCCAAATTATTATTGTGCAGATTTATATAAGAAACAAGTGGAAAATGTACCAAAAGCGCCTCCACGGAAAGCGCATTCCTGAAGAACATCAAGCCCAAGGGAGAAATGGACCAAACACGCGAAGCGGGCGAGCAAACACCGCCATACAACTTTTCAGGCCGAGAGGCGCCCGGCTGAGAGCCCGGCCCGAGCGGGGCCTAGCGAGGGTGCGCCACCACCGGTGCGCGGCACCCCCGCCGAGGCGGCTTCGGGCCCAAACCCGGGAGGCGGTTCGTTACCTTCCAAAACTGGCGTTTGCCGATGTTGGTTGGTCGGTTTGGTAGTTTTGGAAGGTGTTCCCTGTGTCGGTTTTGGCTCCTTCCATATGGGGAGGACATTTTCCAATGAGCCCCCTCTCCTCTACCTATAAAAGGAGGCCATCTCCCACCATTGTAACACACACCATTTGGAGCCCCTCACTTTCTACTCCTCTTCTCCTCTCCTCTCTACTCCTCCACTTCTCTAGTTCTTTTTAGTCTTTAGTAGTATTTGGAGCAAGGCTAAGCTTCATTGGAGAGCTTGTACTTGGGAGAAGGAATATTATTGTATGAATACATTTATGGTTTATCCTCAAGTCTTGATCTCATACGCTTGTGCAATAGAGCTAGAGTATTTACATGTTATATTCTTGACATGTTGTTCTCGACATACGATCATGATAGAAGAACTAGACTATAGTTCCTATGTCGTGGTTAGTCGTATAGAACTTAGGGCCTAACCATTCATGCCATGTATTTGAGTAGAGTAAAGAGTTGTCTTTGAGGTGGTGGTTCGTTGTGGCTTTCGGGCCTGGTCCATATCTTAGCCCGTCCATCCGTAGGGTGGGGGTCTCAAGGGGATATGGGTTGTACCTTAACACGCATGGTGCATGGTGCACGGGTAAGCGGGGACCTACGGATATGAGTGCATGCCACGGTTGAGGGGGTAGGCGGCTTGGTCGTGACAAGCCTTGACCGCCCCTTGAAATCCCCCCCACGTGTGTCTTTGTAGGAGTTAAGTAAATGCCTTCCATTGGGCGGATGCACCGAGGTCTCCCCGTCCATCTCACTCTCGACTTAAAACTCTAGTCATCTATGTTTGCATGATTATTAACTTGTTCTTTGCACAACTACTTTAGAATGCCCGCTCCACTTAGGAATATTCTTTATTCTTTATTTTCCTTTTATCCTTGAGGTTGGCCCAAGTGTGTGTCACACTATCTTAAACTATCATGACTTACCCCCGTATTGAGTATTGGTCAACTTGCATAGACATGTTGTCTTGTTCATGCCCCCCGCTAGAGTCCTACACCATGCCTTCCTTTGGGAAAATATAAATAACGATACCCTGAATATCTCGGGTGAAATGCTACAACGGTATTTCCGTGCGCTTGCGGACTTGTTCTCGTAAATGCTGAGAATGCCACCGACATCCCGTGGCGATGGTAGCTGGAATATAACAATTCCGGTGAAGTCGTTGTGGGAAGTCAACCTTTGTGTTTCCCGGTGCTCTTGCCTTTTTGGCACTTGCGCTTAGGAAACGCATAGCGAGTGCATGAAGACGCTGGCGGGGCGGTGATCCGACGTGAGCTTGGCGAGGACGTCGGCGTCGTTGTTGAGGTGGCGGTGGATGTGGTTGATCTCGAGCCCGCGGAAGTGCTCCTCGAGCTCGCGGACCTTCCGATGGTACGCGATCATCTTCGGGTTGACTTGATCGACTTCCTTCATGACACAGTTCTTGACAAGCTTCGAGTCGTCCGGGACCTCGAGGTGCCGGGACGCCGAAGTTCAGGCGCAATGCGCCAAGCCATTTACCAGTGCCTCGTACTCGGCTACATTGTTGGGACGCGGGGAAGTGTAGGCGGATCGAGTACTTCATGTGCACCTTGTTTGGGGAGATGAAGATGAGCCCGACGCGGCAATCGTACTTCTTCACGGATTCATCGGGGCCAGCGTCCAAAGATTCGATGTCGCCGGGCCTTTGGTGGCTGTTCGACCTCGGTCCACACCGCGACGAAGTCAGCCGTGGCCTGGGACTTTATGGCGCCTCCGGGGCATAGGTGATGTCGGCCCCCATGAGCTCGATAGCCCACTTGGCCATGCGACCCGTAACTTCGGGCTACGGATGACCTCGCCGAGGGGAACTTGGAGACGACCTTGACCGGTTGGGAGTCTAAGTAGTGCCCGAGCTTGGCGCCGGGTGATCAAGAACGCGATATACGAAGCTTTTCGAGCTGCGTATAACGGTCTTGTGTCGGTGAGGACTTCGGCCGATGAAATACACCGGGCGCCGTACTTTGAGCGCATGCCCTTCCTCCTCCCTCTCGACGACGAAGCGTGTTGCATTTCTTAAGCGCAATCACTAGAAACAAAGTTTAGAACCCATCTCTAATAACGGCGGCGCCAAATGCGCCGTCGACATTCCTAAGTGAAACCACCGTGTTGGTGATCACACTAGGTACATCAACGGTGATAGACCTTGCCAAACAAGATATTCATCCGCAAGCGCACGGATCTATCATTGTAGCATTTCACCCGGAAGTATTCAGTGGTATCGTTATTTATATTTTCCCAAAGGAAGGCATGGTGGAAAAGGATCTAATAGAGACATGAACAGGATAACATGACTATGTAATGGACCAATGCTCATAACTTGAGGGGATATAAAGGAACGGTAAAGGGATAACTTGACACACTCACTCAAGCCAAACTCAAGGATAAAGATAAATAAGGAATAAAGAAAGTCCTAAGTGGAGCATACTGATTCTAGTCATGGTCAGTGCATAGAACCGGTTGATAGTCGGGCAACACGCATGAGCAGGAGGTCGGAGCTGAGAATGAAATGGACGGGGAGACCATCTCGAGCATCCGCCCTATGGAAGGCATTTATGAACTCCCTACGGGCTACAAAGACACACGAGCGTGGGGGATTTCAAGGGGCGGTCAAGGCTTGTCACGACCAAGCCGCCTACCCCCTCAACCGTGGCATGCACTCATATTCGAAGGATACGGCATCAGGACACCACGTCGCATACTAGGACACTACTCATGTCCCCATGGCCCCCACCCTACGGATGGACGGAATAGGACACGAGCAAGCCCCGAAGGACACAACGAACCGCCATTCAGCACAATCCCGACACTACCCAATTATATTGCATGAACGGTTTAAGCATAAAGTTCTATATGACGATATCACAACATAGAAACTATAGACTAGTTCATGTGTCATGATCATGTCAAGAACAACATGTTAGATCATAGGATAAATCATGAGGTATAGAAATAACATGAAGACTCTAATCCTAATGCACAACCAAGATAAGATAAGAGCAAGGCTTTGGAAGAATACCATAGAAAGATTTATTCCCGGAATCCATCTTCCAAGGAGCCAAGCCCTCCTTGGTAGTTTTGCCTAGCTCCACATCCTAAACTACTAATCCTACTAGGAGGAGGAAGAAGAAGAAGTGGAGAGGAGAGAGTAGCTTTCTTGTGAGGTGTGTGTTACAATGGTGGGAGATGGCCTCCTTTTATAGGTAGAGGAGAGGGGGCTCATTGGAAAATGTCCCTCCCCATATGGAAGGAGCCAAAACCGGCACAGGGAACACCTTCCTAGTTTGCTAAACCGACCAACCAACGCCGGCAACGCCCGGTTTTGGAAGGTAACAAACCGCCTCGCCAAACACGGGCTGAACCGCCTTAGGATGGGTGCGCGCGCGCAGTGGTGTGCGCGCGCTGTCTGCTGGGCTCGGTTCGGGCCGGGCCTTGGCAGTCGGGCGTGTTTGGGCTTGAAAAGTTGTGTGGCGATGTTTGCTCGGCCCGGTTCCGCGTGTTTGGTCCATTTCTCCCTTGGGCTTGGTGTTCTCGGGAATGCGCTTTCGAGGGGAGGCGCCTTTTGGTGTATTTTCCACTTGTTTCTTATATAAATCTGCACAATAATAATTTGGACACTACAAGTGGAAATATGTCAATAATAAATGTATATGTGTGTAGTAAGGTATAGTTTCACCCCCTTATTGGTAGAATGTTGACGTTAAAAATATGTCGTTGGTGACCGTCAACGAGCACGGTGCTCACCACCTTCGAGGTGGCAGAGATGTAGAGGAGGATTGGTTCTGTCGGGCGTAGGTGTGACGAGCACGGGTGGATTAGCGAGGAGTTGCTTCCGCCGAGTCAAGAGCTTCTTTGGGCTTCATCGGTCGAGGCAAAGCGCTCCGACTTCTTCAGCAATTTGTAGAGCGGGAGGCTCCGTTCCCGAGTCAAGCTATGAAATGACTTAACGCTGCCGGGCACCCGGTGAGGCACTTCGCGACGCACTTGACGTTTTTAATCGCCCCATGTTCGTGATGGCGGCGATTTTCTCCGGTTAGCCTCGATGCCGCGTTCTCGAGACGATGAAGCCAAGCAATTTCCCTCGAGGGACCCCGAAAAACACACTTTTGGGGGGGTTGAGCTTGACCGAACTCTCGGAGTTTGGCAAAGACCTTTTCGAGGTCGGGATAAGCTCTTTCGAGCGCTTTTGTCTTGACAACGATGTCGCCGACGTATGCCTCTACGAGCTTCCCGAGGAGCTCTTTGAAGACCTTTCGCATGCACCTACGGAAGGTGGCGCCGGCGTTTTTCAAACCGAAGGGCATTGTTACGCAATGTAACGCGCCAAACGGAGTGATGAAGGAGGTGGCGAGCTGATCGAGCTCATTCATCGCGACCTGGTGGTAACCGGAGTAAGCGTCAAGAAAACAGAGTGTCTCGCACCGGAGGTGGAGTCAACAATTTGGTCGATGCGCGGCAAAGGAAACGGATCCTTCGGGCATGCCTTGTTGAGACCCGTGTAATCAACACATTCTCCATTTCCCATTCTTCTTCTTAACTAGTACGGGGTTGGCTATCCACTCGGGATGATACACCTCCTTGATAAACCTACAGGCTAAGAGTTTATCTATCTCCTCGGCGATTGCCCTGGCGTCGATCGTCGTCGAAACGTCTAAGCCTTCGCTTCACCGGCCGAGAGCCGGGTTTGATGTTCAAGGAGTGCTCGGCGACTTCCCCGGTATGCCCTAAGATATCCGAGGCCCTCCATGCGAATACATCAAGGTTCGCACGGAGGAAGTCGACGAGCTCGCTCCTATTTGGGGGGTGAGCTCGGCACCCACGAGAGGGTGCGTCCATCCTTGTCGACCGCGACCTCCTTGGCGTCCTTCTCGGGCTCGAAGGTGCCCGCAACCTTCTCGAGCTCGGTGGGTGCGCCGTGCTCACCACCTCCCGGAGCTCGATGGATGAGCCCGCTCGCCTTCTTCTTGAGCTCGGGGAGTCCTCGGCGTTGGCCCGAGCCGCCATCTTGGGCAAAGACTGCCGATCTCGACGGCGGCGTCGGCCAGACATCGACGGCGGCGGCCTCGCGGCCCGAATGCGTGCTCGAAGGTGGAGTCGACGGTGATGACCCCGGACCGGGGATCTTGAGCTTGAGGTAGGTGTAGTTGGGGACGGCCATGAACTTCGATAGCACGGCCGCCCAAAGAAGCGTGGTAGGCGTTCTTGAACGGGAGCACCTTAACGCGTGAGGACCTCCCTTGCGGAAGTTGTCCGGGGTGCCGAAGGTGACGGGGAGGTCGATCCGCCCCGGCGGGAGCATCTCGGCTTCCCGGCACCACGCCGTGGATCGGTTCGGCGACGGCGGAGTCGTGCCTTGGGGATGCCAAGGGCTTGGAGCGCGTGGATGTAGAGGAGGTTGAGGCCGCTGCCGCCATCCATCAGCACCTTCCCGAGGCACATGGTGCCGATGATCGGGTCGACGACGAGCGGGTACCTCCCCGGTATGGGATGTGTCGGGGGATAATCGGCCTTGTCGAAGGTGATCGCCAAGCTTGACCACTTGAGGTATTCGGGGTAGCCGGCTCGGTGAAGAGGACCTCGCGACGCGTGAGCTTCTCGGGCCGGGCGCTTGGACTCGTAGCCGGTGGCCCCGCCCGAAGACGCTACGTTGACGACGCACCGTCCCTCGATGTAGATGTCGGCGTCGAACTCGGGGGGGCCGGTTTTTGCGCCTTGTCGTCGCCGTCCTTGTCGCCGCCCCAAGCAGCCGCGTGCCGTCACATGCTTCTTCATGAGACGGCAGTCCTTCATTTTGTGCTTGACCGGGCCCTCGTGATGCGGGCACGGTGCCTCGAGCATCTTGTCGAAGTGCTCTTTGGGCACGGTTCGCGCCACCCTTGGGGCCGGCCTTTGCGCTTTGTCCGCCACAAGCAACGAACTCGCCGCCGCCGCCGTCGGGGATGTTTGTTCTTCTTGTTCTTCTTCTTGCAAGTGCGGGAGCCGGATCCCTCGGCAACATCATCGTCGACCTTGGGCCTGCCCTTGTAAGGTGATGGCGGAGACGGCGCCCCTCTCCCTCGGCATGGTGGGTGGCGAGGTCGAGGAGCTCCTTCACGGTCCCGGGCTTCGACGCCGAGCTCGTGGATGAGGGTCTCGCAGTGGTGCCGAACGTGAAGGCGGTGATGACCTCGGAATCGGAGGCCTCGGAGAGGTTGTTGCGGAGCTTGAGAAGTGCTCGATGTAGTCGCGCGCAGGCCCCCCTTCTTCTCACATGCCCTCGGAGGTCCCATGTCATGCTCGGCCTCGGTGTAGGTGCCCCGAAGTTGCCGACTAAGACGTCGCAGGTCTTCCAGGCCAGGATGGTGCCTTCCGGAGGTGCTCGAGCCACGACCTGAATCCCGGCAAGGTAAAGTGGGAGGTTGCGGATGATGAAGTAGTCGTTGTCGGCGCCCCACTGGCAAACCGAGGCGGTAATCCTCGAGCCAGTGGCGGGATCGGTCTCCCCATTGTATTCGCACCGAGGTCGGAGCTCGAAGCGAGAAGGAAATGGGCGCCGTGGATGCGCGAGCCGAACGCCCTCGGCCTCCTTGAGCTTGAGCTCGAGGGCCGATGATCCCTTTTTGGGAGATGGGCTCCGCGCGCGGCGCACCGGCGTGGGGCTGCGACTCTTGTCTTCTTATTTGTCGTGGCGCCCACCGCACCGCTTGCTATAGGTGCGGGGACGCTTCGTGGTCATCGCGGTGGTACTTGTCATCGTCCCTCGGGGGACGTTCTTCTCGGCCCGAGCCTCCGCTTTGCGCCGGGCATTGATGGTGTCCCCTGGCGTCGCGGTTCTCGTCGACTCGTCGGCGCGCGTGGACCTCGGGATGCGAGGAGGCCGTGCTCCTCCGGCGGTCGCCCGGTCGCGGCGGCCGAGCTTGCTTCCCGCTGGTGCCGCCCGCTAAAGGAGCCTCTTGAGCTGCTCGTGGGTCCTTCGCGCCTCGGGCTCCCTCGGGGCCGGGCAACGTCGCAGAGTAGCGCAGCGGCCGCTAGGTTCTGGGATGCCCTCCCAAACACCGGCGGGAGCTGTTCCCGCCCTTGTCCCGGTTGATGCGGTCGTGGACTTCGCGAGCTCGAGCCGTGCTCGTGATTGTTGTCTCCCTCCTTGCTCGGCGGGGAGGGCTTCGCGGTTCTTGGGCCGCCGCGCCGAGCTCCTCGAGCTCGTCCAATCGGGCCTTGACGCGGTCGACTGGAGGCTCGCTGGCGGCGCGTCGGAGCCCCGAGGCGTGTGTTCGGGCGTCGCCCGAGGCGGACCTCTTCCAACGCCCCCGGGGGTGTCGCACATGTAGCACCGACGTGTGGGGTCGCGAGTCCATGAGGCTCATCCCGCCGAGGGCGAGCTCGAGCTCGTGGACGCTTAGTCCGCCCGGCTCGCCGCCCCAGATAGAGTGGAAGGCCCGGCTGCCGTTGGGGTACATCCTGGCGTAGGCCGCCGTGAACTCGTCAACTGACAGCGCCTCCTCGCCGGCGAGCTGGAGGACGACGCTGGCGGTGGAGAAGGTCACGTCGCGGAACAGAGCCTGCGTGGGCTCGCGCCCCAGGATGTTCGGGAGCAGGTCCTTGATGAGGACGAAGAAGCGATCTGCGGCGGCGCGGATGGGGCTGGTCACCGCAGAAGTCGAATTCCGCCCCATGCTTGAGAGGACGGAGTCGGTGGCGCCACGGAGGCGACCGGGGATGTCCTCGCGCCGCATCGGGCGGGTGAAGACAGCTCCGGTGAGGGACTGCTCCGGCTCGGTGCCGGAGAAGTCGATGGTGCCGAAGCGCATCGCTAGCGCCGTGGCCGTCGGTGAAGTGGAAGAAGCCATCGGTGGGGAAACGTCGCACTAGCGCTGCCCCTACCTGGCGCGCCAACTGTCGTGGTCTAATACCACCGTCACAGTAATGTCTGGCTAATGCGTGCTTCGATGGCCTAGCTCTAGAGACAATGACACAAGATTTATACTGGTTCGGGGCAAATCGGGCTCCCTAGTCCAGTGTGATCACTATCCGAGCTCAAATGCTCATACCGGGGCTAGTACAAGCAAAACGAGAGAGGGAGAGGGCTCCCAAGTCTCTGTGATTGAGGCTAGTGCCAATATCGGGTAGGTATTGTGCTGCTGGGAGTGAACTTGCTGTTCTTGCCCCAACCCGGAGGCCTACCTCCCCTTTTATAGTCGCAAGGGGGGTTGGGGACATGAGCTCCCTTCAGGTTGAGGACTTGATGAAACAAAAGCGTGTATGCGGGACAGTAGACGTGCGGAGAAGGGCTCTCAGACGAGCTCCTGGCACGGGCGAGAGCTCCCTATGAGCTCCCGAGTGTCTTGGGCGTTGAAATTGGTCGTCGTCGTATGCAGGAATCGCGGTTTGGGCGGTGGTCAGGCGTCGTCTTGTCTCTAATCGCAGTTGGAAGATGTCTTCTCGGTATGGGGGTGTCCATACCGTTGATGGGAAGGCGTGCCCCGTATGTACCTGCGCGGCACTGTGGCGGAGCTGTTGGAGCCGACGGGGTATGGCGAGGTGGTCGAATGACCTCTCCCTGTAGCTGTAGCCCTACGTGGCTACAGTGCATGTCAGAGAGTGGTTGGACTCGTCAGGGAGTTGTTGACCAACTCTCGTACCCGCAGACTTCCCCGAGAAGGCAGTCGGGTGAGCTCTCCGCGGTCGTCGTCGCGGGACTCGCTGCGGGGGAGCTCGAGCGAGGCGGAAAGAGGTCCCTGGACGAGGTTGAGCGCGTTGGAGGCGGGTGAGCTCGTTGTCGGGGGACCTCGAGCGGAGCGGAGTGATGGATCTCCATCCGAGGAGCTCATCGGTGAGGGCCCGAGCGAGGCTAAGGCTTGTCCCGGCGTGGAGAGCTCATGTGTGATGAGGACTTTGCGTGCCACGGCAAGATGTCTTGTTTCTCTCGTGATCGGGATCCGGGGTCGTGTTTGGGTTGAGAGCTTCGCTTATGGGTGTCCCGAATATCGATCCCCACAAGTTCAGTCATTGTACTTTTTATAAAAAGCACATTAAATTGTTTAATACAACAGTACATTAAAGTCCATGTAATTTATTAACTATTTTTATATGATATCATGTACTAGATGGAAAGAGTTCTCAACTCTCAACCAAAAGGTATCAGCAAACTGTGATAAAAGCATTAACGTAAGAGAATACCTCCAAGCCCCTGGTCACTGCATCTGAATCTATTTCAACCGGAGGTTTTGGCAATGGCTGGGCCACCATTTCAAGAGCTTTGGCATTCCCTGGGTCATACTCTAGCACCTACATTTGTTAGTTAAGTTAATCACCTTCTTAATCTAAGCTGAAATACGAATCCATTTTTAGATGTTGGCAGTAAAACATTTTAAATTTTAGTTTGACTAGAAGTATATCAATGATAAAATGTGGATTGACATATAAACATAATGCCATGATTTTGTGAAAAGTTTTTCATGACACCCATGCTTTTAGCATACCTTTTCAAAATTAGATCCGAGTATAATGGACATAAATCCCTTTTCCCCTCAAATAGCAGATGTGTATTACCTGTTTAAACAATGATACTTGGCACTACAAGATTTCCCAAATGTCTTTTTGTGTATGAATATGACCTAAATTTGTTAATATTCTTTAGATATATTTTCAAATAGCCATTTAGTCTAGTTCGCATAGTCCCGAAAGCTATTTTCTAAATTGAAAATTTTTTGGTTGGGAATTCTCTGTTGTTAGACTACAACAACCTCCACCACTTGCAAGAAAAATTGTGAAGAAGAAATGTAACCTTCAAGTACCCAATTAAAAAAAAACACCCGGGAATTTATTGCAGATCCAACCGAACAACTTTGCATTTGGCGAAGGGTGTGCGCAATGTGGAGCAAACATGGGAGATAAAGAATAGTACCTCGCGGTAACGTTTCCATGCTTGTTCGTAGTACTGAAGTAACATTGCACAATTAGCACTTTTCAATGTGATTGAAATCCGCATTTCCTTCAATCGATTGCAATCTGGCAGATCCTTGATTTCACCATTAGAATGTGCCTCAAAGCACGGCGGTAGGATCTGTCTGGCCTTCAAGGCATATTTATTACTCAAGTTCAGTCCTAAGGTGTAATATGTCAGTTGACTGAAATTAAAGGCACTACTCTGAAAATTAACTAACCCTTAAATATCTTCTGTAGGCTCGTAAATATTTTCCGGAGCTGAACAGATCATCCCCGTCTTTTTCCTTAATTTTTGCTGCTTCAATGAATTCTTCAGAAGTCATATTCTGCAGCCACGGATACAGGTGCTTTTCTTTGCCGAAACCGATGTCCTTTCGAGGAAGTGGTTCAATCAGAAATAAGGTGCGCGGATCAAAGCTTTGAACAAACAAAATAAAGTGAAAGAAATGAGGGAACTCCAGAGAGGAGGGAACTCTTGGCTTGTGAACAAGTGACTTCTTTCTTTTCATAGACTACACTACAGACTATCAAGCACTAGAAAACAACAGGCCCAGTGACGTACGAGTCAGGCAATTGTCTACCCTCACGAAGCAATGAGAAAAGGTAGGTGCTGATGTGCTAGTATATAACATAAGTAAGAAAGCATCTATTTCCCTATAGTCACCGACGTTGGTATTTGCCTACACCCCATTTTATGAAAAAACTCCTACACTCAAAATATTCGATATAATAGGAAGGCCATTCACTTTAAGAGGAAATGGAGCTGCATAGTGTCGCCTTCAGACTGGTATTAGCAAATGCTTTGTTGATCTGAACCGCTCCAGCTCCTAAAGACACCATGCACCTTGGACCTCAGCTAGAAATCTCCACAATGTACAGTCCACAATTGTTTTTGGCAAAAGAAATAGGGTTATCCTTTGGATAAAGAAGTGGAGAAATATCATACGTCATCAACAACGGAGATGAGCTCCATCTCATAGATAACCACAGAATTGGGAGGGACGACAGCAAGCTGGTACTGATTTGATCCAGCAACACCGAACGCATGCTGAGGTGGAATGGTGAAGGAGGCAAATTCTCCCTTTTCATAGTCATCACAGCTTCGTCTAGACCATATATAACATGCTCTGCACATTTCGTTGAAGCAGGTTGTAACAAGTTTTTGATGACAGCATGTTAAGCCACATTAAAACTTCTACATGCATTTATTCCATTTAAGCAAGTTGATGGCAGGATAAACAACTACCGGTCTATCTATATCTTACCGAACGAAAATGAGATGTGTCTAATAATAATGCACATGTCACTGGTTTTTTCCACGATTGTCACATTTTGTATCCTTGATTAAATCTAATGTACTCTCTCTGTCCTGAAATATAAGGATTCAATTTTGGCATAAGTCAAGCTATACTAACTTTAACCGAGTTTATAGAATTGAAGGAAAATACATAGGACTTCAAATTTCCTTAATTAGATAGATTATGAAATACTTTTTATATAATATAGCTTGTTGATATGGTAAATGTTACTCTATAAAGTTGATCAAATTTAGTACAATATAGTTTGACTAGGAAAAACATGGATCCCTTATATTTCAGAATGGATGGAGCAGTTAATACAGTACATAGTAATTCTTACTATAGGCAAAAATGCTAAAATTGGTGGTGCAGGCTTCGTGGTGATAGAGCGTGAAAAGCTTCCATTCCAAGAGAAACATTCTAAAACTGATTAATAATACGAACTCCATAAGGGCAGTCCCAATGCTAGAAAATATATGTAGTTTCTATCTTTATTAACTTCCATAGACACTACCTATAGAAACCATAGTCCCAATGGATAGTTTTTACATAATAATTTTTAGCCCAATCACATGCATTCTCTCTCTATTCTCTAACAATCACATTTTTTCATGTCATGTAGACATGGTTTCTAACTTAGACCTGTTGTTTTTATGATTTTTGCTCTCTCTCTCTCTCTCTTCAATAACTACCACACGTCAGCAAAATGCTTATGTGATAGTACAATTAATGTTCATAGAAACTATGATAGTTTCTGCATTGGGAGTGCTCTAAGGGTTTCTTCCATTCGTTATAGAGGATTAACTTTTGCAAGGTAATAAACCGTTCCTGCAAATTTTACCTTAGCTTATAGTTGGTTTCCTTGCTCAAATTTTTTTCCTAACAACAAGGAAATGAGGCATATATATCATCATTGTTGGCGAAGTCTCTCTTGAAATTAAAGTGCTACGTGCATGTGTAAGATGTGTACATGATTATCTCCGTTTGTACTAAGTCTAATAAGGAAAAAAATACTATCTAAAAAATACTTTCTAATAGCTGAATATTAACCTTCATCGATGGTGAACTACAAATGGTTCCTCCTCGTCATAGCCCCTCCGGTCAAAAAACGGTCCCATCTTGAAGTTTACCAATCAGCCGGACTGTCATTAAATTATTCATTCATGCATTATTTCTTAATTAGTAAAAGATATATTAGACAAACCATATGTCAGTTAAATACCTTTTACGACTGCTTGATTGTAAGGTTTCTCAAAGTCGTTGAAGCTACGCGGAGCAGTAATAATTTTCTTGATGATATCGATTCGCTCCAATGTAACTTCCTGGTATCCAGGACATCAATTGGAGGTTCACGTAAAGAGTTGCATCAGGTGGCACAGCAGCTTCGTTTCCTATGGACAGCCTGCCTTGTTCACCAAAACCATCTACGGCGAATTGGATAGAACGTCGAGAGAGCAGCGAGGGAACAACCACACAGAAAACAAGAGTTTAGAGGTTAGACGTTTAATTTTCTATGTTTATTTGTTTCATGGGCGTGGGAATTTTGGTGGAAACATAAGGAATGAGAGTTTAGAGGACCAACTCCCTCTAATCAATTCCTTGAAAGAGGGATGTGAATATATTAGGTGGGAATCGTAATAAAGGTTAATACATCTATCTATAACTCCTATATAGGAGACCCCCACTAGAAAGTTTTAGGGAGTTCTCAGCCCTCTCATTGGTCCACGTCACTGGTAACTGAATCGAGCACCAGACCTTTTGCATACCCTCTTCATTCCGGCCAGAGGCAAAGGCGCACGCACACGCACGTGCAATTAAGCGGCCAGAACTAATAGTCAAACTGCATGTTGGTGGCGAATGACATGCCTAGCACCCACCACGACGGCACGAAGTTGTTGATGTACAGCGTCTGGCCGCCGGTGGAGGTGATCGTGAAGGAGAGCCCCTGCGTGAGCAGCGCCGCGTTGCTCTGCCACTGCGCGCCCCAGTTCCGCGTCATGGAAATCCACCCGGTGTTGGTCCCCTTCACCGACATGGACTGGATGGAGCCACTGCCGCCGACGTTGGAGATGAGGACCAGCTGGATGTACTGGGAACCGGTGATTATGAACCTCACGCCTCCCTGCCTCGAGCAACTCACCCTGCAAATGTATTGAACGAGATGAGCCATGCATGCATATCAAATCATATCGATCGACGATATATATAGATAGATATATAGCTTATTACCGCTCGTAGAGGACGGGGATGATGCCGCCGCTGTAGATGCCGATGTTCTCCCATGCCGGCTGGGACATGTCGAAGTGTTGGCGCGGCGGGCCGCACCAGCCGCCGTTGGGGAGCGCGTAGTTGGGCGGGCACAGGTTAGTGGCCGTGACGGTGACGCTGTTGCCGGGCTTGCACCAGGAGGACCTGGTGGCGCGTCACACTTGATGGTGTAGCACTGCCCGCACGAGGCGCCGTCGTTGAACAACACCTGGCTCAGCGCGGCGTTGAGCACACCGTAGCCCGCGTTGTACAGGTTGTTGTCGTAGCCGCACGCGCCACCTGCATTACGTGACGCACATACAAGCCAACAACAAGCATTATTGCCGCCGCAAGCTAAGGCTGCATGGAAATCGGGTGGTGATCGAGCTCGATCGCTCGCCACGCATGCCCACGGAGTAAGCTCTACTACGTACCCATGGTCCCAAAGCCGTCGGGGCCGCCGTAGAACGTCGCCGTCCCCAAGGACGACCACGCCGGCTAAGGACAGCTTGAGCTGTGTAGACTCAATACACTGTTATTTCAACTATACGTAATAAGCTCATATATCCCTTTCATACAGACATGATATCATGAAAATTTCCGTCGTGATCATTGCATTTTCTTAATTCCCCGCAGCAACGCGGGTGAGGTTCCCCTAGTTCTTATTATCCATCATCACTTGCCCCTATAATTTTCCTATTAATTTAAAACCCTCGACACTAAACAAACTATATGAATTCCCTTTTCAACCCCCCTACCATCTCATCCATGATTATTAGCTAATAATAAGTATAAGTGTGTGTAGACAATTAGTTAAATGCATTTAGTGGAGGCTTTAGAAGATAAAAGCCAGATTAGTGTAGATATATTGTTGGTAGTAGTCGGTGATCAAAAGATCGTATCGAAGGTTTTATGGCCAAAAAAAGATCTAGTGGTTAACATCCATATAAGACCAAATGTGCCTTATATGATATTGAATAAATTTGGTTACCATTTTGAGTCTATCTCTCTGGAATCTGGATATGTGTTTTTGTTGTCTCCACCTTGTTGTACATGAAGGAAATCAAGAAACAAGTATGGGGAGGAACACAATGACAATAAGACAAGACCGGTCAAGTTTGCGACCCTAACATTCTATTTTCACCAATGTTGCTTTCCGTTCAAAGCGAGTTGAAAATCTTTTGATAAAATAACTTCAGAATATGATAGGAAGATTGTTTTGTCATGACTTAAGTACAGACTCACATAACACTTTCCATAGAATTCTTACTACCGTTGGGGACTTATATTTATAGGGATCCTTGCTTAACTTGATTCTTGATATCTTGCCATTACAGAATTTTATTTTGAAACTATAAAAATTAATATCTATTCTTCTCCTTTGTGGTAATTGATATATCCTACCTGATTTATACATGATATGAAATTTAAAAACAAGTTCATAAGCTGCTTGTTTTGTGTTGAGTTTTATCAAACCTTGTGATCCGTGTCGAGATACTTCATGCTCCCAGGATATCAAGATCACTACCCACATACATCTACTACTCCTAGACTGGGAGTACACAAAACAAGCCTTCTACCCAAAATCTATTCCTATATTGGGAGTAGTACCAAAAAGATTTATTTGATTCAGATGAATAAATGTTCAAAGGTAATGATTTATCTCTTCCTCCAACTTTTTTCTGTGCAAAATAAGTAGGAAAAAATGGACAACTGTCTGAAATATAAAAAACAATGGGTGCTCCCCTAAAAAAAGAAAGAAAGAAGATAGCCCATGGCATCCATTTCCTCGCTTAAAAAGTGATTCAAAGTTCTTCATAAAAGAGACGGTTTTCAGGAGCATAGTAGAATTAGGTTAGCCACCATATTATCCACACACATGCACATCTTGATCTAAGAGTATGACACCCCCTCCATGGAAACGAGTTTTGACTTAGCATCATATGCAAGTTAAGTATGCTACATCCTTGAAATATCTGGAACTCCATATAAGCCTTTTAGAGGTAGGATGGAAAGAAGGCATTCACCGTACATGCCTTGGTAAGGATCCAAAAATACCACAGAGATAGTGAGTGGTTTGAGAGTACCACAAGACAGAGAAGGTAAGCTATGTTTTGTTTCCAAAATTCCTACAAAAACTCCAATCGACTAGATTAAAAGAAGAAGGTGATCTATTTAAAGTTGTTCCATTCTTCAACCACCCAAAGTTTCATGGTAGCCACACTAAATCTCATGTACAAGTATGACTAGGAACATTCTTGTGTTTGATGTTTGTCCCAAGGTTATGTCTAAAGTAATCCATTCTTTTCTCGAGGACTAGTAAAAGCCTAAGTGTGGGGGAGTTTGCTAACAATAGTTAACGTTCATCATAAACCATCAACATAACTTCAAAGACACATAGGGAAGGAATCACCAACATAAAAAGAGGGTTTTACTAACATTTCCACAAGTTTTGGTGAATCCGTGTTTTGTAGGGATTAAACCGGAAAAGCGCTAACAAGACCCACATGTTAGGTTCAATTCTAAATTCTGCACGAACATCAACTCTAGAAGGTTCTAGAGGACACAAGAGGACTCCACACTAAAGTAGACCCTTAGTTGCTACAAAGTAGGGGCTGGCCGGCCAAGCTATAGGTCGGTCGGCCTATAGATTCACCCTGTCAGCCTCTCATTTGAATGTAGATTCTCCACCCACCTTCAAGATTGCATCTCCACCATAGTTTAAGGTCGGTTCAATTCGAGGGCTCTGGATTGACGCACCCCCTATAAATATAGCCTTGTATCTTACTGATGAGGATCCTCATCCATGATAGAAACCATAAGCCTTCTCCAAAATTTAGAAACCATAGATAGGATCAAGAGCCAAGCTTTCAAGAGAAGATTAGTGTTGTAGTCCTCCAGAGATTATGACTAGTCTTATCTAGAGATAGTGAGCTAGAGTGTGAGGGAAGTGTTCCAAGGAAGTGTCGGTCTATCAATGTATCCTCTACGGTTTTGTGCCTATGGGATCAAGTTCCATCCAAAGCTTGCTTTTTTGAGATTTCTCTAGTAGCCAATTTCTAATTCAAGTAACATTGTTATTATTGTTCTTGAGGTTCATGACTCTCTTTTGAGTACTTCAATTCCTATCACTCTTGACTTGAGGTAGTATTCATAGTGTAAGCGTGGTGCTTAGACTTGGTTATTCGTGATGCACCCTACCTTCCGGATCGATGGTAGCTTTATAGCATTTTTGAGTCCTCTATAGTCCATCTCCCATTTGTAGGCCAACTAGGACCTGGATGCTAAGGAAAGCACCCTTTATTGGTGTATTTTCTTACATAATGTCCCCATTAGATCAATATTGACATAGCTTGAGAGGATTAGAATTATAATATTTAGTGATCTTCTCTATATCTCTATTTTCTCCGTCCTTGTTGCTTCTTAGGGGTTAAGCATAAATCAGTTGTTCTCTCACGTTTTCCCTATGGGTAAATACGATACTCTAGAATACTCCCTGGGCAAAGTGTTACATCAATATCCATGCTCTTGTAGATTATTTCTCTTTGATTCTTCTATGTGCAAAATAAATACCAATAGGGGTGTACAATAAAGGAGGACCCCAAGAACTTAACAAAGCATCATACATTGTCGTGACGAGATTGGCGGTCTCCATGGTAGCCGAGGATTGCATGGTGTTCTTCCTTTCTCAACTATTGGTATAATAGCTACTAATTGTGCTAATTGGGGTTCTACCATCTTATTAAATCTAAGTTGATTTTTTTATTGTAGAAGTGAAATCATCCAATTTAGCATTTATGTTGTCTAGCATCTTGTCATTCACATGAAGTTTCTTATTTATACTATCAGTCATTCTACCTTGACTATAGACAAGATCTTTGAGAAAAGGATAAGCTGTTACCTTGGTTATTCGGGACGTTGTGAATAGTTATTTTTATTGTTACCTTGTGTGTTAGAGTGTTGATTCCATGATTGAATTTGAGGGTGAAACCTGTTGCCATTATTGATGAAGTTGACATCTTCATGGGTCTTAGGGACAGGAATGTCAGAATGGCTAGATTCTCCATAGACTTCAAAAAGTCATGTGGGAATCCAAGGCACTGCACGGTCTCTTGGGCACTCAGCTTCCTGTAGCTGTCAAGCCTCTTTGCAAGCAGATCCATCTTAGCTACAAGCATGTTATCTTCTAAGAAAATGCATACACATCTCTTGTAGGACTAGATAGGCATTCCTCATTCCATCCTTGGTTGGACACCATCTTCCCGATCAATGCCTTGGCATCTATGACATTAAGAGAAAACAAATGCTCCACCAATGACAACATCTAAATGGCTCCTACTAAGGCGAACTTAACCATGAAAGAAGTTCGAGGTAAAAAGAAAGTCTTCCATGCCATTGTGTGGCGGGTAGGGTCATACTCTTGTATACATTCCTAGGCTTTGGGAACTGACTCATCAGCTTGTTGTTGAAAACTAGAAATCTTATTGCGAAGAGCATTGGTCGTACCCACCAGGAAGAACTTAACTAAGAAAGTATTAGATCACTTGTCCCAGGTATCTACAACACTGCGGTTAGAGTAGAACCACTGTTTCGCTTTTTTCAGCAAGGAGAATGGGAAAAGACTAAGATTGATGGCCACATGGGTTAGTCCCTTAATTGTGAAGGTGTTATAAATCTCCAACAAATGTTGGATATGCACATTAGCATCTTCATGAGCTTTGCCACAAAATAGGCTACCTTGCACCATCATGATTAACGTGGGCCTCAACTCAAAGTAAGTCTCCGTATTAATTAAGTTAGAACCGGTAGCTACATTAGCAGCAAAAGGGGCAGATTATTCATTGATGGTCTTGTCGACCATGTTCGTGAATAAAAGAAGAATGGTAACGGGAAAGAGAAGAAGGGTAGGTAGGGAAAATATAGAGGTCGTTAAAGCAAAAGATAGAGCAGACTAATTCGACCACTTAGAAGGATGGACCAATTGTCGTCCCTGGCAATGACACTAAAAATGATTGTTGATGATTCATATGTGTGTTTAGGAAAGAGGAAGTCTACAGGCACAAAGAACTATATCATGTAGCACTTCACCTAGAGAGAACAAGGTGTCAAATTTAAATTATCACAAATAAAGGTGGGTAGATGGAGCTTTGGGAGAACATGAATGGGTCAGCTTTATGGTAGATATCTTTAGTGTAGATGAAGGATACGTAGAGGGGGGTAGAAAGATAAAGGTGATTGATCACTAAAACTCAACATAACTGTGTGTTTGGTTGGGGGGTTGGGTTCAACCCGGATGGGTTCAACCCCTATTTTGGGTGTTTGGATGGGGGTTGGGAGGGGGTTGGGTTCGACCTCAGAGGAATATACCGTATAGATGCGGGTTGAACTGAACCCCCAGAAAGTGAAGGATGGAGCGAACCCATGCGGGGTTCGAGGCGCGACCGTCTGGTCTGTCTCCGTCCGTTTGGCCCAGAGGTAGCATGGCTGTTGGCACAAAATCGACTCTGCGCCGCACACACCGACAAGCGGAATAGCTGGCTTTACTCGACTGCCCGAGTGTCTTGAGGCGTGCCAGTCAATTTGACCTGTTAATTGACAAGGAGGTAAACGTGAGATCTGGAACATGCCTGGTGAGACCAAGACAGTTCCGCATGTATGGCTCTAAGGCCAGATGTAATGACATATAGCTATGAGAGCTATCTGTCAGCATGTAATGAATATGCATTCGGTAAGCATGTATGAAGATATGATGTAATAACAGTTGCCGAATGATCATAAGAAGACATGTTTGAACAAGTAAAGTCGATCATCAAGATACGATATCAAAAGCTCTATCGCATAGATCGAATTAATTGACAACATGGAACAATAAGCGAGGTAACTCATAAATATAAACCTAATCTAAATGACACATGCATAGGTTTCATCCAACTAGTCTACCGCACGTCTAGCCTTCCTAAACCCGTCAAGCTTAAACCCTTGCAAGCTAATCCACCGCATGATACCACTTGCTACATATCTAAACCACTTACCATAACTAGATCAATCCACCGTATGATACAATCTAACCATGATAAGCTAAAAGCACGCGTACATCTAAATAGATCTATAAGTACTCATTACTCGTTGAGGCGTGTATGCATAAACAAGTAAAATACACATACAAACCTAATCTAAAGCAAAGCCAGAGATTTATCCCTATCAGTCCCTAACAAAGCAATCCCACCGCATGATACACTCGCAACAAGCTAATCCACCGCATGATACGGCTTGCCAGACTAATTGTTCTAAACCCTTTTCGTCCTAACAGCTATCCACCGCATGATACACTGCAACAAGCTAATTCACCGCATGATACAGCTTGCCAGACTAGACTCTAACGATAGGTAGTCTCACACATACAAGAAACAAGTAGATGCATAAGCGTATTCGGCAAGCTTGCCGAATCGGGGGTCCATGAAGAAGGAACTCACACGCAAAACCTTAGCCTGCCGCACGACTCATGACTAAACGTGTACGAACCCGCAACATGTAACAACTTAGATTGATCTAAGTCCGGCTATGATGAACACATAGATCTAGTGACACGATAAGATGAATATTAAAAGCATTGATGACATCTAGATCTAACAAAAGATAAAGCCGAACCGTATCAATCTAAATTGGGCAAAAGTGTGTGCAATCATAATAAAGATAATAAATAAGAGAAAGCATGCACCAATTGGTAACTTAATGAATTCACCGAATTGCCAAATTCAATGAAGCCGATAACTAGCTCCAAGCTAGACCTTAGCCTGCCGCACGACTCATGATCTAACAAAGAACCCTCTTGCTCCATAGCCTAAATCCGCCGCCCGATACTAAGCATGGTAACAAGACTACTTGCAACATAATCTAAATCCGCCGCACGATACTAGACATGGTACAAGGTTGCCGGTACTTACGGAGGTCGACGGGTCGATGTATCCCCATGATAGATCGGCGACACGACTGGACTCGAAGGGTGGCACGGAGCCGATGGCACGCGGGCGGGTTGGTTGTATTTGATTTGGTAGATCCTTTTACGTCGTAGGGGTCTCATATTTATACACCGGGCTTGACAAGTCCTAACTAATTACGAATAAACATAACGAAAATATCTAGCTAAGATACATTGTCCTCCAAGTCTTCTCGGAATCTTGAGGCCGCACGTGACACGAGCACTTCTCCTGGATTTTCTCCTTCACGGCTTTCACGCTTGCCGAATCATCTCACGCTCAATCTTCCTTCAGACTTGGGCTTCCTAGCGAATAGCGGCGACTTCCGAATGCTACGATTACCCACGGTTGTTGTCTGCTAGCCGAATGACTTCTTACCGAATGATCTCATGTCGGCCCATTCGTCATTCGGGCTTTACCAAATTTTGGTGTTAACAATGGCGGCGCGGCCACCTTCCCCAACGACGGCGGACCTGCCCCGGCATCCACTCCTCCCCGGCGACTAGCTCCGACGAGAAGACCACGGCGTCCTCACGGCCGGCCGGCCGCTAATTCCTCGTGCTGCCCCATGGACGGCGAGTTGCTCGAACTCCCTCCTAGCCCGACCTCTGCTTGGCGCGACGCCGAGGCCATTTTGGCGGCGTCAAGAATAGCGCCCTAACGGGCGGCGGCTTCGCCCACAAGGCCGGGCGTCACTACGACGCATGTGCGGTATAGGTCGGGCGCGGCGGCGCTCCACCAGATCCGTCCCGTACTCTGTCCCGTGCGTGGGAGGCGGCGAGCACGGCGGATCTCGCCCTGGCCTGGCGGTGGAGGGGGCCAAGCAGGTCCGGCGGCGGCGGAGGGACCGAGCAGGTCCTGCGGTGGAGGGCCGGCCGGTCATGGTGCTCCGTGTAACGCACGAAGGGAGAAGAAAGAGGATCAAAATTCAATTTGGTTTCTTTTTAGGGTTCTGATGTAAAAAACCTAGAGAGAAAGCTTTGTTAATTTGTAAATAGTTGAGGGTCCCTGATGCAAAAACATTAAACTACTGGTGTTATCTTGCCGTTTAACCCGATTGCGGATTCCTCCAACCAAACATGGGATGGGTTCACTCCGTCCCCAAAATCGAAGCTTGCAACCAAACACCGAGATGGGTTCAACCCAACCCAAAAAACTGGGTTGGATCCAACCCAACCCAAAAAGCGGGTTGGATCCAACCCAACCAGCCAACCTTCAACCAAACACACGGTAAGATAAAAGGGTAGAGCAACTCTAGAAGGTGAGGTGGGCATAATCTGGATGACAAGGATAACATAGGGGAAGATTGATCTTATCTAATAAAAGGGCCATACGTGCTCTAGATCTAACCAGACACAACACACAATGAGCCCTATGATTTAATAACTAGACCCAATGTGGTTGACTATAGAGGATGTTTGGGCTATCGTCGTCTAATAACTGTCACAAACAATCTAGAGGTTTAGTTGTATCTATAGGTAAGATATAACCTAAGCACTATGCTTAATATATAAACTCACTGTCTCTACTTGAGCTCAAAGAAGAGACACCCTAACCAGATGACATAGCAATTACTTGATATGAACAAACTAACACTAAGCTCACTAATGATGAACAAAAGCAAGAACATGACTAGCTTGAACTTAAAGGTAGAAAGTAATACTTAAGTAAAGTACTAAAAGGAAAGTTCTATATTAAGCAAATAATGAAGAATTAAAAAGGAGCTATACTAGACTCGAAGAATATTGAATAATCTTCTAGTCCCTGAGGCATAGCTCTACCTGACTCCTCTCTTCTACTAGCTAGCTGCTACTCCTAAGCTACTATATGAAGAGCTAAGCTAAGCCAGCGAGCTTGCAGATGCTTGGAGAGCTTGAGCTATGAAAGTGATGCTTGAATGCTTGTCTTCCATGAGATGCAGACCCATTTTATAATACTAGGACTATGGAGGGGTACCTGTAAGCGATGAATAAGGTGAGTGGAGGAGGGCACGTCGACCGCCATAGGGAGCATTGACTGCCAGTCCAATGCCATCGCCTTAGGATCCAACACTCTAGGATGCTCCTTGATGGCGGTTCCAACATAACATCGGTTATGGAATGTAAGTTCATTTGGAGGTATATGGGCTCACCGATGCCCTTCCATATCCACTTGCCTCCTTTGCTTCTTATTCAACAATTTTTGGTATTTTTCCTCGATACAAATAATTTGTCCAAGTACAAGTGGAACTAGTGAGTTCTAAACATAAAATGTACCTTTTCATGTTGATTTACCTTGACTTTAGGTGGAATGTTGATGGTCAAACAAGGTGTTATTGACCATAAATAGAACCCGACCCCTCCTTAGGTTAAGATTAAGAAGTAAGAGTTGAAGAAACGAACATTGAGTAATACTAGTCGAACTGGAAGAGACCTACACCCTAGCGGCTACATCACTTTTGCTCACCAGTGTGATTAGAGTCGTTTCACCCACACCTCGAGCTTTGCAACCTTAATGTTAGAAAGGGTCAAATCATGCCATCCTTGTTTTTGAATACAAAAAAGGGCCAAAAGCTTGTTACGCCCGAACAAAAACTAAAAATTGTTCAATTATTACAAGTTCATAGGCGTCGCTACCCGACTCATATAACTAACCCCTCAAGAGGGATGACTTCATCCTCTATGTTTTCTAGCCAGGTCTTGCGCAAGGTGGAGGCAAAATGAGAAATTGAACCAAACGCCTCGATCGATGCACCCATCATTCTGCCTCCTTAGGAGTCGTGCTCATGGCACCCCAGACCACCCTCTCGAATGATCCCAAATACCACTGCACGTAAGCAGGCTATTGTTGACGGTCGTTATCGACCATTTTATACTGCCAACTTATGTCTTTTTCAAGGGAAACTTGCAAACCTATGACACATATACCTTTACTAGTAACTTACTTTCACTTGTATTCCAAGAAATATGTTTTGCGAGGACTAATCTATGAAATCGGTTGAAAATACACCAAACAAGAATGAAAGTGCACTTTGTGAGAGAACACGCCTTTTACAAATGCACAAGAAGCAAAGACACTCCTTGAGCAAAATAGACTGAACCACCCTCGAGGCCCAGGTCTAGGCCCAACATAAAACCAACTGCGAAAGGCAATCGCTAGTGGAGCCGGCCCGAGTTTGGCCGAACCAACATTCTAGCCGGACCCACAATATCGCCTCTCATGCTAACCTTTCTGAGGCGGTGCCCATAATTCCTTTAGAGTTCATTGCATGAAGTGCTTACCTTATTTAGTGCCAAAACTGATCTCTCCTTAGTACAAATAGGAGGGTAGAGTTCCACCTCAAAGAAAAACACAAACCTCTGAGCTACTACCACTCCACTTGTATTTTCATTAGTCTTAGAATTAGTTTGTGAGAAAAGTTGAGCTTCAAGGAGGGCTTATCTCCTTGGAAGGATCTTCTTGGTAATATACTATGGAGTTCTCTTTCATATTCAAGTCCTTATATATGAACTAGAGTATAGTTATCTTCATGTTATATTTGTAGGATATGAACTAGACTATAGTTTATATGCTATGATATTAACATGACTAACTTTATGCTAATTGTTCATATGTTGTTCTTGGAGAGTTGTAGAGTTATGCTTAGGGTGATGGTTTGGTGTACCTTCAGGTTTACCTTTATCCTTGCTTATCCTTGCTTATCGACCCATATATAGGGTCGGAGTCCCGTGAAGGGGGTATAGGTAGTTTTCTATACATATGGGCGTGGTGCTCGGGTATATAGGAACCATCTGAGATGTTGGCATCCCATGGTAGTGAGGTAGGTGGCAGGTGGTGATAACACTATCCATCATTTGCACTCCTCCACATTCGTGTGTTGAGTTGGAGTTTTGAAAGTCACTATCGGCTGGCAAGCCAGTGCGGAGATCTCCCTATCATCTTGATTACTAATGTTCTGTGCATGTGATTATTAATGTTCTATGCATATGCCTTATTCATGTTCTATGCATATTCATTTACCTCATATGATTACTAACGTTCTATGCATGTGCTTTATTAGAATTGCCTGCTCATTATAGGATTATTCTTTTATTCTTTCTTTTGTTTTTATCCTTTTAGTAGCTCGAAGTGTGTTCTCACTATCCTTGATTATAATTCTTACCCCTACACTAGACTAATGGTTATCCATATAGACATTGTGGGCTATGATCATCATTATGCTAGACTTTACACAAACCTGCGTTCCTTTATGAAAATATAAATACTTTGACACCCTGAATACTACGGATGAAATGCTACAATGATAGATTTGTGCCCTTGTGGCTTGACCTCTATAACCATTGATTCTAGCTACTTGAGTATTTCTAGAGTAATCATCCTAAGTGGATCCAAAGTCTACTCTTGGTGGTTACACTAAGAAATAGCAACAACTATAGAGCTAAAAATGCTTCCATGGCCTAACAAGGGCCAAGAGTTCGAAGGATGGCCCATTGTAGGATTCATAGCCACTCTTGGCACCCAAAAAACAAGGGGTGGTAAAGGATGGGCCCGCCAACAGCTAGTACCTAGGTGCATGTGTGTCATGATCATCTTGATCTACATTCAAGTCTTAATTAGAACCTAGTCCTTAGTTTTTCTCTAAAGAGAGGCTACAATCCATCAAGACCTGTCGATCATACTTGAGACTAAACGGACTAGCCATTAGGAATCGGTGTCGATCGCCCGACTTGACCCAAGACAAAAAGCCCACAAATGGGATGTTGGGGCTCCCCTCAAACCGACTTGTTAACAACTCACCCGGCATCACAACTTGACCAATGAGGGAATCATGGCATGGATCAACCCCTCTATTTTTTGAAGAAGTGCTTTGGGGATACATCCCTAAAGACGAGCTAATTCCTCGGCCCGATCCCTATAATGCATGGGAGCTTAGGGGCTCAAATTCGCAAAAAAAAATAGATCGATGGCATGGTCATAGGTCAAACAACAAAAAAGCCTCTAAATGAATGTCTCGTTCTTCTAGAGGCTCGGGGGGCTTGAAATGTCCTTGTTTGGTTTTGGTAATTGAGTGACAACTTTTGGTGGACTAATATGTGTGATTATGAGAATGCATAGGAGATAAGTTCACGTGAGATGGATGCAATGAAGGAGCATATTTTATATGAGAAATGACACGGAGTCATATGACCAAGGTGGATAAGATCAAGATGAGGCTTGGCTTGATGGACCGCTTGAAAGTGAGGAAGGCGAGTCAAGGCTTTGAAGTGATGGAATGTGAGGTGGTGAAGCTTGGGCAAGACTTGGCACCGATGGACCATTGCGACAATGAATAGCAAGTGAGGTCAAGAGTGTACTTTATGCATGCGTTGCATCGACACTTGGAGCAGAAGTTGTGGAATAGTAATGTGCAAGGCAAAGGTATAACCTAGGGCATTTAATTTTGCTGGTTATAGGTGTGTAGAGAAGTTTATGACCAGGTTTAGGATAGATGGTCGTACTGTCAAGAGGGGCAAACTTGTCTTCATATCGGTCATCTAGTGCCACTTGAGCGAACTTACATTGCAATGTTGCTAGGATCAATTGGCGTGGTCAAAGCAAATGAAAATCCTTTGAACATGATTGTGAAAGTGCTAACACACATGCACAAGGTGATGGTCACTTGGTGGTGTTGGCACATTTGCAAAGGAGAAGTTGCTTTTGTTGAAAAGAAGTTGGAGAACTATTACAACGTAATTTGCATTGTGGAAACTTATGTTGAAATGGTGTGGAAACTTATGTATTATGTTATAGCAAAACTAGAGGTGTGGTTGCTTGACCAAATGCATGACCGGACGTTGTCCCTACGTCAAAGTCAGTGGACATACATGCGAGTGAGGTGGGGGTGATCGAACTTAGCACAGTGTTCATGTTGAGTGAGGTGATTGACCAGATGCTACATAGTGCCTGGCACATACGCGTCCGGTCGTTGCTTTGTGGTTAGCATGCATGGTCAAGTGTTGAGTAGACGCTATAGGAGGAAGTGACCGGACGATGTCCGCTCAACGTCAAGTCAATTCTAGAGATGTTCTAGAAGGGGATTTGTCGGATGCTAGACAACATTAGGTCCATCTATAATGGTAGTTTTGGACAATGCCTCAGTTGTATGGAGCCCACGTGTTTGGTTAGTGTGACCTACGCGTCTGGTCAATATGTGTTGTGCCCAGTGAAGGGGTACAACGTCTCTATTTTGGTGGGGGCTTATAAATTGCCCTTTGCTCGGGTTTGGCCATAGGGCTAGGACACTTGGGCCTTTGGTGCCTGCATAGTGGTGCTTGGGACCACCTACTCACTAGTGATTGATAGCGTTCTTCCAATTGAGTGAGGAGTGATTCTAGCGTGTAGCGTTGAGAGATCGCATTCGTGGCACTAGGGTGTAGCTTGCATAGCGTGTAGCTTGTGTAGCTAAGTAATTTGAGCCTTTGGTTAGGCTTGTGTAGACTTGTCCATTGTGCATCTAGTAAGCTGTCACGCCCCACCTTTAATGGGACTTTTAATCACGCGTATTGGCGCCAGGATCACGCTACCAATACGTTTAGTGATCCACAGTAGTGAGTAGTCAGTTATATGAATGATACCGAGCAAGAAATGTATAGGATAGAAGATCTTACAGTGGTGACGAAGTGACACCTAGCCGGGTTATGAATATCAGAGTAGCCAACTGTGAAGCGTTGGTATATCGTCTGGGCACTCCTCCTTATTCCACAGGCATCTTGATAGTGGATATGAATTGGGTTCAGCCTTACTCCTACTCGATCGTCCTATGGCTCCTACGTTCGCGTATCTTTTACCTTGGCGACTTTACCTTCTTCTGTGCCGATGTCTGTGAAAACAGAGGGGTGAGTACAAAGGTACTCAGCAAGTCCAAACCAGGGGTGGTTTGGTAAATTAAGGGTTTGGGCCCTAGCAGAGTCTCTAAAACTGCTCTCACTAGTTTCTGGGTTATCTCATCTTACCATCACCTTTCACATATCACAAAAGGTTAGTTAAATCTAATCATAGATGTTCTTGCCTAGCATTCGCCCATTCCAAGGACGTGGCTATTCGAATAGGTTTAAGTAACTCTGTAGAGGTTGTACCCCACACGATAGGTGTTGCCTCTGCCACCGTCATGGCTTCTGACAGACCTAACGAGATTCGTACCCGCTTGAGTGCTACTCTAGGTATATTGGTATAATCTTCACCATGACTTCTCAGGGGTTGGAAGGATGACACATCATCCTAGACAATATGGTGATACCAAATCACCCACGGCTTTACAGGTAATACCTTATTACCCAACCTATCTTTGTCAACACTAACCAATCATCAATCACAATTATGTGCACCTAGCACCTGCGCCCATCGCGCCCAAACACTTACGTGGAAGATCACTCAGCATCCACGCCAACTGGACCATGGGGCCACTCTCCCCACGTCTGCTCCTAATAGTTCATTTGCCTACTCCGGCCACCTTGGCTCCCAATTATACCTCAACCTAACGGGGTGTGAATCAAGCCGTCCCATTTATCGGTGTGTGGCTGTACGAAATATCACACTAGGTAGAAGGTCTATGAACCGGTCGTTAGGGAGGCGAGCATCTCTCCACGGGATTCATCCCCGATTGTGATTAGTCCACCTCCATGTAGACTATCACCACTCACCTTTTTGTTGGAAGGTTCACATCATTAATCAGGTTACATCGATCTCACTTAGTCATATTATATCATCATTCATCATCATATTAGGGTCATGATTAGGGGGTAAGGACTTGCTGGGAGGTTCTTACGAATCGGCACGCGGCAGCGAGCGCGTCTCGCTTGATCCCGGGATGAAACTCCTAATCCGGTTCGTCGAAAAGCTACTTCGCGATCGGCAAAAACCTAGCTTGAACTATACCATGCAAAACAAACATAGAACACTATGGTGGTAATGGGTTAGATTCATAGATCTAGATTTTATATAAATTATGGAAGTCGTTTCACGTGAAACGGAGTTGAATTGCATGAGATACGGATTTTATAATATTAATCCCTAATTAAATCCTTAGGGTAATATTATAACATAATTTTTATCATGTAATAATATTGGAACTAATTACATGATAAAATTCTATAAATTAAATAATGAATTTACAAATTTTTCGGGGAATTTTTTTCGACACGGGAAGGTCAACTTATAAACTTTTGTGTACAAATATCGGGTGGTCGTAGCAATTACATAAGTGTACACAGCACGTCCATATACGGCGTGGGTGACACGTGGGTCAGTGTATGCCACCTGTCCGCCACGTCGGCGCCACGTGAGGAACGGAGTTGCCCTAACGGTGGTGGACGGGGTGAGACGGAGGGGCGGCGTGTCATCCTCCCATTCGTCGGCGGGTGGCGGTGTCCGGCGGCGTCAACACGAACAGGATCTCCGTCCGTTGTCATGCCTCCACGGCGGCACTTCACGGGATCCTCACCGGAGTGACCATTCCTGGTCTATACCTCGTCGCGAGGGGCTCGTTGGCATCCCCCCGCGATGTCCCGAACCGGTTGGGTAGGTCCGGGCGGCAGGGTAGCTCGTCTCCTCGACGGCGGCGGCCGGCCACGGCGGACTCCCAACGGCGGCGGCTCGGACACTAGGCTACAAGGCGGTACACCGAGAGAAAATAGGGGCAATTGAAAGAGTAGGACTCGAGGAGGACTCAGCGACCGACCACCTTGATCCACGACGACTCACGACGGCGGGAATGGGATGACCCTAGCCGTGCCGGCGGTGGAGCTCAGTTTGGGGGAAATGGGAATGCCACGAGGAGGAGAGGGGAAGGAAGAGAATGGAGGCGAGCACCTCACGTTCCCGGCTACCGCGGAACTTGTGGAGGAGCTGGCGAGGTCGATCGAGCGCCCCGGTGGCGGTATTTATAGGCTCGCCGGGGCTCGTCGCCGGAGATATTTTCTCCCCTGGACTCCGTCTTTTCCGACCAAACCTGCACCTCGTGGCCTCCAGGTGGCGTCGGGCGCAGCGGCGCTGGCTTTCGCGTGTTCCTCGTGCTCCGGCGGGACGGCCACTGAGTTGTCTCGTCGTCAACGGTCGGCGGGGCGCCACCGCCATGGCGGCCGGATTCGAGCTCCGCTCGTGGCGCCGCCAGTAGTGGTTGACTAGAGCCCCTGTGCTCGTGGTGTCATCCGGATGGCGGCTAGGGAGGTTAATGAGATCAGCGCGGTCGCCGTCGTTGCCAATAGCGCCCGGTGCGGCTCGTCTCGTCGCGCGGCCATGGCGGACCGCGCACGCGGCGTCCTCGTCGATGCTATGCACGGGTCAAAGTTGGGCGGCCTGGCTCGCCCGGCGTGTCTCGGCGACGAGGGCTTCGTGCCTCCTCTGTGCGCTGGTCTTCGCTGCGGGGAGGCCCGACTGGCGGCGGGGGCGGGCGCTGCCGGTCGCCGGGCGCTTGATCGTCGTCGGAAGGAGGAAGGAAGAAGACGACGTGAAATCTTCGGTGGGTCCCCGCTGGCGGTGGAAGGAGGGAAAGGGGGCGGGCGCCCCCGTTGGGCTGGTCGGGCCTGCTGGCCCGGCCTCGCGGGCCGGGCCGGCCCTCTCGGCCGCGCGGGAGAGAAGGAGAGAGAAGGGAGGCGGTTCTCGGGCCGGGAGGAAAGAAAGGGGAGAGAATGAGCCCATGAGCTCTTTCCTTATTCTTTCTCCTTTTCTATTTTCTTTTCTCCCTCTTTATTTTCTATTTCTCTCTCACCCATTATTTTATGTGTGTAAACATTTATATATCATAAACATTTATACAAGTTCCCATGTTTTCTCATGGCTTTTACTCATGAAAGTTATTTTTGCCATGGCACTTGTATAGATAATTATGTACATACACACATGCCCCTTTCTTCTTATTATTTCATGTGTGGCCTATATATATCCTATAAATATTTCCACAAGCACCTGTATGTCTCCTTGACTTTATTGTCAAGGATAATTATTTGTTGTGCTCATAAAAATATTTATATATATTTTAGTACACACGAGGTTAGGTGTTTTATTCCCAGAGGTGATTTGTAAATCATCACTCATGCACTCTATTCCATAATTTAAATCTAGGGCTTACCTTGCATCTTGGCCACCATAAAGTTTTGCAAGCAACAAACAAGGTTTCCTATTTTCTATATGGTGAGAGTTTGGAAAAATGCAGGTTTTTCAAAAACAGGGGTTTTGGTTTAGCGGAAAATAAATCAAGTTTTAGTTGTAATTCAAAAAAGTTCAAATTTTTAGTGAATTTTAAAATGATGCAAAAACACGGGTGTTACATAAGCTTAGGTGGGCTTTGTGTTTTTGCTCATTAGAATTGTGTAGGAGCACCCTAGTGCTTGAAGTACTAGTATATAAGTTTGTGTGACCTTGGAATAGAATTGGCTAGGCTAGTCACCTCGATTGCTTTTTTATGATCTTTTAGAGGTGCTTTAGAGTCATAGATAGAGGGGTGATGTCTTAGCTAAGCGAATAGTTTCCATTCCACATTAATTTTGGTTAGCCAACGCAATTAGTTTAGAATGCACTATTAACCCCGCTCTAGTCCACCATCTCGACCCTTCAAGGCTACACCAGGTGGGTGCGCTCGTAGGCACTCACCAATAGAACAAGGCCATCAAAAGATAGGGATATCGAAAGTCCATCTATCCTAAAGGAGACTATGATGGAGTGCTTCACTCCACCAAAGGCTTGATACCTAAGTACAAAGTGTTAATGGGAATGAATATTAACCTAGTTGATGGTTAAGTATTACAAAATGATACTATCTTAGCCTGTGAAGGGGAAGTCAGACTCGCCCCACCCAGTGAAGAGGAAGTTCACCTCGCCCAACACCTAGGGTTGGGTGTCTGCATCGTCCAACCCTGAAGAGGGGGATTTTGCCTCGTCTGATGGTCGTTTACGCAAATAGGCCCTCAAGTGACACGGACGTACCATGGGTGGCCCGCATCGTCTCTAGCCACCTTGACATAATGTGCACATCTTGGTGGAACTGGATATAGTGACACGCCATGCCCACAAGACCACGATGGCCCAATATGTGGAATAGGATGGCACTATGCTGCCTAATCCTCCTATGACCCACGTCTCCATCAATTGTTTGACCCCTCCATCCCCTATAGAGGGATGAGGCACCTCATCTAGGTTGATCGGGAATGCACGTTGCTCTAGTGACGAGTAGGACCAAGGGATGATGTGCATCTCGCACGACTGGAAGGACCCACATAAAGAAGGGGAAGGACTATGCATCATGCACCACCCCTCCCTTTGTTTCTCTCTTTCTTCGTTTCCTACTTGTCCTCCTTTCTTCTTCCTTCGCTTCTCTCACTGATAACATGTCCTCTCCTTCAACTATAAAAGAAGAGGCAGGACACCCCATGCAAGGAATAAAGAACCATTGCAACACAAGCCCTCAAATCGCTTAGTCGCATACACCCAAGAGACTTGGAAGCCTTCTCCCTCTCTGGCCAGTTTGTAACCCCTACTATGAAATCAGTGCTAGTAACACGAGCCGCTCTTGACTGTACATAGGAACATTGTACCCAAACCAGTATCTTTATGTCCTTTTATTACACCATCCGAGCCTAAACATGTAATTACAAATTTACATGTTGGTCACGGTTCAAAACACCGACACATTCCATTCCACAAGCCAACAAAAAAGATAAGCAATGAATATAGATCATGGAACATTCCTCAAACCAAACACCTAATGATTTTCTCACAAATGTTGCTAAAGCTCCAAAGTTCATGGGGGCAGAGAGCGTGCAACACCCTAGTGGACATAAGATTAAGAGTTCGATGCAAGTCGCCTTTATTGATGAAGACAAAATTGAAAGATCATGCATATAGAGGATATACCCCATCATATTGTAACAACACTAGCAATCATTTAAAGACACTTCTACAAATAGATATAGAGTTCAGCACACTACACCCCTCGCCTCGAGATGGAAACCAACCTTGGTTGTTAGAGATGTGTGGTTTGCATGTTGTGTTAGGATGTGTAGGTATGTGTTGTGTCTTGAGCAGTGTTAGGATGTGTAGGTATGTGTTGTGTCTTGAGTAGGCCTATTCAATTGGCCAACCCAGTCATGTGTGGCCTACATGTGTTCCTAGACATGTGTGGCTTGCATGTTGTTACCATCTCTATATGTAACATAATATTTCTTCTAATCAATCTATCGTGCATTCCACCAATTCTATTTTCCTTCATGGTACATAATCAGCGTATAGGTTCATCTTTTTTTGCTTCCATACCATGCACCCCCAGGAAGAGATTGATCTCTACTAAGGCACCACTCTTGTTTAGTCGCATGATCCTAATGATCTAATTGCCCTATCATCATTGTCAAGCAGTAGATCAGCCTTCTCGCGTCTACTGAGGTAGCGCTCTTGTTTAGTTGCATGATCCTAATGATCCGATTGCCCTATCATCATTATCAAGCAGTACATCAGCCTTCTCGTGACACTGCACTACCTCATCGCCCTCTCCATGCTTGCCTTGAATGGCGCTGGGCGTCACCCCATCCCACATCGCCATTGTGGTAGCTCGGGCCTGGTCCCAACATCGAGCCTCCATGGTGGTGGCCGGCTAATCTATGGCATCCTCACATGACCCCACGTGATCACAACTCGTCGTGCACCCCGCCACATCTCTTTTTGGTTTGTCGATCGTTAATCGGGGTTGTGTCGCTCATCGCCTTTGTCGACATTGTGCAAACTACTCTACATTGGCGTTGACTTCATTGACACTTTGCCGCCAAGTAATATGCGCATCTTCTCCGAGCAATAGAGCCGCTTTGTTGTGTTGCCTCATCGGGCCACAACACGCCACCCACGTGTCCACTTCGTCGTAGCATCAACATCGTCATCCCATGTGCATCGACAATTGTGTTGCATCTCGCATCATCGCTGAGCCGTGCTCATCGGCGCATCCTCTTTGATCTGCACATGGTCTTCATCATGAAATTGTTGCAACCCTCATCGACGAGCCTAGATCACTGGCCCTCACATCGTCGTTGAGCCCTGCTTGCTGATGCTTTTACTTCGTCCAACACAATTACGTTGTCATTCTCACCATTGTAGGGGCCCTATACCTCATACGCCTAATATTGGTAACACCGACGTGTTGTTAGGTCTGGCAAACCCAGTCAAGCCTTGATTTAGGCGCTTGACTGTATTGACTTCGGCATCGACCCTCCTATTTCCCAACCCGTCTGCCTCAATTGCATCATCGCCTTTCTTCTACGTCTACGACGTCCTTGACTACATCAACTTCGGCATCGCCTCCTCCCACGACGTCTATCTTGACAGGTTTCCGTCATCATTTTGGTGCCCCTTGTGTGCCTGTAGATCATTGACATAGCATCCCAACCACAACTACATTGACCTTGCCTCCCTCCAACACGGCTTCTCCGAACATGGCAACTGCTCCCTACAGCTCGACTACCTCGATCAACATTGGCACAAAGGCCTATCATCTACATGAGTTACGTTGGTTTTCTTTGGCCAACATCTCGCACCACACCAAGGTTTCACCACGGGGTATGTGAATTAACTTCTTCTCGGTCTCACTATTTGTGGTGTTCACGCCGTGACTGTGGGGAATGTTAGAGATGTGTAGTCTACATGTCGTGTTAGGATGTGTAGGTGTGTGTTGGGTCTTGTGTTGGCCTATTTAACCGGGCAACCTAGTCATGTGTGGCCATCATGTGTTACTAGCCATGTGTGGCTTGCATGCAGTTAGCATCTCTATATGTAACACAGTATTTTCTCTAATCAATCTACCATTTTTTGTGAATACTCTAATCAATCTATCACGCATTTCACCAATTCCATTCTCCCCAATTCTACTTTCCTTCACTAGCAATCGAGGGCCGAAACCGCTTGGGGAGGTTGTCATTGTCCATTGGTGCGGCATTATTGGCATGTGGCTATGTGTTGTGCTTTTAAGGAATTGCCACAATGTCAAGGCATGCCACATCAACTACTTAACCAGTGGGTTGGTAGCTTCTGCCTGTAGCTAGCCATACGGGGCTAGAGACAGTCACTCGTTGCTAGAGGCAGATCATACACGCATCCCAGCCGGGTTATGCTAATTCCATTGTCAGCCAGCCATAGCTAGGCCAACGGCAGCTAGGGTACTACTAGCTGTTAGCCATGCTCAATTGGCGGTGGCCACACGTAGCCATAGATGGCTAGAGGCGGCTAGGGGAGGAGGAGGAGGAGGAGGAGGAGAAGAAGAAGAAGAAGAAGAAGAAGAAGAAATTTAATTTGGAAAAGGGATGTAGCGCAGCTTGGTAGGCCTGGAGGAGGAAGAGAAGAAGAAGAAGACACACTGAGTTTTTTTCGGTGCTAGAAGTGGATAGGAAGAGACACGTGAGTTTTTTCAGTGCTAGAAGTGGATAGGAAGAGACACGTGAGTTTTTCAGTGCTAGAAGTGGATAGGAAGAGACACGTGTATACTTGTGATTTAGAATGGTCTTTTGTTCGAGAAAAAAAGTTTAGAATGGTATTTTACCTAGTGTGTATGTGTATTTTTTTAGGAACCTGAATTTGGTAGTCGTTCGAGGAAACATTTTTCTTGTTTGCACTGAAAAAGAATTTAAGGAGTTATTTAATAATAGCTCTCGTAGATTCTCTTACGTTCTGGTTTTACGATGAGCATAGCTTCTTCTCCTTTTTCCATAGTCTTCACGGTATGTGCTACTGCAGGACAGAAGAAGCCTGCATTCATCAATTATGTCAGACTCTGACTTTAGAATGAACTAGATGTAAACTCAAATTTCCTCTATCCCAAATTGTAATTCACTTTGGTTTTGTGTTAAATCAATATTGTTGAATTTTGACCAAGCTTATAGAAAATGCATCAACATACATCAAATTAGTTTCCTCTATTCTCTGTGAAATGTATTTTGATGGTGCAATTATTTGAACTTGTAGGTATTAATTAATACATTTTTATGTAAATAGAAGTAACTAGAGAAAAATAATATAGGACAAAGCTCAAATAAAATTTAATTGGAATGGACGGACTGCATAGTAATTTCAGGTATTTGGAATGGACGGACTGCATAGTAATTTAGAAAGATCTTTAAGTCTAGTTTTTTTTTATCAAATTTATTTGAAGATTTAAATGTTACACGTATTTTCTACAAACTTAGTCAAAGTTGGAAAAGTTTGACCGCACGCTTCCCATAGCATCGTTTATTTTGGGACGGAGGGAGTATGGTTAAAACAGTTATGGCCCTTACCTTCTCTAAGGCTGAATTGAACCCCTTCAGATTTGGACACTGAAGTTCCATCCTTCAGGCGAGCATTATAATTCACTATCTATGGACATTTAAAAGTGATCTCAGGAATAATTCATAGTGGTGAGGAACCAAAAGTTGCAGCAAAATTAACTGATAATGGACTTTTTTTTAAATCTGGCATTATAAATTCAGAGACTGATAAAGCAAGCTCTGGAAGAAAATATGCTCAAATAATAATGTACTCCTACCAAACACTTCATCCAAATCTGTTGCGCGCTGGTTGTGCAGCCACGTTTCTTCTCCAAACTTGATTATCTTTTTCAATATGCTTTGGTCGTGGAGGATATCATTTGTGATAGATATGAGTTCGATGTCGAAGCGTAGTGTTTGATCGGGAGGAATGTTCCACGGTATACTTGCAGGAGAGCCATTCCTGGTCAGTGCTAAGGAAGCGGGAACGGTGAATATAGATTTCTCCCCTAATTGCATTGATTTAATTGCTCGGCTGAAGCCACACATCACATCATTATCTGCGAGACAAAACATGTCACGAACATTTGCCATGCATCGGCATTCGTATACATGTATAAACATCTGCATGCGTGACAAAACATGCCACATATATACTATAAGTCCATAAATCTGCTAGGCGTCATGGCGAACTTGTTCGTTTTTACCTCGGTAAATAAGGAGCACAGGAGTACCATGTTCTCTGCTCGATGCAAACACAGTACCGTCAAGCAATTTTCCTGTAAAGTGAACTGCTTGCAGCCCGGAGCAATGTAGTGTTGGTAAGTTAGTTACCATAGCATCATCTCAAAAAAAAAAAAAAAAAAAAGTTCGTTTCTTTGATCGTAATTATTTTTCACTACCGGTAAAAGAATTTTCTAAGGTGGTCCGTTTTTATTAACGAAGGCGGATCCGCCTGTGGCAGTACATATATGAATCTATCTTTTTATATACATATAAAAAATAATATATCAAATGTTTTGGCTTCTAATGAACTCAATTTTTTTTTACAAAAAAAACTTAACTACACAGTTTTAAATCTCGTCAAACCTACAACTTTGGTGCATGATGTGTATCCATCCAAAATTGTTTGAAAATTTCAAAACATCAAAATATATCAATTTCAAATAAATATTTGAGACTAAATCCTTAAACTAAAAAAATTTATCAACAACAAACGTGTAGATCAGGCCGGCCACTATAATATTAACAAGGAACATTCAATGTTGTTTACGAATTCTAAATTTTGACCTTTATGATTTATGAACTCATGACATGTATGTGGGACTTTAAATGACTTTGAATCAAAAAACTTCTATACTACATACAAAGTTGTAGATTATATTGATACCTACAACTTTGGTATACATGTCAAAACTTGATCGTTTGAAAAGTTTAAATTTCAAAATATATGAACGTTCAATATTTATTTAATTTGAGACCCTAAACAGTTCCAAAATAAAAAAAAAAACTTTCAAGTACAAATTAAAATTGTAGATCACGTCAGGTATATAAAGTTTCTATGCATCCACATTCATATGAAAACGTTAAAATTTATTCTTAGATGACACATGCATTTTAAGACATTTGTCTCTCAAAATTGATTAACGAAGATGATAAACTTAGAATGACCGTATGCGTAAATCGATTTTCAGATACGGTTTTCTTAAGAATTCCACCTCTGACAATATATTTATGGAGACGGTACAAGTTAAGAATCTAGAAAATTAAAGAACCTCTTATGATTTGAGAAATTGAGAGAGTACTTTTTTGAAAACGGAATATATTGATATCCTAGCCTTTGTATTAGGAACATTATGCCATAGAAACCAACTTCGTTATGGAAACTCCAATCAAGGGCACAAGATTTGGATCCAACGTGTGGGAATTTTTTTCACTTAAACGCCTCACCTGTTGGGTCTAAATCTAACCCGTGTGTATTTATATTCTTAGTTGTAGTTCCCATAATTTGCACACGGCTAGTTTCCATATCAAATGTTCCTTAATTTGCACACGAAGCTAGTTTCCATATCAAATGTTCCCTTGTACGAACAAGAGAGAGCTTATCGAGATTTGTAAACCAAACAGAAGTTAAATATTATTAGCCCCTCCTTAATCAAGGTCCGCCACTGTATCCATTCCAGAACGAACAAAAGTAAAGCTCTTACGTACCTTCTTCATCATGAGGGTCCAGGCGCCGCTTCAACCGTGTCCCTGCGACGGCGGGAGCTTGCACAACCCACTTTGCGAAGCCAGGGACGTAGTTGAACTCTTGGTCGGGCTTGCCTAGATCTGACAAAGCCATGCTGAAATCCTTCTCCCTTCTTCCACCCATCGCAGTGAAGGTTTGATTAGTGCTGGAAGGCGGGCAAAGGCAGGAAGAAGCGCAGCAAATTGAAGCCTAGCTGGCAGGCTATGCTGTAGAGCTGAGTATCCTTCTTCAGATGTGAGATGGATTTAGCTGCTGATTTAGCTGCAGCCTGGCTAATAAAGTGTGGACGGCGCAACGCGTTTCCGATGGTATCCAGTCTTGAGAGAACATACAGGAAGTGTGGTAAAATAATGGGACGTTTAACGGGCCTGCTACCCCTTTGTCAACGACAGGGAGCTCGATCTGGATGGTATTGCTCAGTCTTCAAACTTTGCAAGTTGATGAGCAACGACGACTTTGTCAGCCATCTTCAGCCGTCACTTTGTGCTGCAAGTCGAACCCAATTTCAAGCCTCCATGACGTCTCCCTGGAACCTCTGCTCGCCGATGGATCCACCGTTGTCGTCTATGCATGGTGTTTAATTCCATTTTTACGTATGGTTGCAATGGCTTCACGCGTATTTTAGGTAGGTTTTTCAAGTACTTTGGAGAGGTGTTTCAAGTGTTTCAAGATGCCTTAAACGTATATTTGAACTATTGTTTTCGGATATTTTAAAAATAGATCAAGTGTAGCATCTTATTATCATCTCACCTTTTAATACATCGTCTCTCCTGAGCCAACAGGGCATTCATACGAACGAGGGAATAGAGCGCTGGAGATGGCAGCAAGGCCACAGGCGATCCTTGCGTGCGCATGAGAAGCAGGGGTGAAGGGGAACAACCGTTAGAGAGGCGCTGGAGAGGAGGGACGCGCTAGGAGCACGGGGCAGCGGCACAGGTGGTCCCTTGCTAGATGGCAGAAGCGATGGGGATAGGAGGGACGCGCGGCGGGAAGCAAAGGGTAGCGGCGGGGGTAAAGTTAAATTTTGCTCCTGAGCACATGCTCCCACACTGGACCGCTAGATGTGCATTGTGATTTTTGCTCGTACACTTCTCAATGCGTATTGCTCTAAGAAGTGTGCCAAAGACGAATTACAATGCGTATCTAGTGGTATAGAGTGTGGGAGCATGTGCTCCTAGAGTAAAAAAACCGCCTTCAAGCGGCGGGGGTGGTTCCGAGGAGGCAGCGCCGGGTGTAGCACCATGGGTGTCATCCGACACCTAACGCTAGTGGTCTTTGTCGGGGGACGAAAATAATCGGCCCACGAACAAAGTAAGCCCAAGAGGGATGGCACAGCCCAAAGGCCCGAAAAGAAGGGTGGTGGGAAGACGACGCCGGGCCTAACGACCCAAGATGTATCCCGGGCTAAGAGGACAGCCAAAAGAACGAAGGCCGGCCCCTGGCCAACAGATTTACGAAGGAGGACTTAACGTACAGGACATCCTTTCGGCCCAATCAAAGGCCCAAAGCAGCCCATCTCCAAATACTCATCTAACAAAGCCCAACTTACCAAATCACCCCCAGCCAGGCCGGGAGGGCCTAGGGTGAAATCCCGAAGTTATAGAAATAAAAATAAGAGCCGTTGGGACCATCGTGAGTATGGAGAAGAAGGACTAGAAAAAAACAACCGCATAACAGGGCTTATTGAAGCCCATCAAGATATGGACCAAATCAGCCCATAATGGTACAACACAAGCCCACGCGGCCTGCTCCTGCCACAAACTACCCCTAACCCGAGGGACGGGAGCCTTGGGAGCCAAGTTCCGCCTCGCCCGAGGGCACGGGATCTCCGAAGACAGTCCCTACCTCGCCCGAGGATCATGGCCCTCGGGCGAGACTCCGCCTCGCCCGAGGGTAGGAGACCCCGACCGCCGGTTCTTCCCTCTCTCGGGGTATGTGACCTCGGGCGCACCTTGGGAAATCTAACCTGGTAGTGGGGAACGGCCGCATTTAATGCCCCTTGTTTCCAGTTACGATGACAGAGGGCAATCGATTGCCCCTGTCGACTCACCTGCTCCGTTATCTCCACGCATCCCCCGTTGATGGGATGTAAAGGGAACAGTTACCTCACACGCTATCGTGCACAGGAAAACACGACTACATTGTTCATTTGCTTAACAGCTTCACCTCCTCGACACGAGTCAAAGGACCCTCGGGATATTGACACCACACCACGACGCCAAAGATGCAGACAAGCCAAGATTCGCGACGGGATCGAGGATCCCCATTGGGCCCCGGGAGACCCCCCCCCTTCGGGCGGCAGACACGGATGCAGGAGACACAGGGGACGCGCGTCCACACCGGGGCATTCCTTTCAGAAACCCGAGGTCGGGCTCGGGCATGGTACGCCTACGGCCCCGGACCGGAAGACACCATAGCATTTGTACACGGCACGTATTGTACACATTATCTCTCCTTTACACTATAAAAGGGAGAGTAATGCCACAATAGGACGGATCCCCTCTTCTAGGTTTTCACACTTAGCCATCTCATCCCAGGGATTGAAGTTCTCCTTCATTCCCAAGAACAACTTGTAACCGCTTTGGTTCCCGTGCACATTTGGTGCGAGGTAATCTGAAAAGGACGAATCGCGGGACGTAGGGCCCCATGGCCTGAACCGGGATAAACTCTTCCTCTTCCATTTCGCACACACCATCAGCGCGGAGCGCACATCCTATAAATTATTATCGGTACTTGGGATACCCCGGTTCTCAAACACCGACAGGTTGGCGGCGCCTGTAGGGGAGCGCCGCGGCGTAAACCACTTCCCCTAACCCTAGATGGCGACTTCACCATCTTTTTTCCTCGACCGCACGCCCGGATCAAGACACTCAGGCGGCAAATAAAGCCCGCCTATTCCGGCTTGTCGGTGTGTGCGGCGCAGAGTCGATTTTGTGCCAACACAATTTTTGGCACGCCTGGGACAACTCAAGGTCAAGACAACATGCCCGAGGAAGTCGACAAGAATAATGTCATCCCGCTCCAAGTGGGTGACCCGCCGATCGACACGGAGACCATGGTGAGAGATATGTGCGAAGTCCACGCATAGAAGTGCTTGTCGTGCTTCTCCAAGAACAAGAGCGGCACCATCTTCCGTAAGACGGATCTCCCAAAAATCCTCGATGCCCGGTGACAAAGAATATGCTCGGCAAGTTTACGATACGTAAGAGGGGGCAGGAAAGGAAGATGAGGAACCGACTCTGAAGAAATTCATCGGATAGAAGAAATTGTTGCAACTGCCGTTGGAAGAGCAATGACTAATCACAACATGGCGTTCTTCAATACTTTTCGTGATATCATGAGGAGCAGCTTTGGACCCGAGTTTGACAAGCACTTTGAAGAGCGGCTTGGTGAGCTTCGGGGCCAAGATACGTACATGTGCCAAAAAGCCACCACCAAAGAAAGGAGCAACGAACTAAGGAACTGGAGGGGAGAACAAGACACCGGAGAAGCCAAAGGAATTCGAGCCAAGACACATGGAGAAGCAAAGATTCGGTGCACCGGAAATCCTCCAAACCTACAATACTTATTCAATTGCTCCAATGGCCGTGGGTTCTGAGAAATCCCTTTGGCCCCGGGTTATACTGAGAGTTCGTTGACTACTCCATCGTTCATGCTATGCCAAATCACTCGGTATAAACCAGCCGATGGGCCGGTCGGGACAATTCCATGGATCACGGGATACAAATGTGGATATACTCCTAGCGAGGATGGCCAATATGATGCAGCACCAATTTGGGATTAAGCCCAAGAATCGCCCTATGTGTATCGGCCACCCTATCCCGATTGGTAGAATAGAGTGGCGCTTCCTTCAAGATTGAAGCCTCCAACCGACTTGACTAAGTTCTGCGGACAAGATGACACCTCTACTACCGAACACATCGGCCGGGTACCTGATCCAGTTTAGGAGAGCTCGCCAATGATGAAGCATGGAGGATCCGCTACTTCCCATCATCCCTCACGGGGCGGCTTTCTCATGGTTTGCCACGTTGCTTGGTCAATTCTATTAGAACATGGTCCATTTGGAGAACAAATTTCATTCATACTTCTTTGTGGTTCCAATGAGAAAGAGCTCGCCGACTTGATGGGGTTGACACGAGAGATATAATGAGACACCACAAGAGTTCTTGCGCAGGTTCAGAGAAACAAAGAATTCCTGCTACTCTATGAATTTGCCAGACCATCAGTTGCCGGCTGTAGCTGTACGTGGCATGCATCCAGCCATCAGGGAAAAGCTAGCCGGTGTTGGTAAAAGTTATCCTATAGAATTATTTATAATTTATATAGTTTGCAAGTGAACGTAAACGATGAGCACTTCACTCGGGAGAGGGTTTTAAATATCAAATCCACGGGGAGAATGGTGTGATGGTAATGAGGCAAAACTAATCCCCGAGATAATAGGAAGGAAGGCGGAGTTCGATAAAATGTGAGAAGATTTCTATGGTTGTCTAGTTTATATCCTTGTAAGGCTTAGAGATATTCCTTAATGGGGACGTACTCAAAGGAAAGTAAAGGGCTTAAACTTACTATTTCCCCAAAGAACTATGTCCCACGTGTCCTATCCTACGGGAAGTGGAATCCAAAGGAATCAATGGTAATAGTCACTACCCACGATCTACCACGTTCCCGCAGGTAGGGTGTATTTATGAGTTATCTAGTCCAAACACCACGTTTGCACTAGGAAAACAACTTCAATTCAAGAGCGACAAGAATCAAAGTACTCTAATGAGTCATAAACCGAAAAGAAATATAAATAAGTGAACTTACTCAAATATAAGGTTGATCTACCAAAGAAGTCTCAAGATCAAGTGCAATGAAGCCTTTGATCCCGAGAGGTACAAGCGTAGAGAGTCACCGCGGATCCGGTACTTCTCCTTTCTTCTCCTCAACTCTACTTTCTATCTCTCAAGAACGGATCTAGAACTCTAATTAAGTTCTTTGATCTATCTCTCAACTTTCTACTAATCTCTCTCAACTTGATCTTAGCTCTTCTAATTAGAGAGGTATGGCTCTAGCTATGATCGAGTCAAGTATGATGAATAATGATTTTCATGCCTAAGGCCGAGGTAGGATCATCCTTATATAGTCGTGGCCGATGAATGCCGACCCTTAGATCAAACCGACCTTCGATAACGGTGTAGATACAACCTCAAAGTCGGTTTGAAACCGACCTAAGAAGATGAGGCCGACCTGTGGGTCCCACCCGGGCGCCGCCTAATCCTTCTCTCGGCGGCCACCGGGCCATGGTGGGCCCTGGGGTGTCGATCTTCTCCCGGTGTCTTCTCGGGTGTCTTCTAGAATGTTTTAGTTCACTTTTCGGGTCGAAATTCTTGATTGGTAAATCTTTTTTTTTATTGTTTGGGGGTTTTCTCTAAGTTTTCTCGGCATTTACCCGTTAAGTCCCCGAAAAGATATAAATCACCAAAACTCGTAGAACTGTGTTAGTAAAACACCTATTCTATGTTTTTATTCATTTTATAACCTTATTATATGTTTAGTTGACACATAAAAATAGAGCTTAAGAGATGTCAACAAGCTCCCCCCACACTTAGGCTTTTACTCGTCTCGATAAAAGGATGGTTATAACAAAGCCGCAAGACAAGTATATCAAACAATCTCATGGTCAAACTTATTATATTTTTTTACTAAACTTACCAAGAACTTTAAGTAATTGAGAAACAAGATAGATGAAATAGAGCACCTTATTCTTTCAACCAATTCAGCTGGAGTTTTTGCAATAATTTTTGAAAAGAAACATAGTTTACTTCTTTCTTCTATGGTACTCTCGAATCACTCAATAATTTTATATATATATATATATATATATATATATATATATATATATATATATATATATATATATATACATATATAGGGTGCACTTTCTATACACCCGGCGTAGTTACACCCATTCAAAAAAAACCACATTGTGTATGTGTTCATACTTGTTTATCGGTATGAGTATGTTTAGATACTCATATTAAGATACTCTAGATCTTACTACACGACCTTTTTTTTTTGAAGAAACCTATATTTTTTTAATATATTACATAAAATGCCACTACATGCTGTATATAAAAAAGTATATCCATATACTCAACGTATGAATGCATACTTAACATATATACCACTATAGATGGTCTAGTATGATCATATACTTCATCCACATACACTTTGTTCGGTCATATATACCACAAATCTTGAGATATACGTATGGGTGTAACTACGCCTAGGGTGTAGAAAAAAATTTACCATATATATATATATATATATATAGACCTACTATTCTCCTGCCTACGTTTTGTTTACTAAACAACGCGCCGGCCGGGGCACGGCGGAGCACCGCCCGTCCCAACGAGCGAGCTATAATTAGAAAAATCAGGTGACCATTAAATACCACACGTAATCAATTAGGTAATAAAATATCCCACAATTATTGACAGCCTTTACTGCAGCGTAGTATATAGGTTGACCATTCATCCCGTCGTCGCTCCACAACGCCGCACCCCTTCCCGTCACCGCGTTTCGCAAAACCACGGCCGCTTGCATCACCGTCGCCGCGGCTCCATCCAGCATTTGGCTGTGGCTCCTTCCCGACGACGACGCACTCCGACGGTGGCGGCGCGTCCTCGATCTACACGCACGACGAGCTCCGGCGTTGGCGGCGCATCTCCATCTGCTTCCCAACGCGTGCTGGTGGAGCGACGTGCCCCGACGGTACCGGCGTAGTGGTGGCGGTTTAGGTTGCTGTTGTTGTGCATCTCGATTCGCGAGCACGACACGCGCGGTGATGTCGTGGCCCGTCCAGCGGAGTCGCGGTGATCTGCCCCCAGCGACGCTGTCGTCCTCCGCTCCCCTCGGCAGTGAATCCAGCGGCGTCAAAATGCCGGCCTTCTATACTGCGCAGCGGCGTACCCCTCGATCGGTACGAACAACGCCTTCACTGGCGGCTCGCCCTCGATCTGTGAGCATGACGCACTCCGGCGGTGGCAGCGCGTCGTCGATCCACGTGCATGACGCGCTCCGTCGGTGGTTGGCGCGCCCTCGCATCACGCCGACAACGTGCCCTGCGGCGGTGGCGGCGCACCCTCGACCGGCAAGCATGGCGTGCCCTGGTTGCTGATGGCGCAGCACGTTATGTCAGGTGGCATCGGCATCAACCCCGATGACCTCGCCACTTCCAACCCCAACGACCTCGCCACTTCCAACCCCAACGACGCGACGCTGTCCCATGGTGGCGGCGGAGACTGATTCTCATTGCAGATGCAGGAGACGGCATTGGCCGGTGATGTGCCTAACGAAGCTGGTGCTGGACACGCCCTCCCTCAGAGTGCCTGGCGGCCATCTTGGAGTGTTTTCTTTTATTTCTGAAATTTTGTATGCTTCTTTCAGTATTTTCTCGCTATTTCGTTGTACTCTTGGTTGGTTGAAACATACATGCATGACATGAGTGCTTCCTGGACTGGCAGTTCATCAGCAGGCGCGGAGCTAGGGAATCATGATGGAATTATTTCCTTACCAAAAGGATATTGTTAGAAATAAAAAAATGAGTTTGACCTGAGAGTAGGCATGTCGGTTATTATCAGTCAAATTTACCGCTCATTGATCCGGGTGGAATTATTTCCTTAACAAAATGATACTACAAGTAATAAGAAGAATTATTTTAAGAAGGGAATTATTTTATTACGAGAATAATAGTATAAGTAATTATTTTAAGAAGATAATTATTTTCTTACCAGAATAATACTATAAGTAATAAAAGTACTTCACCGCTTGCCGGAAATGTCGGTGATTAGCAAAGGAATATTTTACCAATCATAAGGTAGGAAGTAATTATTTTCCTACTATAATAAGAATTCCCCTATAATAAAACTACAAGTAATAAAAAAATAATTTCATTTGCTGAAGTAGCAAATTATTATAGAAGCAAATGATATTGATAGAATAAAAACTACCTCATCGGAGAAAGAATTTACTGCTCACATGATAAAAGGAATTATATAATTATCAAAATCATACTTATAGTAATAAAAAAATTAACAAAGTGATACTAATAGTAATAAAAAAATTATCCCGACCAGTGACTGCACGCCGACGATTTTCATACGCAAGTTTACTGCTCACATGCCATGAACTAATTCTTTACTTAACAAAATATACTAATAGCCTAATACTAATAAAAAGATATCATGACCGGCGACCAGGCACGGCCTTCGTTAGCTCATAAAAATCTTCTGCTCAAAGTGCACGAAGGAATTATACGCGTAACAAATTGATACTAATAGTAATAAAAAGACTCCTACTATTAACAGATTATTTCCTTACTAGAATAATACTAACACGCCGACCAAAAAAATTACCGCTCATTGGGCTGAAGGGAATAATTTTCTTAATGAAATTGTAATATTAGTAATAAAAAAACCCTACTATTAACAAAGGAAAATGTACTGTTCACATGGCCGGAGGGAATCATTTGCTTAACAAAATGATATGAATAGTAATAAAAAATAGTTAGCCGAGCAAAAAATTTACCGCTCATTGAATTGGAGGGAATTATTTTCTTACTACAATTTTTTTTTTTTTTTTTTTTTTTTTTGAGAATGACACAGACAACGCAGACGCTCACAACACGCACGCACACTCACCCCCGCGGAACACAACAGTACGCAAAAACCCTACCCCTATGAGCACCTCCAGAAGGACCGAGCACCCGGCAGATCTGGAGATTCTCGAAGTCGCCTGCCGGACATGCCGATGATTAGCAAAGTAAAATTTACCGATCACATGTTGGGAGAGAATTTTTCTTACCGATCACAGGACATGCCTAAATGTCGTTCATTACTTCCATTACCAAAATAAAAAATTGGCTCACATGCGCCTTGCATGCAGGTTTTGATTACAGTGCAATCATTGTTGCCACAGCAGCCATGCATGCACTCAATCGAGGGAACGCGTCAACTTGAAGGGCTATAAATGTGTCGGCATGCATGTAGTAATTAAAATACGCCTGTTTTAATGCTCACCGGAGTGAAACTGAGTGCTGTCCGCCGGCCACCGCGCGTTGGTTAATATTCCTAGCGTAGGCTTTATATATATATATATATATATATATATATAGGGAGTAAAGTATAGTCTGTAGCTAGCTACAGAATATCTCATTTTGTAGCCAGGTCGGATGGACCGAGCCAGCCACTGGCGCGCGGGCATGAATTCCCGTAATTCAATTTACCGATGCATTAATTACTGGAGCGAGCGAGCTGGCCGCATTAACTAATACTAATTAAGTACGCATGAGAGTACGTTTGAGTGACGATAAAAAATAGTAAAGAAAATATTCTAGTAAAATTACTAGAATCCGCATTATTTAAAATTATTTAGGAGAATATACTAATACTATTTACCAGAATCTACACTAAGTATTATTTACGAGAATCTGCATTACCAAATATTTACGAGAACTTGCGGTAATAATTACGAGAATCTGCGGTAAGAAATATTTACTTGAATCTGAGGGATATTTACAAAACTTTTGTATTCTACTAAATAAATAATACTACAAAGCAACACAGTACATAGAAGATAGGCTGCTCGCATTGTAAATAGCAATACAAACTACAACACGTCATCCACACACATTGTGAAACTACATATATGTCATCTCAAAGATAACCCATCATTGCACGATCTGAATTTAGTTGCCTTTCTTGCACATTCTCTATCTGGCATTGCTTCAACATGCGCATCCTAGTGCCTGACTATTGATCAAACTGAGGTCAATAGATAGGTCATGTTTCTTTGCTCTGATATGTAAAGTAACCAGCTGTCCTCAAGAAGCCTCATTGCCTGAAACCATAAAAATAAAATATGAACTATGATAAATAATATGATGGTTTCTCACAAATCATTATCGTATTTCAAGCAGTTCTAGTAAAAAAAAGTTACTACCACTATAATAAGATAATTATCTTATTTCAAGCTACACAATGATTCAAAAGGCCATATTCGGTCAGGCCTATGTAAGATAATTATCGTTTTGGGTTACCTTAATTCAGAATCAAATTGTTTAAGTAACAAGTTACCATAGTACTGAGACAAATTATTAATAAAAATAATTACCAACTGGAAAATGGAGCTGCATTGTAGTCGATCACTCAAACATAGCCATGCAGCTGTGTAGTAAGATCGATGTGCAGACGTGCAGTAGAGCATTGCATTGATGAGAAAAGCAAAAAACCAACATAGTGAAGTCATACGTACGGTACGTACGCATATTCTAAATGAAAATACTTCTTGGGGGTGTGAATTCTTGTAAATATGTTATGGCGTGAATTCTCGTAAATAATTCTTCGAAGCAAATGCACCCACATGCGGGCTACTAATATTTTGAATGGTGTACGAGCGGACTGCATGCGACGGGATCTGAAACTAACCTGAATACTAGCTAGTAGGTAGGGGATCTGAAACTAACCACACGAGGCGAGATGCCGCCGGTGCTGCTGCCTTCTGCCGGTTGGGCACCACTGCATGCTACCGCCTCTGGATCGGGGTGGGCGCTGCTACCTCCTGATGAAGGAGCGTGGACGTGGGGGCTGTTTGCGCCGCTAGATCTGCAACAGGCGAGTAGCACGGCTGCCGGACCACGAGGGGAAGCCGCCCGCCGCCAGTCGAGGATGGCTCCGGGCCAGGCTGCGCCACTATTGGGGACGCCATCGGTGGATGGAGCGTCGATGACTCGACATCGCGGGTGAGGAAGGCCACCACCGCTGCAGGTTGTCGCTGCCACCACCGTCGACACCGCAGCCCCAAACGCAGCTGCTCGTCGCTGGGGCGCACAGGTGAGGAGCAGTCGGCTGGAACGAGGAGGCGCCGCCGCCGTGAGCCGTGGTGCCGTCGAGGATTTGCACAGCCCGGGAAACCTCCGGTCCACGTGAGGAGATCAGGTGGGTCGGTAGTTTTGTGGTCGTTCAAAAAGGAAAAGGCTAAAATTAGGGGAATAAATTAAGGCTGTATTAATTAGCACATCCAGCGACGTCATGGCTTCAATGCACTCCTGGTTTGGTGCGCTGGGGACATGGTCGGACCTGAGCAGCACGGCGCGACACAGAGACCTGGCTATCGAATCAGATATTCTATAGCCAGCTATAACATAATAGTTCTATATATATATATATATATATATATATATATATATATATATATATATATATATATATATGGAAAATCTTTTCTACTCCCTAGGAGTAACTACTCCCACGTGTATTGTAGCGAAGGTGGCTCCCAACGTGGTGAGATGGTTCATTAGCGGGTTATGCAGCTTAATTAAGCGGACCCGTTAATACAACAGATATATATATACACATCCCGTGAACATTCGTTTGTCATTTGCGGGTGCCGAACGCCCATACCCCGTGCGGCGGCGGCGGCGGCGGCGGCGCTGCTCGCTCCGGCCTGTTCTGCCCTCTCACTGGGTTTATCTATGATCATTAGGAGCATCCGTCGATGGATTCCAGGTAAGGTCGAGACAGTCCCTAACCCAAACAATTGTGATGGATTTGTTTATTCGAATCTAATCCAGCGGCGGTGCTGTATTCCATGTCGTAGTTTTCCTGACTGCTGCTGTCGATCGGTGCATGTTGCATTTTCATTCGTGCTAAGTTTGCATCGCTTTCTTTTCTACCTAGGGGCTTCTTGAACGGATTCTACCAGAACGGAGATCCAACCTGCCTTGATCTATTTCTTTTCTCTCTCTCTTTTTTTGCGATGAGATCTATTTCTCATCAGTTTTAGATCGGATCAGACAGTTTCAAATCGGATCACAGATTCTGGTGGTCCTTTTTCTTGATGAACGGGAGTAGTCAGGTACTAGAACACTAGTAATTTGCTGATTCTGACATGTTTTCTCTCATTGCTTTTCAGGTGTTACTGCTGCAAGAATCTTCGGCACTTGCAGGATGATTGTGCATGATGCTCTCGATACATTATTTAGAATTAGAGTATCACCTGATACTTTTAGACTAGAGTATCACCTGATACTTTTGGAATGATATGTACGTAGTATATTCCACCTTGTATCTACTCATACTACCCATGTATGTGTATGTACTAATAATACTTCTTTTTTGAATGATATGTATGTATACTTAATCCTGCCATGTATGCACTTTACTATCTAAATTTTGGCGTATGTATTCATACTCCATTCCAAAAAGAATGTATAAGCACTCTTCTAGTAAAAAGTATGTGCAGATACCCCATTCCAAAACGTATATATACACTCAAATTCAAAAAAGTATGTGTATGTACTCGCTCAAACTAGTATGTATATATACTCTTCTCAAATTAGTAGGTATATGTATACTCAAATTCAAAAAAGTATGTGTTTTGTACCCTTTTTAAATTAGTACGTGTATATGTTATATATACGCATGCACTCCCATCCAGAAAGTATGTGTATATACTTCCATACAAAAAGTATGCATATATACTTTTCTCATCAGACTAGAAGTGTGCGTAGTGAGCATATACTTTAATCAATATACTACACCTTTTTAAAAATAATATACCGAACCGGCCATCCTCAAGTGCAGTGCCCAACCGGAAATCACGGCGACAATGCAGTAGATAATATTTTTATTTAATTCCTTAATTATCGCTATGGGTTACGCACATGCTATTGGATCCAAATTAACACCAACGGACCCGTGATGGCTAGGCTAGGTTAACGATCTGCGGTACAAAATAAACAGGAGTAGTTACTCCCGGGAGTAGAAAAAACCTCACCCTATATATATATATATATATATATAGGGAAAATCTTTTCTACCCCTAGGAGTAGTTACTCCCTTGTCTAAAAACCACGTACAACGTAGCTCCTCCTAATCACGCGTACGACCTTCATCCGACCTCCCACTCACGTCGTTAACCGTGGCTGAATTCTTAGCGGGTTGGAAAAACCTAACCCGGTCCATAATCGATTTGTATATATATTAGAAAGTCTGGCTGGACGTCCGGAAGCACAGCTGCCGACGGCGGCGGCGGCGGCGGCCACAACGACTTTCGCGTGGTGCTCGTCGCGCCCACCCTGATCAATCCATCGGCGGCGTCCGTCCCCAACACCACCGGTGTCAATGTCCCCATGGCACAACGTACGGCGGAGGCGGCCTAGCAGCACACACCAGCGGCGGCATCACGGCATCACGTACGTCCACAGGCCTGCAACATCGTTGAATTTTTTAATCAGATGATGAGAGTATCACCCGATTTTGATGTGGCTATTGGGCTTCATAACGAGATCTATCCTAGACCTGGTGTGGCGCCTAGAAGCTAGCCTCCATATCCAGGCGTAGTAATTTGGTCTAATCTTTTTTTTTTGTAGATCGATTTATTTATTCCGTCTCATTGCAGCATGAAGATCGAAAGAAGGTACATCTAGGCTCTGATCTGATGCCGTATATATGGATCTATTAAATCTGAATCGGAGCCAATGTAACGATATTTTGATGACTATGCACAGATCTATTCCTTATCACCTCTAATCCGCCATAATTTTTATTAGGGTACTCTACTAATAATCTTGTTCATTCGCTTAATGCTATCATGGCGAGCAGGTGGGGTGGGTAGCACGCAAGTGCCATGGTTGGAGATCCTTACAAATCCTGATGGGTGCATCACCTATATATACGTTCAGGTACGGTTGCATCGATTATCTCATCTCATCGCATCGATTATCTCATCTCATCTCATCCCGGCGCTTTGCAAGTATGAATTAATTAATGTATGATGCTCATTCGTTCCTAACACATGCATCTGTTCCAGGCCCTCTGTCTCGACATCTGTTTTCACGGCGTGCTACACCAGTGTCATGTGATTTCTGGTCACCGTCTCGTGGTTCGACGTCATTAGGACTAGCAAGAGCAAGATGGGCTAATTTTATTTAATTTAAATACTCTTAACATATACTAGTAGCTTCTCATAGTTTGGTTGTAGTAGATGCACTCCGATCACTGTTTTAATCAGTTTTGGTTATTGCATTGAAAGTTGCTTTTGTTCTCTCGTATGTCTTTTAAAATTTGAAAGAAAAGTAGTCGTACTTCATCAACAACTTTGTTGTATACAATATATATGATACTCAAATCCAAATTGTGTATGTGGTCATACATAGAAAACTTAAGTATACAGTAATACTCAAATCTGAATCGTGTATATGGTCATACTCATATCTAAAACTTGGTATATAAAGATACTCAGACCTGAATTGTGTATCTGGTCACAAGTATACACGCATACTACACTTCCAGACAAATACATGTGTACAAGTGAAAGTATGCGTGTATACTACTATGTTGTACAAGTATGCACGCATACTTCTAAAAACTTAGGTATACACACATACTAGTATTTCTACTATATACCCTCTAATTAATCAATATACTCTCTAATTTTTTAAAAAATGTACGATGAGCGCACGGCACTTGTTTCTAAAATATACCCAACCGGGGCAACCTTAAGTATGGTTTTCATCCTTCCTATAAATAAGTATGCTTAGATACTCATTATAAACGTGTATGTACTCATACTCATTATATATGTATGTGCCCATACTCATGTGGTAGGTATACGTATATACTCACTAATTCAAGTGTGCTTCGAGAGAATATCAAACGAAAAGAGTCGTACAGCCTCCTACAGAATATTAAATGCCAACAACAGCATGCGCTCCGCATATATCTATGCATGCATACGTCCAATGCAATTTGATTTTATCCAAACCCGTTATCAGCGCGAGCAGCAGGCCTGACCGCGCAGGCGTCTCCCGTTAACTGGCCCCTAACGTCTGTTTACTTTATGGTGGGAGTAACTACTTCTGGGAGTAGAAAACCTCACCCTTATATAACCTCACCCCTATATATATATATATAAGGGTGAGGTTTTTCTACTCGGGAGTAGTTACTCCCACCATTCTTATTGGATATATATCCACTATCAAAACCCGTTAAGTACTCTGGCTGTTTTGCGCTAATTGCAATGCATGTTTGCATGCGGCCGAAGAGGCACTAGTCGTTACACGTCCATATCTTGTGCGTGAGTTTGTTGGCTTCTTTTAAACAAATGGATACTAATTCTTTACAGCCGTATATGCTTTCGTGTGAATAAAGTATGAGCGCATACTTTAATAAGATACCGAGTATACTTTGTATCCATAAACTCACATGGATTACTTTAGTATATTCATATACTTTGGGAGTATATCCATATACTTAGGCGATTATTTTGGTATATCCATATACTTGGAGATTATTTTAGTATATATCCATGTAATTTGGGAGTATATCCATATACTTAAGGGATTATTTTAGTATATCCATATACTTTGGGAGTATATACATATACTTGCGTATATATACTTTTATTTTTGTGGAGCATGTCTGCATACTCTTTTTTTTCTTACAAAGGAGTATGTTTACATACTTTCTCATATTTTCGGTAGATAGGTGTACATACTTTTTAAAAATGAGTACGGGTATATACGTTTGTGTATAACATTTTGGCAGAGTATTATTAGCAAAATACACCATGCAGTATGTGCATGGGTATGAATCCATACATGTGTACAGGGAGTATGAGTGGTCATATAAATACGTGTTGGCAGTGTGCAGAGAGAGTATGGATACATGCAAACGAGTATCAGTACATATATGATTATTATTCAATAAAGTATGAAGTGATACTCAATCTAATATGGGAAGTATCTGAGGATACTCAAATTTAATAGTGTGAACAAATTCTACATACGTATGATTTTTTGTTTTGGCAAGACAGTAGTATCAGTTGATACTTCTGAACACCGGTTGCCACCCTGCCAAGATGCTAGAGCCGAACATGCAGTCCATGCGTCCGGCCACTGCCGCCATATATCGATCTGTTCTTTAATTTGAAGATACACGATGAAAAGAAACCGTGATAGTTATATGCTGCACCCAGATTAGAAGAAAGAAAATGAAAATAAAACCGATCTATACTCACCATTGCTACACGTACCCATATTAGAAGAAAGAAAATCAAAATAATCAAGGTCGGAGCTTGGATCCGGCGTGCTCGCGCGGCCCGTTGTGGCCTGACGATGGAATCAACCATCTCCGGATCTGCATGCTACGAGAGGAGAATAAGATTAATGATAAACAAATTGATCAAATGATCATATTAGGAACCAGGATGTGGGTTTCAATCTACTGTACCTAGACTGCATCAACAAATCGCGTTACCAAAATCCCAGATCAAAGCAAAGCATCATAGCCGGCGGCAGCTGATTGGAGAAAGCCTCGTATCCATCATCAGGCAATCATCGCCGAAGAAAGCGGGTCCCGCCGCCTGGTGATGATGATCGAAACGAGAGCAGCCTTTGCCCTCGTATCCATTAGTCGGCAGAGATCACCATAATGGAGGGCGGCTGTAGGTCAGTTCCCGTCCCGATCACAAATACACGGGAGCAGATCCGATCGGATATATATTCAAAATACTAATGGGTCCGCTTCCTTAATTAACCCGCTAATGAAACCCCCTAGGCCGGCACCACGTTTGGAGGCTGTGTACGTGTAAATCTACCAGGGGAGTAACTACTCCTAGTGAGTAGAAAAAGATTTTCCATATATATATATATATATATATATATATATATATATATATATATATATATATATATATATATATATATTTGTAGTATTTTTGGATCTTCACGGAGCACATGTAATCAACATCCTACTTCTAGTAAAGCTGTATCTAGAGTTTCAGGTTTGTCAAGGATGAAACATACTTACCTTGCATGTATTTGTAATGTCAAAGATGGATCCAAGGAAAGACATCCTCTTAGATCAAGATGTGCATGTGTATGCTAATTCTACTATGCTCTTATTTACTTCTCTCTTTGAAATAAATATTTTTGCAAACAAGATCATGGGCTATCTTTATTTTTCTTTTGGAGAGGTGGGCTCTGCTCACCCTAGACTTTTGTCTTTTATTTCCTCTCTTTAAAGATGTGGGTTCTACTCACCCTCGGACACTTGTCCATTTTTCATCTTTATTATTTCTTTCTTTTTCTTAGGGAGGTAGGCTCTACTCGCCCGTAGGACACTTGTCTATTTTTCATCTCCCTTTTTCTCTCTTTTCTCTTCTTCTTTTTTTATATTATTTTTGCATAGCCCATGCCTTACTGTACAAAAATTATTTATTGAATTTAGAGAGATCAACAGCTAGAGCATATAAATATTTTATTAAAACAAGTGTATGTGATCTTGATCTTTAGAGCATGATAAGTCTCTCAACTTGGGTCACAAAATTTGACAAAGCTCAACACAAAGTAAATAGCTTTTTTTGGCTTTAATATTCATAGCACGGCTTTAGTAGGATATAACATAATTACCACAAAGATGAAGTAAAGCTATCAATTTAATATTTTCGAAATAAATTCTCCAGCGAAAAAGATATCAAGAATTAAGTTCTCACTATTCTTCTATCTCAAATTTCACAACACTTTAAGCAACTTAGGATCTTTATCTTCTCAACAAAGAATTAATCTAACCATGAAAAAGTATTATGTGAATTTATCTTTAGAACAAAGCATATCAATTCATTTTATCCTTTTTATTATTTAGCATATCAGCAAAAGGTTCAAAAGCGACGAAGCGAAGCGTAGAATATAAACTAAAGCAAAGTTCGGAGATCAAACCGAGGGTCAAAGAAATTTGAGGATGAGGGAAGATGGCAGCCTGGCGGCCGGCGGGATTCTCTCTCGGCGGCCGCCGGAGTTCTTGCTCCCCCTTTGAACCGTCGTGTTGGATCATCGTTCGTATTTATTGTTTTGCTTTACTTTTCGGGTTCGGTTTCGTTGTTCTTGATGTTCATCTTGTCTCCCCCACACTATCCTTTATTATCCTTTATCCAAAAACATGGTGGAGACAAGAAAAACATATACAAAAATATAGAAAGTAAAAGCGAGATAAAGGATCAACAATTTATTGAAGCAAGAGCACTCTTTATTTATTCAACCAAACTTATTATTGACTCAAAAAAACTTGACTCGACGACTGACTCGAAACTCTAATTTAACTCAAAGTAAAATTGACTCGATAAGCGACTCAACAACTAACTTTCGATAACTAACTTCGATATAATGAATGCTCTTATAATCTCGGCGTTTTACATATCCTTAATACGCCTATTCAAGATACGCTCGAGTACTCCCATCTTCTCGATTATCATTGCATTTTTCTTGTCCAGAGCGTCTAAACGTCTAGAGATGTAGCTAATCTCACGATGTGCGGCCATCAAGTTCTGTGCATACAATTGTCCATGTGTAAACTTCGGATTTGAAGGTGGTGGGTTGACAACAACTAATGGCTTTGGCTCATACAGAACTATAGCCATGGAGTTGGATAAGTTGGTTCTTTGCCTTGGCCGGGTCGTATACCACCATACGGGTCTCAGTGTTCTTCATGATGAAAATAAGTGGTGCTGGTCATCAGTCTTAATGGAGGATGAATAAGATGAGATTAAATGATCAGAAGAGGCTTGTTTATATAGGCATAGATGCATGGAATAGGATGGAAAGGCTCGCAGTACTTTTCTACGTAAATGACTCGAATGTTCGCCATTACAATGGACAAGTTCTAGAGTATTCCCTGGAGCAAAGATGGAAAAAAGGGGAGGTGCCAAGTTGGCGGCCGCCAAGCCCATTCGCAAAGCCGCCCGGTGCCCTGTTACCTTGTGCTTCGTCCTTTTTCCTACGGCCTAATATCCCTATTCTAGTTGTAATGCTAATACTTTTGGCCCACAAAAACAAGTTCTACGAAAATTAATTCCCTTGGGTTGGATAAATCATAAAGCCTATTTCATCTAATTCATTTAATTTATTTAATTCATCGGGCTTATCAGCTCATAGAAAATTTTAAGGCGTTGGTCATTTACCTTGAATAACTTACCTTCGAGTCTTGAAGAGTGATTGCTCCATGTGATGATGAATTTACTACTTTGAAAGGTCCTTCCCACTTGCTCAAGTTTTCCATGCCCGAATAATTTTACCACGGAATTAAAGAGTAATACGATCTCACAGGTGAAAGTCTTTATCTTTATCTTCTTGTCATGCCATCTCTTAGTTCTTTCTTTGTAAATCTTAGCATTATGATAAGCTTTTTCTCTCCATTCCTCCAATTCGACAATTGCATTTTTTCTCGGACTCCGCAAGCATCAAGATTAATATTCCATCTCTTGATTGCCCGGTGAGCCTTGAACTCAAGCTCTCTGGGCAAATGACAGGTCTTGCCGTAGACAAGTTGATAAGGTGTCATTCCAATTAGTGTCTTGTAGGTCAGTCTGTATGCCCATAATGCTTTTGGAAGTCTATCCTTCCATTTAGTTTTTATTTCTACAACTGTTTTCTGTAAGATGTTCTTGATTTGTTTATTTGAAGTCTCGCTTGCCCACTTGTTTGAGGGTGGTAAGTTGTAGCAATGTTGTGACGAACACCATGTTTCAATAAATCTTTGTCGGAATCTTCTATCAATGAAGTGGCTTCCTCCGTCACTAATTACCATTCGAGGTACTCCAAATCTTGGGAAAATAGTTTCTTCAAACATCTTGATTGAACTTCTACCATCTGCTGTTTTGTATGGCAAAGCTTCTACCCATTTTGAAACATAATCCACTTTGCTACTAGGATATGTTCATAATTTCCGGATTTTGGAAATGGTCCCATGTAATCAATTCCCCGGACATCAAAGAGCTCTATCCGGAGATTGGTTGTTAGAGGCATAGCATCTCTTGCATTTATATTTTCGTGCCTCGACAAGCTCCACATCTTCGGATGAAATCTTTCGTATCTTGATACATGGTTGGCCGAGAAAAAATCTGCTTGCGGATCTTTGCATGTGTTACGAATGCCCCATAATGACCTCCATATGGTGATGAGTGACATCTTCCAATAATCGCAATCCTTCTTACGTCGGCACACACATCTTCGAGTAGCCCATCGAGCATACTCTAAAGAGATATGGCTCATCCCATAAGTGATGACGACTTTCATACATAAGTTTCTTCTTATCCGCCCTTGGTGCTACATATCCTGCAACCATAAAATTAACAAGATCTGCATACCAGGGATCGGTATGGGTTATCCGATAAAACATATCGTCCCTGAGTGAGTCATTAATAGGCAATTCATTTGGTTTTTCAAAATGCATTCTTGACAAATGATCGACAATGAAATTTTCTACTCCTTTCTTATCTTTAATTTCTAAATCAAACTCTTGGAGTAACAAAATCCATCTTATCAAACGAGGTTTAGCATCTTTCTTGGTGAGCAAATATTTTAAAGCGGCATGATCGGTGTAAACAATTACTTTAGCTCCTACCAAGTAAGATCCGAACTTATCTATAGCATAAACAACTGCTAGTAACTCTTTCTCAGTGGTAGCATAATTAAGTTGTGGTCCAGTCAAAGTTTTACTAGCATAAGCAATAGCATGATGTTTCTTGTCTTTAGTTTGCCCTAACACTGCCCCCACAAAGCATAGTCGCGGCATCACACATAATTTCAAAAGGCAAAGACCAATCGGGGGTTGAATAATTGGTGCGAGAAACAAGAGTCTTTTTTCAAAGTTTCAAAAGCTTTAAGACAAGCATCATCAAAAACAAAGGGAGCATCCTTGGCTAGCAAGCTGGTAAGTGGTCTAGCAATATGTGAAAAATCTTTTATAAATCTACGATAAAAACCGGCATGGCCTAGAAAACTTCGTATCCCTTTAATATTCACAGGGGGAGGTAGCTGTTCTATAACTCCTATTTTTGCCTTATCGACCGCTATTCCCCTATCCGAAATAAGATGACCAAGCACTATTCCTTCTCTAACCATAAAATGATATTTTTCCCAATTAAGGACTAAGTGCTTTTCCTCACATCTTTGCAAAAACCCTGTCTAAGTTTTCTAGACAATCATCAAAAGTTTTTCCATAAAAAAGAAAAATCATCCATGAAAACTTCCATAATCTCTTCAATTATTTCGAGAAAATATAGACATCATACATCTTTGAAAAGAAGCGGGTGCATTACATAACCCAAAAGACATTCTTCTATAGGCATAGGTTCCATATGGGCATGTAAAAGTGGTTTTGCTTTGATCATTAGGATGGATTGGGATTTGGTGATACCCAGAATATCCATCAAGGAAACAAAAGTAAGAATGTTTTGCCAATCGTTCTAACATTTGATCAATGAAAGGCAATGGAAAATGATCTTTCCTTGTGGCTTTGTTTAGTTTTCTATAATCTATACACATTCTCCATCCTGTAACAGTTCTTTGAGGGATTAATTTATTTTTATCATTTTTAACAACTGTCATGCCTCCTTTCTTAGGCACGACTTGACTTGCGGGGCTTACCCACTCACTATGTGGCACGAGGATATATAATCCCCGGCGTGTAACAACTTAAGAACTTCCTTCTTAACTACATCTCTCATCACATTATTGAGTCTTCTTTGAGGTTCTATAGATGGGGGTATATCCGGATTTGTAGGAATACGATGGGTGCGAGAGCGGGACTAATTCCTTTTAAATCATCGAGTGCATAGCCTAAAAATTTGAGCAATGTTTTTCTAAGATAGTTATCACTGAGAGTACGTTGCGGTGTAAGTTTATTATTTATGATTCTTGGAGACTACGGATCTTGATTTAGGAAAGCATAAGTGAGGCCGGTGGTAAAGGTTTAAGTTCAATTGGAGGTCTAGGTGGGTTCTCAAATTCATCTAGAGGTTCAAGTAGTAGGATTTTCATCCTCTTCTTCAATAAAAATTACGAATCGTCCTCTTGATTAGACTCCACAAAATATTCTACAGTGGCCTCTTTAACTTCCTCCATAGGATCTGGTTCTAGACAAGACTTCGGTTTTAGCATGAATGGCTTGGACTATAGGTAATGAAAGATTAAGATCTTTGTCTAGCTGAAAGTCTAAGTCTTCGGGTTGTCCTTTAAAAGTAAGCCTTTCTATTGGTTGTCCTATCAACAAGGTCAAACTCCATGATATCAAAGATATAGAAGCTAAGATGCACCATGATGTTATTAACCTTGATTGGTAAGACATAAAGAATTCTGAGCTTTGGACAATTTGTCTGAAGGGCTTAGTAACAATTTTGTAGTGGGACTTAATGGCATGTTTTTGAGAAGTTCATGAGCAAAAGATAGTGCCATGATGTTTATTCCCACTATAGGATTGTAAAGAGCATCAAAAGGATCTTTATCAATTTGGCAGCGAATAGGTATAGAAGGTGAATCCAAGCGAATCACATCGGAGGAAAGCTCGATTCTTACGTCCATTCGCTTATGATTGAGACAAGCTCTTACGTAGTTCCTTTTAAATGTGTCAAATCGGAAGGGTCTAAAGGATAAGATTGTGATGTTCTAGTCTTCGAGATGTTAATCGATATTTCGAGGTGTTTCCATAATCGCGTAAAGAGATCATCCTCGATATCAAGTAAGAAGTCGAGATTGAAGTGACCTCGGTTCTTCTAAAGGTTACGGATTAGCTGGAGTTTGTAAAGAATTTGGAATAGAATTGAGTTGACTAATCTTTCTTCTTCTATTATTTCTTTTATTTTTAATCTTTTCCCCGCAGTTGGATCATCCTCCTTGTTTTCCACTATTTTATTTAAGACAGCAATGCATTCGAGGGATTGAAAGGTGAATGAAAGATCCATTCATGAGAGGTGTTCAAATGTTTTCTAGATTTTCTATTCGGACCAATATAGAAATGTTGAATTAGAACATGGTGCGGTATGGCGAGATTAGGTCGATTTGGAAAGAAGATCATATCGTTCCCAATAGGCACTCAAACATTCATTATCATTTTGTTTAGAGGATAGGATTGAGAGCCTAAAGTTAACTAGTTTGGACATGGGAAAGAAATGCACAAAATTCATTTAAACAAGTTTCTCAATTGCCACCCATTCTTTCTTTATTTCTATTGTACCATGGCGAGCTTTTCCTTTCAAAGAGAATGGAAAGAGCGTCCAACGGATAGTTTCGGGGAGACATGCCTTCAATATGGAGGCATTTACATGTCTCCTCAAAAGTTTGGATATGAAGGAAAGGATTTTCGTCTAATTCTCCCGAGAATGTATGGTTTTGGACCATCTCTATCAACCTAGGGCGAAACTCATAAGATCCGGCTTTAATGGGTTTAGATGATAACACAGGTCTACAAGCTTGCCCGTTGGGTGCCAAGTATTTATAAAGAGGGGTAGTATCCATTTGGATAGTGATTTGGAAAAAGATAAGATAAAAAAAAAAAATCTAAACTAATGATATGATACAAGATTTAGTTTAGCTCACGTAATCAACAAACCGTTCTCCCCAAGAGCGGCGCAGAAATGCTTGTTGGTAAAAGTTATCCTACTGAGAATTATTTATAATTTATATAGTCCGCAAGTGAACGAAACGATGAGCACTTCACCGGGAGAGGGTTTTAAATATCGAATCCACGGGGAGAATGGTGTGATGGTAATGAGGCAAAACTAATCCCGAGATAATAGGAAGGAACCGGAGTTCGAGATAAAATGTGAGAAGATTTCTATGGTTGTCTAGTTTATATCCTTGTAAGGCTTAGAGATATTCCTTAATGGGGACATACTCAAAGAAAAGTAAGGGCGAAACTTACTATTCCCCGGCAACTATGTCCTACGTGTCCTATCCTATCCTACGGAGGTGGAATCTAAAGGAATCAATGGTAATAGTCACTACCACGATCTACCATGCTCGGCGGGTAGGGTGTATTTATGAGTTATCTAGTCCAAACACCACGTTTGCACTAGGAAAACAACTTCAATTCAAGAGCGACAAGAATCAAAAGTACTCTAATGAGTCATAAACCGAAAAGAAATATAAATAAGTGAACTTACTCAAATATAAGGTTGATCCACCAAAGAAGTCTCAAGATCAAGTGCAATGAAGCCTTTGATCCCGAGAGGTACAAGCGTAGAGAGTCACCGACAGATCCGGTACTTCTCCTTTCTTCTCCTCAACTCTACTTTCTATCTCTCAAGAACAGATCTAGAACTCTAATTAAGTTCTTTGATCTATCTCTCAACTTTCTACTAATCTCTCTCTCAACTTGATCTTAGCTCTTCTAATTAGAGAGGTATGGCTCTAGCTATGATCGAGTCAAGTATGATGAATAATGATTTTCATGCCTAGGGCCGAGGTAGGATCATCCTTATATAGTCGTGGCCGATGAATGCTGACCCTTGGATCAAACCGACCTTCGATAACGGTGTAGATACAACCTCAAAGTCGGTTTGAAACCGACCTAAGAAGATGAGGCTGACTCAGGTCCCACCTGGCGGCCGGCCTAATCCCTCTCGGCGGCCGCCAGCCATGGTGGGCCCGGGGTGTCGGGTCTTCTCCCGGTGTCTTCGGTGTCTTCTAGAATGTTTTAGTTCACTTTTGGGTCGAAATTCTCCAAAGGGTAAATCTTCTTATTGTTTAGGGGTTTTCTCTAAGTTTTTCGGCATTTACTGTTAAGTCCCCGAAAAGATATAAATCACCAAAACTCGTGGAACTGTGTTAGTAAAACACCTATTCTATGTTTTTATTCATTTTATAACCTTATTATATGTTTAGTTGACACATAAAAATAGAGCTTAAGAGATGTCAACAGCCGGCATGGAGTTTGAAGACCTTGGACAACTCTCTAGGTGCTTATCACTCATGGCCAATCAGTTCGAGCATCAAGAGGGACACCCGTTTTTTCGAGAAAGGGGGCAATGTGTCTTATGAGGCATATCAACACTTTTCGATGGGAGGAGAAGATGCGGTGTGGCCAAGAGGACATAGCATTTGCCGAATTTGCTTGGGGCAAGGAGCCCTGTCCAGGTTAACAAATTTGGATGAAGACACTCAAGGGGGCATATGATTTCGGCGTCTCCAAGTCGGATAAGCTCTTTGAGTTCTTGGTCAAGGAAGGACGTATAAAGCTACCGAGAGAGTCATTCTATGAGACGTCCAGATTGGGTCAAGACTGAAATACTGTGGCCTCCATGATACCAATACTCACAACATCCACCTTGCCGAATCTTTAGGCGGTAGATTCAACGGGCTATACTGGCGGGGACTCACGAAGTTCAACAACAACATGATGGTGGACAAGGAGCCCTTCCCAGCAGGCATGGTTACCTTTGATACATTCATGGTTTACGCCGGTGATCCTAAGGGCAAAGGCCCAATGAAAGTGCCGACTTCGGAAAGGGCAAAGCAAAGTAGTTCGTTGACCCTAGTCGGCAAGTGTCGATGTAGAGCTCCAAGAGCATCGTGTTCGGTTTCCAAATAGCCAAACAGAGAAAGGAGAGACCTCCAAACCAAGGGTGACATTTCGTATACTGCTGAACAAGTGGCAAAGACAGCAAGAAAAGCAATACCGTAGGGATCAACAAAGCTTGCAAAAAGAGCAAAGAGAGATACGAGGAGGAGATGTATCACACGGAACCATGGTTTTTTATACGGTCGGTTTTCGCGGAAACCGCGTCGAACTTACCGGGTCCGTCCAGATCCGGACCGGCCGCAGAAAAAGATTTGAAATTCAAAATCTAAAAATTGAAAAAAATCGTGGAAAAATACTTCGTAAAATAGTTTGCGATTTATAGAAGCCAACGGTGCAACATTTTTTCAAATTTGAGTTCGTTTGGTATAAAAAATTTGAATTGAAGTTTGAAAAAAAATGTCGCCGCCGTCCCGCCGCGCCGACATTTCTCCCGCCCGGGAGGAGCGGTTTCCAGCTCGCCAAACCGGTATAAGTATAAATTAAATACCGCTCGGTAAACCGGATTTTTACCGATGAATGGAAAAATTTGAATTCATTTGAATTCAAAAACCAAACCGACCCGTAACCGCCGGTTCGCAGTGCCGTCCGAAACCAAACCGGACCCCGGCGGTTTGGTTCAACCGGTCGGTAAAAAACCCCCACGAACAGGGAGGAGTACATGAGAAAACGAGAGGAGTCTCATTGGGATTGTCCTTTCTTCGGGCATTCTTTGGAATGAAGGCTTGAAGCTGCCCGCCGGGAACAATTGCCCCGAATGCAAGTGAGCAATACCACGCGGTACAGAAAGCACGAAGTCAACCGCCATCCCATCCAAGAAAGACCGGGGCACGATTCCCAGAGGATGATCGGCGCTTAAAAAAATGAAGACAAGAAACCTCACGCCAGCAAAAGAATTGCCGACCAAGCATGGGGCGATGTTGAGGATTCGATGACGATCCGGACTCTCCTCAAGAGTACGTATGGCAAAAAGGGACAAGTGGTGCCCATCGGTTTAAGGAAAAGTCGAAGAGAAGAGTTCAATGTCTCAGAAGGGGGAGCTTAAGGAAGCAAAGCGGGCCGGACGCTTTACGAGGGTATGGCGCTGTTGACACCTGTTATCCTATACTTTTATATGTCAACAAGAGATGAAATAAGGACATAAATTGAATATATACTTAGTTTAGAGGTTTATACTAATGAATTCTATGAGTTTTGGTGAATTATGTATTTCTAGGGACTTAGGATAAATGCGAGAGAAAGATGGAGAAAGTTCCGAATTTACAAGACATAGGATGACAAGACCTACGATGCGCGGATACTTTCGGGGGTGCGTATCGCGTATCCGATACACCAGCGGATACCGATACTCCATGGATACGCCATGGATACGTATCGGGCCGTACTAAGAAGATTGGATACGTCTTTGCCTTCGGATACTTTAAGTATCCGATCACGCGTGGGCGATTTGGATATGGCCCATGAAGCTAAATGGCCCAAATTTCACTCTTCCACACGTCTTTGTCTTCCCCCAAGCCGATGCCGGTGGCCGCACGTCAGTATTATATGTGCGTCGCCTTGTATTATGTCGTTCCGCCTCTCAGACTTCCTTCCATTAGACTTGTGGATTTGGCGACGGCGGCGGCGCGATCGGGCCAACGGGCGGCGAGCCGGGCGATCGGGCGGACGGCGGCGAGTCGGCGGGCTGACGGCGGGCGGCTTCGGCTGAAAGGCTACAAGCAGATGCAGCCCTCTCCTCGCCCTCGGGTGATCTCCTCTAGCCCTTGCTTTAGTCCAAAGAATCAACGATCCTTGTAGTTATAGTTATGTACTTTCGTTCACCATGTAGATGGCGTTGTGTGATGATCGTGCTCCAATTGAAGTTGATGACCAGCAAAAAGAAGAAGAATAGTGTCCTATAAACCCGTGTCCACGTGATCTATGGATGACTTTAAGCGATATTTTAATTTGTGAACTATGTCTAATATTGAATCATGCTATTATTAATATTATTTTAAAAAATCTTAGGCGTATCCCCCGTGTCTTTGTTTTTTTGGAGAATAGTGTATCCACATCGGATCGTATTGTATCCGATACACGTATCCGTATCCGTAACGTAGGACAAGACTTGACCGTGAAGCAACTCAACCCGAAAAAGTGAACTAAAACATTCTAGAAGGTACCGAGAGAACACCCGAAGGAACCAGAGGCCGAGAGGAGGGAGGCCACCGGCGCCGCCGATCCATATTTGGCCGACCGCCGGGTGGGGCCAAGAAGTTAGCCTCAGACTTCTAGGTCGGTTTACCACCGACTTTGTGGTTGTATCTACACCGTTGTTGAAGGTCGGTTTGATCCAATGGTCATCGTTCATCACCAAGGCCTATATAAAGAAGACCATACGCCCCGAGGGTTAAACCCTAACTCATACTAGTTCATTGTAATTCATTATCAACCAAAGTCAGGCAGAAGTAGAAGAGAGTTTCTCCACCAGAGATTAGAGTTAGCTACTAGTTCTAGTTCTAGTTCATCCAAGTTGATTAGCAGACAGATACAATTAGAGCTGGGTGTGCCTACCCAAAGTTCTCGATCTTCAAGTATTACGGTATGAATTATCTTGTATCTATGACTTTGCACTTTACTAATAATATGTGTTTGTTTGCTATGTTCTTACTTTATTCTAATAGTATGATTGATATAGATGTAGTTTATGATAGATATATGTATCTATTCGTAGAGCGCCTAATTCAATACTCGAAAGTGGGTTAGGTGGTAAAGATATTTATGTAAGCGTGGTGCTTATATATGATTTACCCGTGAATGCACCTTATATTCCGGGCCGTGTGGTAGATCGCGGGAGTGACAAATCTGTTGAGTCCTTTGGAATCCACCCTCCGTCTATAAGACAAGTGGACATTGATTATGGGGAATATCTTGTTTCGCTCTTGGTTTTTCCTTGATAGTCGTCCAGGATACATGATCTAGAGTTTACTATGCTATAGATAATAACATATGCCTTAGAGTAGATGTAATGACTTAGTAGATTAAATGCTATAGATGAATTCTCGTCTCTTAAAGTAGTCCAATGTTAAGTCTAACTTAGTAGTTATTCTCTGTCTCGTGTGTGATGCCTCGCCTTTAATTATCATTATCATATTATTATCATTATTGGTTTACCCTCGCTAAAGTAAGCACTAGTAACGTAAACCTCTCATAAGTATGCCACTTATTAATTATGTTGGTACCCACCTTTCAATTATTCCTCCCTGTGGTAGAATATAAATGACAAAACCTGGATTACTCCCGGTGAAATGCTACAATTGGTATTTATATCCGTGCGCTTGGATAGACCTTCTATATTTATTTCCTTAGATTGCGCAGACAACACATATCACAATTTATCACATATGCATTTCCTAGCATTATCTTTGGGGATGACAACCTAGCACATAGTAGTGTTAAGAGATGAACCACACCGAGTTTTCTCGATGGCTTATAGCCTTAGGTGAGATTAACTCCACCTAATATTATAGTGACGTTAGATTTACCAACAACGCCCAAAGAAGAAAACTCAGGAAGCTTGTCATTCGGCGTAAGAGTATTCGGCAAGTGGGCGTCAAAGCAAACGTTAGCATGGTTTTCTACATCCCAATAGAGTTTGCGGCCCAACAGTAACAAGCCACCGTGGATCCAGAGGAAGAAAATGCTTACTCAGATGAAGAGGCCTATTCTGATTTTGATAACAAAGAGATTATTGATCTCCAAGGACAGTTGGCTCTCTCAAGACAAGCTGTGTTCGACGTGCCTAGGAAGCATAACCATCTGAAGCCTCTTTATTTGAAGGGATTCGTTAATGGAAAAACCTCGACCCATATGTTCATCGATGGAGGGGCTGCAATCAATATCATGCCATATACGACTTTGAAAGCCGGGATGACCAAGGAGGATTTGCTAAAGACGGACATTGTGCTCAGAGACTTTGCGGGCAATCCTTCGAGATACCCATGGAGCCGTTCACGTTGAGTTGATGATCGCTCAAAGACTTTGATCACAACCTTCTTTGTGGTCGATAGTAAGGGTCCTCTGACTTTATACGGGAAGAGATTGGATACATGCTAACTGTTGTGTTCCATCCACCATGCATCAAGTCCTCATCCGATTGGAACGGTGATGACGTCGAGATAGTGCAAGCCGACGATTCGGTAAGCATTGCCGCCTTGAACCATCGTTCGGGAATATGAAGGCGTGGAATGCTTCGGGAAGAGAATGGGAAGAAGGTCCCGTCGCGATTACTCGTTACAAAGACCGCCCGACCCGATCGAGATAGTCGGCTCTCATAGTAATTTCTAAGGACAGTTGGAGGATTTCGCGTGTCGGCCCTAAAAGATCAATTATTGCAAATGTAATTGGCCGACATGAAGAATTCAATAGTTTTTGAGAAAAGAATTTGTTCGATTCATAAAGATGGCCGATGAGTGAGTCATCGCCTTTAGCGGAAAAATACTCCATAAAGGAAAATGGAGGATAGCCGGCATAATATGTTATGTCGCCTTTAGTGCAAAAATATAAAAACACCAATATAGAGACAAAGGAGTCTTTATTCAGAATTTACGGAGTTTGTTACAAAAACATTGCCAAATACATCACAAAAGGTTCCTATTTGGTTCTAATCTTGGATATTATTCGGCACCGTCTTGGTTGCAATCTTTTACTTCTTCTTCATGGCCTCTTCAATAATTTCCGCACATATGGTGTTGGGAGATTCACCGACATGTTACTAGACTTAATAATGCCGTGATGATCAGTTCACTAAAAGAAATGACGAAGGGATAAGGATCAAGATTTAAACTTGCCACCGATATGGACCTTCACCTTCGTCCATCATTGGAGTTTTCGTGAAAGGCAATCAGGACACAAAGAAAGAAGCTTTGGAGGTAGGACTATATTGAAAAATCAGACCAAGCTTTGAGAAAAAGGCCGGTATCTGTGGAGGGAGATTAATTGGCCAAAAAAGAATATATATTTTTGAAGATTACTTATTGAAGAAGCCAATGTTGCCCGTTTCACCTTCCCTGGACCGACATTTTTACCCTTGGTTGGTTTATTGGGAGAAGAGAAAGCAGAACACATTCAATGGCACGGTGAACGCTGATCGCGAGGTTTTCGGAAGCTGAATTTTAATATTATTTAAAGGATTCGCCACGATGACATCATCCACTCGGCAGTGATTCGCTCATCTATATTGATTCGGTAAAAACTCCAGATTCATAGCGAAGAAATTGAAGATTCAACAGAAAAAAGATTTTATTCATCCTAGATACAAACTAATCCTCCAGGAGGTTGAAAACAGCGAGGATCATTGGATAGAGCTACAAAGAAGCGGCATGATCTTCATACACATCCATGGATTCTTCAATATTGTCGATGTCCTCCGGAGCTTCACGGAAGCCGACCGGGTGGATGGAGTAGTCCTCACCGCCTGAGTTGACAAAGCCGCCGGACTCATGGCCGCTCCCGGATGCATCCCCCTCGATGGCGACGTCGTTGATGCGATTATCCGCCACATCCTCGAGGCGTTCGCTCTTTGTCTCGCCTCAAGCCTTTACCTTGTTAGCAAAGACGGATGGCGGCTGCCGTCGCGCGCATTTTCGACTTGCGGCCGGCGATTTCTACCGGCTCGCTGGTTTTTCTCAAACGCGGGGCTATGATAAGCAAACGGAATGTCGATGAAGAAGGATGCGTGCGGTAAAATGGAATTGAGATCCGAAATGACCGTATTGACGTTGCGAGTCGTTTGATGGAGTCCTCTTGATCGAGATTCTGACGCCAAGCCTTCATGGAATACTCGCCAAACTCCTTGATGATCTCGTCCTTCTTTTTCTTCTCCCCGCGGTACCCACAGGTCTTCCTCGAATCGAAGGTACTCCAAAGACCGAGAGGAAGGTTCCGGTTGGAAGGAAGTAGAGCTCGGAGTAGGCATTGAGGGGGGGGAGAGTGAGAATCGGCCCGACCGAGAAGAATGATAGATATGAGAAGAAGATTAGTCGATTGAAAACAAGAAGATGAACAAAGTAAATGTCCGGATGTCGCTAAAGAAGTGAAAGAGATTTCTTACTCAAGGCATTGTCGTTGAGGGGCTCGGCTTCCACCGCCGTCCCCAATAGGACGCTTACCACGGTCGTCACCACCATCCGTCATGGATGCTCGTCGAGATTGAGGGTTTTCTCTCGTTCGGTAGAAGAGAAGATGGACGATTGGAAAGCAAGAGTGGTTTTGGTTTGGGGATAATCATGAGAGATATTTTATAGGTCGATTGCATAGCCATGGAAAACCATTACGTGGGCTTAAGAATGTCTTGGACCAAATGGTAAATGGGCCAAAGCAATTTCCCAGGCCATTTGGGCTTTTCCAATCATTCGGCAAGAAAAGCGATTCGCAAAAATTCAGGGTTCGAGAACTAAGATAGCCGGATTGGAATGCATAAAGATCAATTCATGAAGACAAGTCATAGAAATTGGGACTAAAAACCGATTTTTATTGACAAAAGGAGGATTGCCACACATACGGGATTACATATCATTTTACATTTCTTCCTAATCAAAAAGACTATTGTAGAAATCCTTCCCGGACCTTTGAATGCGGTGCATCCTCATCGCACGGTTAGGGGCCGGCGTTTCTACCATCTCGATCATCCGACGGGATACGCCCGATCGAAGTGCAAATCTCCTCAACAAACCTTCAAGAAGAGGAAGGGGAAGTGATGAATAGGAGTTACTACAGAAGTGGAATGCTTTAGAATTTGAAACTTACGATTGAAGTTCCACTCGTAGGAGTTCGGTTTCTTGCAAACAGTCCAGATCCTCTTCAATGTCCTCCATGTCTTCGATGGCTTGCTCGGCGCCTCCCGCTCCACTCCCCGAAGCGCCTCCCCCTTCGGGCCGCAGTTTCGACGGGCTGAGGTCGCGATTTCGGCATCACGGGGACTTCATGTATCAAAAAGAAGAAGGAGAGTCGATTTGGTACGAGAAGAACATAGGAGGTACAAGTAAGAGAAAACTTACTCCATTGCTCGGGGCTAGGGTTAGCCGAATGCTGGAGATCTCGAAGAGAGAGGGAAAAGAAAGTCGGAAATATGAAGGAGATCCGTTGGTCGCTACTAGCTAAGGAGGTTCACCTACATTTATATACGAAGAGAAGGCTAAGAGGCAGATCTAAAGTGGCTGTGAAGAAGTAAGAGATCTGTTCGGTGTTTTGAGAAGTGGAAGCGAATGGGTTGCCGATCCACATAGGTGGAGATTTTGGTGGCGCGAGTTCCAAGAAGCAATTGAGGGATCGAACAAGACGGCAAGAAACCTCTAGAAGCCACGGTTTAGATGGGCCTTGTTAATTTTAGCCCAAGAAAAGCTTGGCTCGAGTTTCAAAGATAGGGTCAATTTTGGAGCAAAAGGATACCTTTTACCCCAAAATTGAGGGGGCATATGTTAATACCAAAATTTGGTAAGGGCTGAATGACAAGTGAACCGCGCAGATCCACGATTCGGTAAGAAGTCATTCGGCTAGCAAAGACGTCGGTGAGGTATTGTAGCATTCGGGAATCCATTATTATTCGACTAAGGAAGCCCAAGTCCGGAGGAAGATTGAGGGTGAGATGGTTCGGCAAGCGTGAAGAGCTGCGAAGGAGAAAATTCGGGAGAAGTGCCCGTGTCACGTACGGCTTCAAGGCCCGAGAAGACTTGGAGGACAATGTATCTTAGCTAGATATTTTTGTTATGATTATTCATAATTAGTTAGGACTCGTCAATGCCTAGGGTATAAATATGAGACACCCGGCAAGAATCGTAAAAACAATCTACCAAATCAAATACAACCAACCCGGCCCGTGCCACCCGCCTCCGGCCACCCTTCGAGTCCGCCGTGTCGCCGATCTATCGCGAGGGGATACATCGACCCGCCGACCTCCGTAAGTACCGGCAACCTTGTACCATGTCTAGTATCGTCGGCGGCGGATTTAGATTATGTTGCAAGTAGTCTTGTTACCATGCTTAGTATCGCGCGCGGATTTAGGCTATGGGGCAAGAGGGTTCTTTGTTAGATCATGAGTCGATAAAAAGCTAAGGTCTAGCTTGAGCTAGTTATCGGCTTCATTAGATTTGACAATCTAGTGAATTCATTAAGTTACCAAGTGGTGCATGCTTTCTCTTATTTATTATCTTTATTATGATTGCACACACTTTTTGCCCAATTTAGATTGATGTGGCTCGGCTTTATCTTTTTGTTAGATCTAGATGTCATCAATGCTTTTAATGTTCTTTGTTAGTTTGTCATTAGATCTATCCGCTTATCATAGCCGGGCTTAGATCAATCTAAGTTGTTACATGTTGTGGGTTCGTACACGTTTAGTCATGAGTCGCGGCGGCAGGCTAAGGTTTTGCGTGTGAGTTCCTTCTTCATGGACCCTCGATTCGCAAGCTTGCCGAATACGCTTATGCATCTACTCGTATCTTGTATGTGTGAGTCTACCTATCGTTAGAGTCTAGTCTGGCAAGCCGTATCATGCGGTGGATTAGCTTGTTGCAAGTGTATCATGCGGTGGATAGCTGTTAGGACGAAGAGGGTTTAGAACGGTTAAGTCTGGCAAGCCGTATCATGCGGTGGATTAGCTTGTTGCAGTGTATCATGCGGTGGATTACTGTTAGGACTGATCGGGATAGATCTCTGGCTTTACTTTAGATTAGGTTTGCATATGTACTTTACTTGTTTATGCATACACGCCTCAACGAGTAATGAGTATTTGTAGATCTATTTAGATGTATGCGTGCTTTTAGCTTATCATGGTTAGATTGTATCATGCGGTGGATTGATCTAGTTGTGGTAAGTGGTTTAGATCTGTAGCAAGTGGTATCATGCGGTGGATTAGCTTGCAAGGGTTTAAGCTTGACGGGTTTAGGAAGGCTAGACGTGCGGCAGACTAGTTGGATGAAACCTATGCATGTGTCATTTAGATTAGGTTTATATTTATGAGTTACCTGCTTATGTTCCATGTTGTCAATTAATTCGATCTATGCAATAGAGCTTTATGATATCATATCATGATGATCGACTTTACTTGTTCAAACATGTCTTCTTATGATCATTCGGCAACTACTATTACGTTACATCTTTATACATGCTTACCGAATGCATTCATTACATGCCGACAGATAGCTCTCATAGCTATATGTCGTTACATCGGCCTTAGAGCCATACATACGGAACTGTCTTGGTCTCACCGGGCATGTTCCAGATCTCACGTTTACCTCCTTGTCAATTAACAGGTCAAATTGATCGCACGCCTTTCGGATCAAGACACTCGGGCGGTCGAATAAAGCCAGCTATTCCGCTTGTCGGTGTGTGCTTGCGCAGAGTCGATTTTGTGCCAACACTAGTAGAGAAAAAAGAACGGAAATGGCGGATGTGTGTTGACTACACTAGTCTCAATAAAGCATGTCCCAAAGTTCCTTTTCCTTTACCACGAATCGATCAAATCGTTGACTCTACTGCAGGATGCGAAACGTTGTCCTTTCTTGATGCGTATTCCGGGTACCATCAGATAAAAATGAAGGAGTCCGATCAACTCGCGACTTCATTCATCACGCCCTTCGGGATGTATTGCTACCTCACCATGCCTTTCGGGTTGAGGAACACAGGAGCCACTTACCGGCGATGCATGCAACATGTGTTTGGTGAGCTCATAGGCCAAATAGTTGAAGCTTACATTGATGACATCGTGGTAAAGTCCAAAAAAGACAGCAAACTTAGTTGAAGACTTAGCGGCGACATTCAAGTGCCTAAATGAAAAGGGGTCAAACTCAACCCGGAGAAGTGTGTATTCGGGGTCCCTCGCGGGATGCTTCTTGGATTCATTGTCTCACAACGAGTCATCGAGGCCAACCCTACTAAGGTTGCGGCAGTAACCAACATGGAACCAATCACCAATCTCAAGGGGGTCCAAAAGCTCATGGGTTGCCTAGCATCTCTCGGTCGATTCATCTCTAGGCTTGGAGAAAGGGGATTACCCCTGTACAGACTTCTGAAGAAATCCGAGCACTTCACTTGGACTGTCGAAGCAGAAGAAGCCCTTGGGAACTTGAAGAGAATACTCACCAACCCGCCAGTATTGGTGCCACCAAAGCTCGGGGAACAACTACTCCTCTATGTTGCCGCCACCACCCAGGTGGTGAGCGCGGCCATAGTGGTTGAACGGCAAGAAGAGGGGCACTCCTTACTAGTCCAACGACTGGTCTACTTCATCAGTGAAGTACTTTCAGACACCAAGACAAGATATCCTCAGATGCGGTCGCTATCTGTGGTAATGCTGGCACAAAGAAAGCTCCGACACTACTTCCTGGCACATCCGGTCACGGTGGTATCAGCATTCCCCCTCGGGGAGATAATAAACAACAAAGAGGCCACCGGAAGGGTGGCCAAATGGGCAGTAGAACTCATGAGCGAGACGCTAACATACGCCCCAAGCAAGGCCATCAAGTCTCAGGTCCTCGCCGATTTCGTTGCGGAATGGACGGATACCCAGCTCCCCTCGGCGCCGATCCAAGCAGAATGCTGGACGATGTTCTTCGATGGATCCCTTATGAAGACAGGAGCAGGGGCAGGCCTGCTCTTCATCTCACCCCTCGGGGTTCACATAAGATATGCAATCAGGTGCATTTCCAGGCCTCAAATAATGTAGCAGAATATGAAGCCCCGGTCAACGGTCTCCGCGTCGCGGCGGACCTCGGGATCCGACGCCCGGAAACGAGGGGGACTCCGGCTACTCGTGGTGGACCAAGTGATGAAGGCCTCAGCCTGCCACGATCCAAAAATGGAGGCATATTGCCAAGAAGTAAGGAAGCTAGAAGATAGGTTCCATGGCCTGGAACATCGGCACACCCCAAGGAGGTACAACGAGGCAGCAGACGAGCTAGCAAAGGTTGCGTCAACAAGGGCCGCTGTGCCCCCAAACATCCTGACGCTAGACCTCTACAAACCTTCCGTCAAGTACCAAGACCAGGAGACTCCCTCGGAGGTTGACCCAACCCCCTCGGGGGCTACGGAACCCTCTTCGGGAAATCAAAAGCAAAACTCAGGGGACGGAGTCCCTCCGAAGCAAACCCGTCAACAACCGTGAGGCCATGCAAGTTGATGAAGAAGCACAAGATTGGCGACTACCACCGATCAACTATCCGACCCGAGAAGAGCTACCAGAGGACAAGACCGAGGCAAGACAGATAGCCGGAATATCAAAAAGTCTTTTGATGATTGGGGACGAACAAGAACTATACAAAAGGGGCCCGAGGGGATATACCAAAAGTGCATTTCAGGGAGCAAGGCAAGGAGCTACTTATAGATACCCATGGGGGAGAGTGCGGGCACCATGCCGCTCCACGCACCCTGGTGGGAAAAGTGTTCAGACAAGGCTTCTACTGGCCGACAGCAGTTCGAGACGCAAATCATATAGTCCGAACCTGCAAAGGTTGCCAGTACTATGCCCACAAGACTCATCTCCCAGCACAGGCTCTACAAACCATCCCAGTCACTTGGCCGTTCGCTGTATGGGGATTAGATATGATCGGACCCCTCAAGAAAGCGCCCGGGGGCTATACTCATGTGCTGGTCGCGATAGACAAGTTCTCTAAGTGGATTGAAGCCCGACCAGTTGTCACCCCTCGGACAGAAGAAACAGTAAGGCTATTCGAAGACCTGCTCTCAAGGTTTGGTGTCCCAAATTCAATCATCACAGACAACGGGACCAACTTCATTGGAAAGAAGTTCCTAGACTTCTGTGAAGATTACAACATCAGGGTAGACACTGCTGCGGTGGCACACCCGAAGACCAATGGTCAAGTAGAGAGAGCCAATGGCATGATCTTGAAAGGCCTCAAGCCAAGGATTTTCAACAAGCTCAGTCAGTATGGCAAAAGGTGGTACCAAGAGCTACCATCTGTTCTATGGAGCCTACGAATGACAAAAAGCAGGGCAACAAGATTCACACCCTTCTTCTTGGTCTATGGGTCCGAGGCCATACTCCCCTCCGATATAGAGTATGGATCCCCAAGGCTTCGAACCTACACCGAACAAGGCAACCAAAGGGCCAGGGAGGACTCCTCGGATCAGTTAGAAAAAGCAAGGGACATAGCACTAATACACTCTGCCCGCTACCAACAGTCACTTAGACGGTATCACGCAAGAAGACTCAAGCCCCGGGGCTTCCAAGTCGGCGATCTAGTACTGAAATTAAGAAGGGACAGCCGAGAGCGACACAAGCTAGCGCCCCCATGGGAGGGGCCATACTTCATCGCTGAAGTGCTTAAGCCCGGAACATACAAGCTTAAAAACGAGAAGGGTGAAGTTTACTCAAATGCCTGGAATATAGAGCAACTTTGTCGGTTCTATCCTTAGGACCAAGAAATATGCCATGTACATACATCTCTTGTACAAAAGCAATAAAGAAAATCTTCTTCATCGAAAAGCTATGACTCAAAAAAGTATTCTCTTAGGTAGGTTTTGTCTTAACCACTCCAAAGACAAAAACCTCCCTCGGGAGGCTACCGGAGGGGAAACCCTCCCCTTACGATGACCCCTTGGAAAAACTAAGAAATATGAATGCTTTGAAAAACTCCTTTTTCGCTTATGACACGCTTAAACCGCAAGAACCTTCCGTAGAAATTCTGGAACGAGGCAAAAAAGGGCTCAAGGACCACCCCGAGAGGTATCCATAGCCAAATCAACTCGGGAAAGAAAAAATACGAAAGCAACTCAAGCGAGCACTTAAGCCGGATAGAAGCAAAAGGTTAACGCATTTTCCAAGGCATCAAGCACAAAGATCCCTAGTGACAAAAGGCCTCTCGGGCCACCAACCACAAGTCATTTACAAAGTTTGACCCCAAGGAACTCACGGGCTGGAACATTTTCCCACCCAACATCGGGCGCAGAGAGGGTCGGGGTGAATGCTCGCCGGGGACTCATCCGCTCGTCACCCTCCCTCGGGATATTTTGCGAAGACGTCCTCGGAGGATACTTCCGTGGGCTCGGGGGCCGCCTCATATTCGGGACTCCACGGGGCGAAAAGGGAGAGCAATTTCATCTTCAAAGTGGGTGGCCAAAGACACGCCGCCGGACCTTTCTCCCGAGCATGGAAATCAGCAATCTTACGTTCATCCGTCCTCTCGTCGGGAACTCCTTCTTCTCCTTCATCATTACGCCCGGGGAAGAAGCCGAGCGGAAAGAATCCAGGGGTTTCATCCGACAAGGAGAAATGCGAGCACAATACCGCGAAGGCAGCATTTCATCCCATTACGGAATGCGCCCGAATCTCGCCTCGGACATACCCCCCGAGGGCACTCACGGCTCGAACGGAGGTACCCGACACCGAGATCAGGGGCCCGAACCGACGGATGTGGTCCAAGACGACTTCCTCCAACTCCTTACGCAAAGCTCTCCTCGGCATTGAGGCATTGGGACATATTGGTGGCGGCCTCTACCGCCTCTACCCTCGGCTTCGCCTGCGCAAGGAAGAAAAACAGGGTTAAAAGCCATAATGAAGGAGGCGATCCTTCGGATGCAAACGTAATCGAAAAATCATACCTTCACACTTCCCTTTCCACTTGAGCATTTCATTATGCTCATTTGCGATAGGTTCGAACCAAATCAGCATCCTTCTTCGCCGAATCCACCTCTCGGCAAGTTCCTCCACTCAAGTGTTCGAGGGAATTGGCTATCTCCGGATTGTTTCTTGGCCTCCTCCACGGCCCTGGTCACGCTCGATGCGAGTCTCCTCCAACGGCGACTTCGAGGGATTCGACCCGACCCTCCTCACGATCCACGAATGGCACGATCGGCATCCGACTTTCGCCTTAGTTGCTATGGATTTGGCCGTCTCCGGTTCCATCGCCGAAAAATCAAAATCGACTCTCTCCCGGTTATGAGCTCGGTGAGAGACGGGTTACCTCCCTCTTTGACTCACGCGGCTCGGCACGGCTCGCGTCTAAGAGCATTCCAGCCCATGACATTCCTCCTCAACAACTCTGACTTCTCCCGAGCACATCTCTTCAAGCTCTGCAGACCCCGAAGCACCCCGGGAATCAAAAAGAAAAACAAGGAACGAGACACGAAAAACAGGAATAAGGGAAAGGGCCACATACCTCGTCGACTGAGACAAACGGTGGCGCAAGGTCCGGCCAATCTTCTCCAAACCCTCGGTTGCCCACCTGTTGATCTAGTCATACTCCGCCCAGGCGGCAACCTCAGGGCGATCGTGTATCACCATTGCTGAGGCGCCACCCCCCAACGATCTCCCGAGCTCAACCGAGGGGCCGCCCCAAGCATGAGGGTCATTGGAAAAGGCACGTCAGAATCCTCCCCATGCCGGAGTGACCAAAAGAAGTCGAGAGGGCCTTCACGACTCTCTCCCCGGCAATGCAAGGTCGAACTCCCGGGACCCGAGGCTTCTCGGGACAGGGAAGTACCCAAGTCATAGGACGGACAAATCACCGGGCTGGTGAACGCCGGAGGGTGCCACGGGCGGCAGCAAGGCGTCGACGGCGTCAAACGGCTCCTCTTGGGGAACTTCTCGAAGAGCATCCTGAAACACCTCCGTGACAGGGGGATCCTGGACGTCAACAGGGTCGGGCCCCGTAGTACCCACGCGGTAATCCCGGAGCTCGCCTTTGTTTCGAAAACCGGGCTTTCGTGGCTGCTACCCGAGACGGCGCAGGGAGAAGGAGAAGAAATCAACCCCGGCCGAGCCTCGGAACCCTCCTGGGCTGGGTCGGTGCCGCAGAGATGGCAATTCAACCGCAACCGGAGCTGGAGTTGAGCCGGGCCGACATCCTCATTTGGATCACCTGGTCACCACAGAAGGGATCACGGGGGAGGAGGAGTTGGCGTCAAGGAAGCTCCTTCTAGGGCAGCAGCGACGGCCTTGGCCCGTAGAAGCTTGGCCGCTGGACTTGAGTTGCTTAGGGGGATGGAGGGCGCGCTTCAGAAACTCTTTTCCCCGATAAAGGATGCGAAGAAAATCAGAAGCGAACAACCAAGAATAGAAACAACCTAAGACAAATAGAGACGGAAGATCAACTCACAAAGACTTCGGGGCCGCCTTCGGGCGTGGGCATGATCGAGACCGAAAGGACTTGGGTACCGATCGACTCCAGCAACCGAGAGGCCGAACCGGCCCCTTGCCGCGTTAGGGGCGGAGCCCCCAATGGGGTCTCCGGCTCCCTCCCGTTGCCTCGGGCTTAGGGGTGATTGATCACGTCCGGGGGCGCCCACGGGATCGCCTGGTTTCCCTCCCGGCGGGAACGGGAGCGGAGCGGCACGCGCGCCCCCCTCGGGAGCTCGCCGCCGCCGCGCCCGATACTTAGCGCACTCCATTAGCTCTCGACAAAGACCTCGGGCCGTGACGGTGACCCGCATCAAAACATCCTGGCGCGAAGTGCACCACTCTTCCCGAAGACGAGGCGAGTCCGTCGGCGGGACTCCGTTGACTCACCATGCTTCATTTGTTCCCGCCGCGGTTATTCAAAGCCACCTTCTCGGCCTTCTTCTGGAAATCCGCTCGGGCTTTCCTGCTCGCCATTCGCGCCGTTCCGAGCACGATTGGCATCCCGGCGGCCCTGGTCCCTCTGGGACCGGGGAAACGAGTCCTTATAGTTCAACCTTCCCTGGACAAAGAGAAGAAATAGGTTACGAGTTTGAGACATTAGGGAAAGGAGGAAGACCAAGACAAAGGATGATTAGCAAGGAAGGCTCACCACGTAAATATATCCCGGTGCTGGGCGCATAGGGATCCCCTGGGATCGTCTTGGGGTCTTATCGCCCGGGAACATACGGACCCGGACGCTTCAAGGCCTCACCGCAAGATCCCCAAATGCCATCCGGTAAGAGCAGTTGGCCTCCTTCGTCATCCGCCGAAGCGGAGGGGCCTCTCGTGAGAGGGAGGACGACGGCGAGAGAAAGCGGCCACAACCGCCGCCGCATTCACATCACGATCCCGAAGCTGCGCGGATGGCGGCACGAAGGCCATCCGGATGATGTTGCTCATGTTGCGGCAGCCGTAGTGCTAATGATCGGGCTTCACCTTTATCACGCTCGGTATACGCCGGAAGCCCCCTCCATCATTCCGCTAGATAGAACCATTCCTCCCGCCATCCCTTGTTCGAACCCGTAAGTCGCGAGAGGATGTACTCCTCCGCTCGGTTTACCCCATGTTTGTCATAAGGGCGAATTTGGATGACACAAGATCCAGCGCAAGACCGCCTCGGTCGTGGTGAGCCGGGTGGCCCGGTGCTCGTGGTATTCAACTCCGCCTTAAAAACCACCTCCGAGTTCCCAATGGGGCTCGATTCCCAAGAAACCCTCACACAGAGGGCCACAAAAGATCGACCTTTGGGCGATCGAGTTGGGGGAATTTGGTGGAGTTCGACGCTGTACCAATGCGGGATCGCCCGCATGAACCGAGCCTCGCCGGCACACCAAAACCTCGCCTATGGTGATCCATCGGACTTCACGACGCACCGGATGGAGGCCGCGGCTCTTCGTGAGACGCGTCCAGAACCCGGCCACTCCTCCGCCGCGTCATCCATACGACAACGCAGAAGACCTTCATCCACCAACCGCGGCAGCTTCGCCTCGGTTACCGTCGACCGCGGCCAAGGCAAGGGATCTAGAGGAAGGAGGACTTCCTCCTCCTACGACGACATCCTCCTATCCACAGTGACCGCAACAACGGGAGCAGCAATAGCAAGTAAGTACGATTACCTCTTGCTCTTCCCTTATCTCCGTCCCTCTCCATGATCTCCTTCCTCTCTGCTTTAGGGATGGCGGAGGAATACAGGAACTAGCACTATGCGAGGAAGAAGAAGGGGGAGCCGCACGGTGGAACCCCGAATATATAGGGGAGATGGGAAACCGGCAAATTAGCCCAACCGGCGCGGCGGAAGATCAACCAGCGGATCCAATGGCGAATAGCCCCAGGCAGCCAGTGGGCCCCTGCAGTTAATACGGCAAGCAGCGGACTCTGCGAACACCGCAGTAAGCCGTCCCATCAACTACGAACAGTCGCCTCCTCGGAGAGGTAACATGAAAAGGCGTGCCAAATGCGCCCGACCCCTCCGGGGGTAAAAATGTCGATCCGTTGCCTAACTCAAATGCCTCCCCGGGAGGCGCCTCCGAGCCCCGGGGCGGGGAACGAAACATCACCGCAAAGCGTAACCCCCTAGAGGGGAACGCCGGGCCATGCGCTCACCGTAGGTCCGGAGGATCTAAAATTTGGGCCCCTCGGGTTTCTCTGTTTGCCTCGGGACGACCAGAGCAAGGGACCAAAGGGAAATGCACAACCGGCCGAGCACGAGCTCTCGGGAGCTCGGGATTTCTGGGACGTATCTAAGACTTATGGTAACCACTTATAGAGATGTCCCATCCGTGGGAGGCCCGCTGGCCCTCGGGACCCGACCTGTCGGGACCCGGGATTTGCTAGGAGGTTCGAGAGTTCTCATGGAGTGTGTCCTAGACCACACAGCCGACTCCTGCTCCGGCTAGGGCACGGACACTCGCTTAGATTTCTGTTACAATGCTCAATGGGGTGTGCCATGCTTTCGGCTCACAGGCAAGTATGGCACAACTCCCTCCTCCTCCCTTAGGGAAGGGCGACGGAGAGGAGCGTAAGTAAAAAGACGGAGAAGTTTGGAACGACCTTGCGCACATAAGCGCGGGTTCTAGGCTGCCCCCGCATCTCGGACCTCCCCGCACATTTTGCACAAGTTAGTGGGTAGTTCAAATCTTACCAAAGATGTAAGAAAAGCCCTCGAGGAATTAAATATCCCTCCGAGGCCTCGGGGCTACACCCAACGGGTGCGCTCGCGTCTCGAGACCAAAAGTAGACCCAAAACCAAAAGGCAACTGCCAAACCCCCGAACGAGTCATTCTACTCCCTCGGAGGCTCGGGGGCTACTGTCGGGGACGAAAATAATCGGCCCACGAACAAAGTAAGCCCAAGAGGGATGGCACAACCCAAAGGCCCGAAAAGAAGGGGTGGAAGACGACGCAGGGGCCTAACGACCCAAGACGTATCCCGGGCTAAGAGGACGGCCAAAATAACGAAGGTCGGCCCCTCGCCAGCAGATTTCTGAAGGAGGACTTAACGTCATGGGACATCCTTTCGCCCAATCAAAGGCCCAAAGCAGCCCATCTCCAAATACTCATCTAACAAAGCCCAACTTACCAAATCACCCCGGCCGGTAGGGAGGGCCTGTGGTGAAATCCCGAAGTTATAGAAATAAAAATAAGAGCCGTTGGGACCATCGTGAGTATGGAGAAGGACTAGAAAAACAAATGCATAACAGGCTTATTGAAGCCCATCAAGTATATGGACCAAATCAGCCCATAATGGTACAACACCAGCCCCACGCAGCCCCGCCTCTCCCATACAAACTACCCCTAACCCGAGGGACGGAGCCTCGGGAGCCAAGTTCCGCCGCCCGAGGGGCACGGGATCTCCGAAGACAGGTCCCTACCTCACCCGAGGGATCATGACCCTCGGGGGGCGAGACTCTCCGCCCGCCCGAGGGTAGGAGAACCCCGACCGCCGGTTCTTTCCTCTCTCGGGGTATGTGACCTCGGGGCGCACCTTGGGAAATCCAACCCGGTAGTGGGGAACAACCGCATTTAATGCCCCTGTTTCACAGGTCACAATGACAGGGCAATCGATTTCCCCCGTCGACTCACCGCTCCATTATCTCCTCGCATCCCCCGTTGATGGGACGTAAAGGGAACAGTTACCTCACACGCTATCGTGCACAGGAAAACACGACTACACTGTTCATTTGCTTAACAGCTTCACCTCCGCGACACGAGTCAAAGGACCCTCGGGATATTGACACCACACCACGACGCTTGATCCGAGACAAGCCAAGATTCGCGACGGGATCGAGGATCCCCATTGGGCCCTCGGGAGACCCCCTTCCGGGCGGCAGACACGGATGCGGGGAGACACAGTGGACACGCGTCCACACGCGGGGCATTCCTTTCAGGAAATCCGAGGTCCGGGCTCGGGCATGGTACGCCTACGGCCCCGGACGGAAGACACCATAGCATTTGTACACGACACGTATTGTACACATTATCTCTCCTTTACACTATAAAAGGGAGAGTAATGCCACAATAGGACGGATCCCCTCTTCTAGGTTTTCACACTTAGCCATCTCATCCCAGGATTGAAGTTCTCCTTCATTCCCAAGAACAACTTGTAACCGCTTTGGTTCCCGTGCACATTTGGTGCGAGATAATCTGAAAGGACGCAAATCGGCCGGGACGTAGGGTCCCATGGCCTCGAACCGGGGATAAACTCTTCGTCTTCCAGCTCGCACACGCCATCAGCGGGGAGCGCACAACCTATAAATTATTGCCGGTACTTGGGATACCCCGGTTCTCAAAACACCGACAGGCGCTGATATATTAATTAAAGGATGAGATTTCAACGACATCCGACGTCATAACTCCAATAGGCTGGAATTTACTAGTCCATCATTAGCATGAAATATCTCATCGTTTACTTTGAGCTGGTCACCGCTATCGCATAACTGGTGGGCTCAAGCAGCGACCAATTTTGAATTTGTTCGGCTGATTTTGATTGATTGAATAGTATCCAGAGAATAAACTGAATTTAGATAAGCCAACACAAGCGAACACGGCGTTTGTTGCCATCATCGGCTTGAATGCGCGTGCGGAAGCCGGTAGGGACGCGAGGGCAGAAAAATAAGAGAAGATGGTGGTCGTCTGAAACTGGGAACTCTCACTAGCTAATTTCAAATCATGAGGCGAGTTCATAACAAAGTTTCGAATTTGAATCTCTCTCCTAAAGTTTAGGCAGCACGCTAGTTTCATTTTGTTTTCGTTTTGGTCCAAATACAATTATTACTTGGAACTCGAGGGGAATACTGTGAAGTAGGTCTGTGTAGCGGTGAGAGATACGGCAAGCCCAGCGACGACGAAGGAAATGGCGGACCAGGGGCTGCCGAAGTAGTCGCGCCTGAGCGCCGCCATGTTCCTGTGCCACCATGAGCCGCAGTACCGGTCCACGTTATGATACAGCTCAGAAAAGACCTGGCGCTTGTAGTTCATAGCACTGCCGTCCCCGAGGTGGCTGAAGAATTGCGCCGCCGCCTCGTCGTCGGCCAGTAGGTTGACCAGGATGCCGCACCAGCGGAGCAGCGCCACGTCCTCCGCCGTGCGGACGATCATGCTCATGAGGTTGACGTAGCTCATCACCACGCGTGCTTCCTCCCCCGCCCTGGCTCTGCTCGAACGCGATCAGGTTGATCAGAAGCGGCCTGCTGTTCATGTCATCGACCTCGACCACGGGAATCACCATGACGCCTCTCTTGGCATCAAACGAAACGTCGTAGTCGTGCATACCCCGATCTGAGCTCCGGGCCACGAAGGTCACCCCCGCCGCCCTCATCTCGGTGGCGCGTGGTATCACCCGCACCGCCGTGGACCCAGCCGACCGCTTGGGCACAACGCTCTCGTACAGCAGGTGAAGGAGATGGTGGATCTCAGAGGTGTCACAAGGCGTCGCGCCACGGTTGATGCCGATGTACTCGAGGAAGAGATTGAAGAGGTTTTCCCTGGTGCCGCCCTGGGCGCCGGCGACGATGACGTCGTATAGCTTCTCGACGACGAAGAACGGGATCTGGTTCTCGAGCAAGAGGAGATCGGTGGTAATGAGTGTGCGGCCCCAGCCGACGTCGCAGAGCTTGTCGGGGCGCTTGGTGTGCCACTTGAAGAAGAACTCAAGGATGAACGAGGCGTCGAGGAGGAGCATCCGAACGAACTCGTCGGAGTCGAGGGCGGGGCGCTCGCTGTAGCACGCGCGCGCACGGGACTCCAGGGACCGCATCTCCTGGATCAGCAGGGATGAGCTGACGGCGGGGCTGCGGGACAGCAGGTCGTGGAGGTAGCGCCACTTGTAGTCCTCCATGGCGCGGAGCGACGACGTCGCCATGGTAGTAGGGGCCGATGGACACCATGCGCGGCTCGTAGGCAGTCGGATTGCTCTCGCGGACGTAGGCGGGGACACGGAAGACGGTGAACGGCTGAGCGCTCCACTGCGGCAACTGTGCTCGCAGGGTGCTCAGCGTCGCCTCCACTGAAGCTTCCAACGACGTCACGCTCGCCATGGCGATTGGCGTGGAGAAACAAAAACAGGCAACGCGGCGACAAGCACCTCGTTCAGGTTCAGCTCACCGCCGGACTCGAGGTCAAGGAGGAAGAAAGACCAAGCTGTTTCACTAGCTAGCAGGTTCCTAACAAAACCCGGGAATCTTCCAATGCAAGCGGGAGCTAACGCGGCGCCCGGCAGGCTTTACCGGGCACCGGCAAGGCAAGGACGCTACTGGTCCATCTGTGCTCGATGGAAACACAATAATTCATCACTACGAAGTTACGATGCAACTTCCTCCTCTGTTCTTTTGCAGTTTCGTTTTCTTTCTGTAGATACAGTAACAAACGCATACCGAGCCATGTTTAGTTACCTTCCAAAAGTCAGAATTTTTTCACTCGCTCTAATCACATCAATATTTGGACGCATACATGGAGCATTAAATATTAGTAAAACATAACTAATTGTACAGTTTGTTTGTAAATCACGAGATAAATCTTTTGAATCTAGTTAGTCCATGATTAAACAATATTTACTAAATACAAACAAAAAGTGCTACAGTTAGAAAAGTTTTAACTTTTGGATAACTAAACAGGACCACATTGCAAGTCTGACACACATACACACCTAAATATGCAGACACCTTTGAATTAATGTTTGCACATCAATTATTCGGTGTGGAAAACATACCCTAACACACATAGGAAAATATTCCAAACATGCAAGAAAAGACAAGACAACAAAAGGAATATACAATAATTCTACTACAGCAATAGTGAAGAGATAAGCTTGAATACCCTCCAGAAAGCTCTTCTCTTTATAAAAGGAGAAGCCTGACGCCTGCATTCGACGCCCTCGACACCAGCAACACACCCGCACCACTCGACATCTGCATCCATCACCAGCATCTGCGCTCTCAACACCAACCACTGAAGACTTCCACCACCATGAAGACCACTAGCTCAGGAGCACTTTGAGTTAGTCCACCACCATTGTATTATTCCACCGGTATTGTAAAGAATAAAGGAAGACCAGTGACCTTCCTGTGCTTGTAAGGTAATCAGGTTTGTGCTAAGTGCTTGTGGTTTTCCGAAAGGGAAAGCCGTATGTAAGCTTGATCTGTGAAAATAGATTGAGCCTTTATGTGTTAATCCCTGTTGTCCTTTAAAGCTCGTTCGTATGGGGCGATGCCTCTATGCTAGGGACCCTAGAGGAGAAACATCTGTGTGTGTTGTTGTTCTTGTGTTAGCAAAGTTAGTGGCGTTTGTAGAGAACCCTATCTCGCATAGAGAAGTGTTCCGTTTGGGTGGAACTGCCTAGGGAGACGATAGAGATCGAGTCCTCGTATGTCCGTGGCCTAGGATAGCAAGGGAGAAGACTAGGTTGGCTTGGTTCTCGAAGAGGATAGTGATGCATACGTCAGTCTTGAGTAGGATCAACACAAGGATAGTCGCACTCATAGGCTAAAAAGATCAGTCTCGCCAACCTTGCAAAGATCATGTGAATCACACGGATATATATCCTGCATACGCGCACTCACGAATAATCACTAATCTAGTTCACTAATAATCACACACTCACGTATGCTGCATCCATCCACTCACAAGTTCCTTGAATAGTGAAGAATAGTAGCAAGCATATAAAGAAATTGCTTTTTCTAATTAAGTGTACATTTTCATTCACCATATACCAGAAGTGCACGGCATAGTAGCAAAGTTTGGAAGTGCCAGAGCCACTCAATCCACCCAAGGTGAAGTGCTTGTGCACTATTTTAATTCAATTTGAATAGTATCTATTATTTTGAATAGTGTCACAAATTTGGATAGTAACAGGTGAATTTGAATAGTGCTGTGAATAGTAACTCGAATTTTTATTTTTGAATTTCAAATTTCTATTTGAAGTTCAAGTTTCGCAAGTCTAAATTCAAAAAAAATAAAAAATTTGAGTTACTATTCATAGCACTATTCAAATTCACTTGTTACTATTCAAAATAACAGGCACTATTCAAATATAGAATTAAAATAGTGCACGAGCACTTCACTTTGAGTGGGTTGAGTGGATCCGGCACTTAAAAAAACTTTGCTACTATACGGTGCACTTCTGGTATATGGTGGATGAAAATGCACACTCAATTAGCAAAAGCAATTCCTTTATATGCTTGCTACTATTGTTCACTATGCAAGGCACTTGTGAGTGGATTTTGGTGAGCGGATGGATGCAGTATACATGAGTGCGTGATTATTAGTGAACTGGATTAGTGAATATCCTTGAGTGCGCGTATATGGGATATATATGCGTGTGATTCACAGGATTTTTGCAAGGTTGGCGAGACCGATCTTTTCAGTCGGTGCGAGCGACTATGCTTGTGTCGTTCCTACCGGTACTCATCGTATGCATCACTAACCTGCTTCAGAACCAGGACAAACCGGTCTTCTCCCTCGCTATCCTAGGCCATGAACATACAGGACTCAGGCTCTATCGTCTCCCCATGCAGTTCCACCCGAAGAGAACACTTCTCTACGCACACAGGGTTCTCTACAAACGCTGATACCAGGGCTAACATGAGAACAACACACGCAGAGGTTTCTCCTCTAGGGTCCCTAGCATAGAGACACGCCCGCATCGAACGAGCTTTAAAGGACAAAGGGGATTAACACGAAAGGCTCAATCCATTTTCACAAAGCAAGCTTACATATGGCTTTCCCCTTTCAGAAAACCCAAGCACTTAGCACAAACCTGATTACCTTACAAGCATAGGAAGGTCACCGGTCTTTTTTATTCTTTACAATACCGTGGAATAGTACAATGGCAATGGAGAGGGTAATTCTAATAATAATTATGGTGGACTAACTCACAGTGCTCCTGAGCTAGTGGTCTTCATGGTGGTGGAAGTCTTTCAGTGGATGGTGTTGGAGAGTGAGGATGCTGGTGACAGTTGTGTTTGCTCGTTGCGGGTTGAATGGTGTCGAATGTAGGCGTCGAGCTTCTCCTTTTATAGAACGAGAGGAGCCTTCTGGAGCGTCTTCAAGCTTATCTCGTGACTGTTTGTATATTCCTTTTGTTTTGTCCGATGCCTTATCTTCTCTTGCATATTTGGAATATTTTCATGTGTATGTCACGCACACAGATATGTATATGCTCTCATCGTCTTTCTTTTCATGGAAGACATCTCTTGAAATTGATAGTTATTGGTTTTGAGGCTGATACTGATGCTATTTTGCTGAGAGAAAAAAGCACATTGTACGATATGACCATAAGACAACTCATATAATGTAGCGTGTGATGCTAACTTATTTCAAGATGTGAATATTAATACTATTTTCTATATTTTAATTAAATTTTTGACTTATCAGAAGGTGAGATGTACATTTAACAATTTATTTTGGGACGACCAGCCTCCGGTCCAGCGGCCGGCCTTCCTGCACAGGGCGTCTTGGTCTCCTCCGCCTCTCCATCCGCCTTGGCCGTGCAGGCCGCCAGCTTAGAAGTTTGAACGCGTCGTCTTGGCTGCCGTCCTCAACGCTTCGCTGAGGAAGCCAGGTTGTTTGTTGCCAACCACCCAACCCTGCTGGTGGATCCTGCGTTATTCTGCTACGGCCCAGGTCGCACTGAGTAGAATTCAATCATAGCGCAAAACAAGACAAGGAAGAGGAGCCATGCGAGAATGCAGAGAAGCAGCACACTCACAATTATTGACGGCACCGAGCCCAGTCAGTACTACGTGTTCCTGGCGCCTGCACGTCACGAGCAAGCAGATGGCCAGCATCTTCGTCTCGGTATGGCCGAGGAGTGGCCTCAGGCGCCGGGCAGGTCTGCCATCTTATATCGGCGTCCTCGGCTTGCTAAGGGGCAACAAGCCAACAACCACAGCCCACCTTTAGGTGTTGGTGTTCTGTGTTCTCTGCCGCCAAGTAAGGGTTGGCGCTACAGGACCAGATGCGCGCGCCGTGTTTCGAGCAGCTGCGACTACGAGCTCCAGCCGTGCACTGGGATGCGGACGTGTTCCCACTTCCCAGCCACTGCAGCTCGTACAGAAGTACGTATCAGCTAACTCAGGGCAAAGATGTTATAACTGCCCACGCCACCGATCATCATCACTGCCGCCCTCTACCTCGCCGCTCACTGCCGCGCGTACGCCGTCAGAGCCGCCGCAGTTCGTCCAGACTGTGACACTTACTCGGAGACCAACTCGATTCCTCAGCCCTCACCACCGCCGTCAAGATCAGATGGCCAGCGCATGGATAATCGCGTTCATGGCAGAGCTCCACGCCGACATCGATGAGTATGACAAGGCGATGACAGCACACTAGGAAAAATAGCAGGCAGGCGACGACACTCCCACAGGCGCCGACGACATCATCTCCATCCACAACAAACCCGTGGCCATGCCAGCAGCAACGTCACTGTCTGATGTACGCGCCTCCGACGTCACATCAACCACCCACGACGACGCCCCTGAGGGCGCCACCGCTGCTACTACCATCCCCTCCACAATCGTCAGATCAGATCTGAAGGTGACCACCGATCCACCAGCTGCTCGACGAAAAGCCTACCCAAATAGGCCAACATCACGAGGCCCCAATAACGGTGCAGATAAGTGTGCGCATATTTCTCCAAAAGCCTACCCAGCAACATCATCGCTGACACCGGGAACACCAGGAATGCCAGCATGAGCAACACAATGACGTCGCCAAACATCGCCACGACGTCGCCCGACGTCAACTAGCGTGCACAACAACCAGTCCTCAAGGAGAAGCTGGCGCATGCCCTCAACAGTGCCACAAACTTCAGTCGCGCCAACCTCGACGAGAGATGGGACACGCGCAAGAGAAGGACATCTACACAGCCCAAATCTAACCGGGTTGATTCAACAGAAAGATGGGACGCACACAAAAAGGTAACCAGGCCAACTTCATTCCCCCCATCCTCAATCGCCCCACACAGCAAATGGTGGAACAACCACGCGTCGACGTCTAGCGAACACTAGGACGTATGCAAACAACAGTGCACGCCGCAGAAAGAACAACACAACAACAAGAAGATCATCAACCAGGTATCTGCAGATTTTCTTACATATCCCTTGCCTGCCCTGGTCAATTCTTCTCGGGTTATTGCAGCAAGAACTCCAGAGATTACGGTAGACGACCATCTACACCTGCCAGCAATCAACTCATCAGCACAATAGGGGACACCCTCATCGCAGATGGCACCAGCCCTGCCACAGACAGGACCACCCTTGGCGTCACATTCGCGGATCGTTAGTCCGCCCATCGCCATGTCACATACGCCAGTCCTACTACACCGGCAGTTCGAGGTTCGCTCAACCCCCATCTTCATCCGATGGAGCAACTGACCGGGCACCATGGATTTCAAAGATGGAAATCCCAGCCAACCTGGAGCAGCTCAACGACGAACACAAAAGGTACGCCGCTATCCACCTAACAGGAGCAGCACATCTCTGGTCCCTATACAACTACATTTATGTGTTCGAGTTCGCCAACGGACTCCAAACCACGTGCTCCAGCTCCTAAATCGGTTTATTTGGAACAGATAGTGAGATTAAAGACACCATGCATCTTGGAGCTCAGCTAGAAATCTCCACAATGTACAGTCCACAGTTGTTTTTGGCAAAAGAAATAGGATTATCCTTTGGATAAAGAAGTGGAGAAATATCATACAGCATCAACAACGGAGATGAGCTCCATCTCATAGATCACCACAGAATTGGGAGGGACGGCAGCAAGATGATACTGATTTGATCCAGCAACACCGAACGCATGCTGAGGTGGAATGGTGAAGGAGGCAACTTCTCCCGTTTCCATAGTCATCACAGCTTCGTCTAGACCATATATAACATGCTCTGCACATTTCGTTGAAGCAGGTTGTTACAAGTTTTGATAACAGCACGTTAAGCCACATTAAAACTTCTACATGCATTTATTTCATTGAAGCAAGTTGATGGCAGGATAAACAACTACCGATCTATGTCTTACCAAAAGAAAATGAGATGTGTCTAATAATAATGCACATGTTACTGATTTTTTCCACAATTGTCACATGTCCTTGATTAAATCTAATGTACTCTCTCTGTCTTGAAATATAAGGATTCAATTTGGCATAAGTAGCTATACTAACTTTGACCAAGTTTATAGAATTGAAGGAAAATATATAGGACTTCGAATTAGCATAATTACTTAGATTATGAAATATTTTTTTTATATAATATATCTTTTTGATATGGTAGATGTTAATACTCTTCTCTATAAATTTGATAACTGAATATTAACCTTCAACGATGGTGAACTCCAATGGTTCCTCCTTGTCATTGCCCCTCCGGTCAAAAAACGGTCCCATCTTGAAGTTTACCAATCAGCCAGACTGTCATTAAATTGTTCATTGATGCATTATTTCTTAATTCGGCAAAGATATATTAGACAAACCATATGTCAGTTAAATACCTTTTTACGGCTTCTTGATTGTAAGGTTTCTTGCTACGCCTATGAGAGCAGTAATAATTTTTCTTGATGATATCGATTCGCTCCAACGTGTGATATGTACAATTCAAAGAAGGGTCATGCAGAGAAACAAAAATGGGGATATTATTACTGTTGGCTAAAGTGGCACAATATATAATTATTTTTATTTTGTCAATAGTGTTTTCCACAAAATCATGCACTATGCAGATAGAATGTCCATTGGGTAAATAAGCAGAGCATGAATCTGAATTAAAGTCATATCTATTGTTGGTCTAGATCATCAAACGTGGAGGAAAAAAAGCATGAGCATGAATTTGACTAATACGATATCTAATATGTAAAAGGTCTGTTAAGCATTGGTGGTTGGCTTATTGTCAGTTAGCTACACATTATGACTGCTACTCTGCTAGCTCATACAGCTAGATACTCATAAATAAAAGGTGATAAATCTATGAGACACATTATAAAGACAAGCAATTTCACACTTACAAAAACGTGATAAGGTTGACACTATGATGCTCATATCAGCCCTGTAAGTAGCAGTAACAAACAGTTAGAAGAAAATAATTGTAACTTGAATATTACATATCAGAAAAGGGAAGAGTAGCCGGTAAACATCTATGATTAAACTCCTAAACAGTGTATGTACTAACCAGTTTATGTATGGCATGGAAGGCACTTGTGGATTGAAGATGTTGCTGCTTGGCAACAACAGTAGTATGAAGCGACAGAGAATGAATTCTATGAGGTTAGAAGACTCAAGAGAAGCGACATTTGGAACAAGAGACCTGCAGAGTAGGTAAAACACAAGTGGATTAGTCGAAGCACAAACAGAAGGAGAGTGACTAGGACTGTTTTTTTTTTTCCTCGTACATGCAGGAGAGCTGCATATCATTGTATTAATAGAAGAAAAGGAAATACAAACCAGACGACCCTACATCCGACCATTAGACTGCTGCAACCTAGGCTCCACCAATGAGCCTCTTCCCTAGCCATAGCCAATGCCAGGTTAACATTTGGAGACGCTCCGTTAAAGACACACTCATTTCTATGTCGCGGATGCTCTAGGCTCCTAAAATGACTAGGGAGTTCAGCCCCAACCTATAATCTCCAACAGCAGCACTGTCAACCTTTCTCCACCACTTGTCAAAGGACAGATGGTTGAGGAGTGTTAGTGTATATGAGTAGAGGCCCAATAGAGGCCCATGTACAGTCAACATTATACCCACCCTTCTAGGGTTTGGAGGTATACACAGACACAATTATCCTCTAACATGGTATCAGCCTAGATCCTCTCCTCTCTCTCCCTCCCTTCCCAGGCAGCCACCCTTCTTCCCCACCTCTCCTCCTTCCCCACGCTTTCCCTACGTTGCCGAGCTGAGCACCCGCACCGCCGCCCGGTTCCGCCTGCAATGCGCGCGCCGCGCCTTGGCGCCCTTGGCGCGAGCGCGGCGTGGTGTCTACCGCCACCCGCGTCGCGGCCGATCGCGGCTCCTCGACCCGCCGCCTCCCTCTCGATTCCCTCCCGCGCCCGGCTTATTTACGAGCGCTCGGTTCCAAGCGCCGTGCGTGCGAGTGCGGGGGGCCTTACGGGGGCGTGGGGGGGCGTGGCCACGGGCGGCGCTCCCACGGCCGTCGATCCCCGCAGCGAGCCCGACCGCCCGTCGGTCGTTGGCTCGACCAGATGCTCCTCGCTCTCCGCCGCTACGTCCTCGACGACCACGTCCTCCCTCGACACGCCCGATCGCGGCGCGGGACCGGCGTGGTAGCGCCTTGACGATGTCGCCATGTCTGGATCGTTGTGACCATCTCCCTCGATCTGCGGGACATCGTCCGGGGCTCACGGTGCCACCGCGGCGCCACGTATGGGCGGCCCTCGAGGAGGCCCGGCCCATCCACTCTCGCCGGCTTCCGCACCTTCAAGCGGGGGACCTCTCCATTGGCGAGTTCTGCCGGCATATGAAGAGCAAGGCCAATGCTCTCTGTGACCTCGGGTATCCGATGCACGATCACGTCCCGGTGCTCAATGTTTCGCGGGGTCTCAACGGCCGCCGGCGCACCTACGGACTGGATTACCCGTCGGCAGACCCTTCCCCACCTTCCTGTAGGTCCGGGACGACCTCGCTCTGGAGGAGCTCACCATGGGACCGTGACAGGCTCTTCGGCGGCTTCATCTACCTCTTCCTCCACCTCCACCCTCGTCGCTACACACCCCGCCTTCTCTTGCCCCTCCCTCCTTGGCGCTCCTTCCCCGGGCGGCGGGGTACTTGATGGTGGTCATCGCCGGCGGGGTGGACGAGGTGGTGGTGGTTTGGTCGGCGGACCCACTCCACCTCTTGCTCCACTCCACTGTCCCTAGTGGTGCGCCCCGGCCATCCTTCAACAACCCATGGTCGGGGCGCATCTCCATGTGGCCCTTCCCTAGCCGGGGGGGGTGCTCGGCGTCCACTCCGGTCGGCCGCCATGTTCTCGGCGTCCCTCCACCCGAGCCGGCCGGCGGGTTCCACACGCTTAGCCCACCAACCTTCGACTGGCACGGGGGTGGGATCCGGCGCGGGCAGCACGATCCTTGACACCATAGGGCTGACACCGCCCGCCGGCGGATCGGCCCGACTCGGGCGCTTCCTACCACACCACTCACGGACCATAAGACCTCCTCATCCCTCTGTCCTTCTATGATGGTGGGTGATGGGTCTTGTCTTCTGTCACCTCCGTGGGTTCGCCTTTGGTCCTTTTGCCTTTCGAATGTTCTTGTTGCTCCTCAAATGGTCCACAATCTTCTTTCTATTCGTCGGTTTTTGTTAATAACTCTTGTTACGTCGAATTTGACACTTACCGGGTCTTATTGTGAAGGATTTGGCTTCCGGCGACCACTTCTCGATGTGATAGCGCGGGCCCCTTTACACTCTTCGACTACCGTCTTCATTTTGCTGCGCTTGCCGTGGCGCCTTCTTCCACCGGCTTGGTCATCCCGGCCGCGGCGTTTTGGCTCGGCTTCGGTCGTAGTGCGGGACATCCCTTGTACTCGTACTCATCTGCGAGCACTTTTGTCATGCGTGCCAACTTGGTCGTCATGTTAGACTTCCTTTTTCTTCATCTTCTTCGCATGCCACGCATGCTTTTGATCTTAATACTGCTTGTGATTTGTGGACCTCTCATGTCATAGAGCATCTCGGGCTCAAATACTATCGTGTGATGGTTGATGATTTCTCTCATTACTCTTGGACTTTCCGTTGCGTGCTAAGTGCGAGGCGTTTCCCACCCTCCTCCACTTCTTTGCGTGGGTGTCCACTTTCGATTCGGCCTCCTTTGTGACAGCGGGCGTGAGTTCGATAACCACACCTCTCGCCCTTTCTTCCTCTCGCCGTGTTCGATTGCGCATGTCTTACTCGTACACTTCTTCCCGAAAAGACACGGTCGAGTGCATGGTTAAATACCACGAACGATACTATCGCGCACTCTCCTTCTTGAGCCCTCTACGCCCCTACGTTTACGGGCGAGAGTCTCCACACATCTTCCGGCGACTTGGTGAGAATGTCGGCCCGGTGATCTGCCGTGGAGATGTAGATGGCCTTGATGCTTCCATCTTCGGACATTCCCCGATGAAGTGGAACTTGGTCGATGTGCTTGCTCTGTCATGGAAGACCGGGTTCTTGGCCAATGCAAGAGCGGACTTCTTTGTCCACTCTCGGCTCCACAACCTCCGCACCTCTACCCGGGAGCTCCCGAGCAACCTTGACAGCCACAATGCTTGCTTAGATGCGGTGGTGGCGGCAACATACTACGCCTCGCAGCTTGACAGCGCCACCGTCTTACGCTTGATGGATTGCCGGTGATCAAGCAACCCCCTCAGAAGAACATGGTTCCACTAGTGCTCCTGGCTGGTGTCCATCGCCCGGTGAGGTCAGCGTCACAGTAGCCAATGAAGCGGGCGGAATCCAGTGCTCTTTTGTAGTGGAGCCCGAACTCCAGCGTCCTAGCCACGTGCGGGAGCACACGCTTCACCGCTGCGGGTGCTCGCCGTGGGCCGCTCCATGAACCGGCTCGGGTAGCGGACGCGACGCGCCCGGGTGTGGCGGGTGTGCACAAGGTACGCGGGCTTCCATAAGCCGCCGCAATCCACCATGTCTCCGGCTCGAGAACCCGCCGCGGCGTAATTGGCTAGCACGGTGTGATGCCCTTGGCATCTGGCGGACCTCGACGCCGAGGTAGTAGCGAGTAGGCCGGGGTCACTCATCTCGAAGCGATCCTTCATGGCGGCCTTGAAGCTCTCCACCTCCCTCCAATCGGCGCCGGTGATGATCGGTCGTCGACATAGACACCGTCCCGAGCGGCGGTCTTCCGCTACCCCGCCGGTACATTGCGGCCTCATGGGCGCTCTGGCTGGAAGCCCATCTCGCCCAGTGGCGTCCGGCTTCGTTCCGGGACCGCGGGGCGCTGCGCGCGGCCCGTCTGGCGCCTTCTTCGAGGCGGTACACCTTCCCTTCTTCTCCGACGGCGGCGAAGCCCCGCGGTGCCGCGCGTACACCTCCTCCTTGAGATCGCCATTGAGGAAGGCGGACTTGACATCCATGTGGTGGACCTTCCACCCTTCTGCGCCGCCGGTAGCGAGGAGCATCTGCCGCACGGACTCCATCCTGCGCCATCGGCGCGAGCAGCGTCTCCGTAGTCGACCCCTTCTTCTTTGCGGAATCCGCGCCACCCGGCCTCGCCTTGTGCTTGGTGACCACCCCTTCTCGTCCTTCTTGAGCTTCAAGACCCACTTGGCGAGATCGGGGTGGCCGTCGAGGAGGTCCACGAGCCCCAGTGCAGTTCTTCTCAACGCTGGAGTGCTTCATCGCCGCATCCACTTTGGGTGGCCCTTGGCCTCCGAGTGGTTGGCCGGCTCCCGGCGTGCGTGAGGTGGAGGCTGGGTGAGCGGCCGCTCTGCCCGGCCCGGTGGCGACGCATCCCCGATGATGTTCGTCACCGTCGCGGTGGCGGAGGGGCTCATTGTCGTAGAGCAGCGTCCGGCCGCTCCTGCGTCGTTCTCCGGCGTAGCCGGCCTTCGGCCGGCCCGAAGAGGCCCGCCATTGCCGGCGTAGTTGGGGGCGTCGGGGCGGGGCTCTACTCCTCTGCCGCGCGCTTCTTGTGCTCCCGGGGCGGAACAGGGGATGGTGGAGCGGCGCATCGTCGTCGTAGTAGAGCTTGATGACGGCGTCCGGCGCTCCCCCGATCTGTGTCCACCGTTTGTTCGATGGCGAACTCCTCGTCGCCACCTATTGCTCACCTCCTTCCTTGGCCCGGTCCACCGCGGCTCTCGTCGAAAACGATCCAGCGAGGCAGCGCCGTAGCGAGGGTGGGCCGGGTCGAGGACATGGTAGGCCTTGGCGCCGTCCTCGTACCCGATGAAGATGCCGGCCGGCTGCGGTCGTCCGGCTTCTTCGGCTACGACAAGTCCTTGGCGAAGGCCACGCAGCCGAGCGTGCGCAAGTGCCCCACTGCGGTGCCTTGCCGTGCCACGCCTCATACGGCGTCATGCCTGCGGCCCTTGGCCGAACGCGGTTCAAAGATATGGGGGCGGTGACCACGGCCTCGCCCGAAGCGGCGCCCGGCGGACTCCTATGCCTCAAAGCGCTGGGCCATGGCGACCACGATGCGGTTCCGCACTCCACGGCGCCGTTCGCTGCGGTGAGTGTGGGGGCGTAGTGGCGCTCGGATCCCCTCCTCCACGCGTGGCGGTGAACTCCCGCTCGTTGTCCGCGTGCGTGGCGTGCGCGACTTCTTGCCACTCTGGCGCCTTTGCCCGTGCTGCGAGTTTTGATGGCATCCGTGGCCATGTCGCCGACATCGGGGCGCCACCCACATGTGCGCTGCGTGGCGTCGTCGACCCGGCGGGAGGAATGCGCTGCCGCCGAGTCGCCGGCGTGGTCGGACCCAGAGGTCCCCATGGACCGGCTCTAGCGGATCTTGCGCGCAGCGATGCTTGGCCTCCAACGGGGCGGCGCCCGCCGGTTGGGTGATGATGGCGGGCGTGTCGCGAGCTGCGGGCGCCACCCACATATGCTGGCGTGGCGTCGTCGACCAGCGGAGGAAGTAGCGCTGCCGCCGGAGTCGCCGGCGTGATCGGACCGCGAGGTCCCCATGGACCAGCTCAGCCGGATCTTGCACGCGTACTTGGCCTCTCAACGGGAGCGGCGCCCGCCGGTGCTTGCTTGGTGATGACGCACGTGTCACAAAGCGCCCGATGTGCTTGATCATACTCGTACTCATGCAAAGCACTTTTGTCATGCGACCCAACTTGGTCGTCATGTTAGACTTCTTTTCTTCTTCTTCTTCCTCACATGCCACGCATGCTTTTGATCTTAATAATCGCTTTGTGATTTGTGGACCTCTCTGCACCGAGAGCATCTACGGGCTCAAATACTACCTTGTGATGGTTGATGATTTCTCTCATTACTCTTAGACTTTCCGTTGCGTGCTAAGTGCGAGGCGTTTCCCACCCTCCTCCACTTCTTTGTGTGGGTGTCCACATTTCGGCCGGCCTCTTTGTGACAACGGGCGTGAGTTCGATAACCACACCTCTCGCTCTTTCTTCCTCTCGCGGTGTTGATTGCGCATGTCTTGCCGTACACTTCTTCCCGAGCGGCACGGCCGAGTGCATGGTTCGTACCACGAGCGATACTATCGCACTCTCCTTCTTCAGGCCTCTCGCCCCTATGTTTCGGCCCCCCCGACTTGGTGAGAATGTCGGCCGGTGATCTGCCGTGGGGATGTAGATGCTTTGATGCTTCCATCTTCCAAACATTCCCCGATGGAGTGGAACTTGGTCCGATGTGCTTGCTCTGTCATGGAAGACCGGGTTCTTGGCGATGCAAGAGCGGACTTGTTGTCCACTCTGGCTCCACAACCTCCACACCTACGCCCGGGGCTCCCGAGCAACCTTGGCGGCCACAATGGTGGCGGCAACATACTCGCCTCGCTTGACAGCGGCGCCACCGTCTTACGCTTGATGGATTGCCGCCAGATCAAGCAACCCAGGGGGAAGAACATGGTTCCACTAGTGCTCTGGCCGGTGTCCACGTCGCCCGGCAAGGTCATCGCCCGATAGCCAATGAAGCGGGCGGAATCCGGCGCTCTTTTGTAGTGGGCCCGAACTCCGGCGTCCCATCCACGCACGGAGCACACGCTTCACCGCCGGCGGGTGCTGCGCCGTGGGCCGCTCCATGAACCGGCTCGGATAGCCGGCGGTGAACGCCGGTCCGGCGGGTGTGCACAAGCTACCGCGAGGGCTTCCCATCAACCGTCGATACATCGTCGCATCCACCTCCTCGCCGTGCTTTCCTTTGCCGAGCTTGATCTTCTCCTCCATCGGGGGGTGGCTGCTGGATTGCAGTCCACCATGTCTCCCAGCTCGAGAACCCGCCGCGCGTAATTGGCCTAGCACGGTGTGATGCCCTTGGCATCTGGGCGGACCTCGGCCCGAGGTAGTAGCGAGTAGGCCGAGGTCACTCATCTCGAGCGATCCTTCATGGCGGCCTTGAAGCTCTCCACCTCCCTCCAATCGGGCGCCGGTGATGATCGGTCGTCGACATAGACACCCGATCGGCGAGTTTTCCAGCTGCCCCGCCGAAGACCGCTGCGGCCTCATGAGCGCTCGGCCGGAAGCCCATCCGCGTGAGTGGCGTCCAACTTCGTTCTAGGGGCGCGGCCCCTGCCGCGCCCCGCTGGCGCCTTCTTCAGGCGGTACACCTTCCCTTCTTCTCCGGTGACTACGAAGCCCGGCGGCTGCCGCACGTACACCTCCTCCTTGAGATCGCCATTGAGGAAGGCGGACTTGACGTCCATGTGGTGGACCTTCCACCCTTCTCGCACCGCCCAAGCGTGACGAGCATCCGCACGAACTCCATCTCGCCGCCGGCGCGCGAGCAGCGTCTTCGTAGTCGACCCCTTCTTGCTACAGGAATCGCGCCACCAAAGATCGCCTTGTGCTTGGTGACCACCCCGTTCTCGTCCTTCTTGAGATTCAAGACCCACTTGACGAGATCGGGCGGTGTGTTGGAATTAATTTATTTTCTTGAGATGGAAAAAGATTAAAATTGATTAAAGGATGCTAAACACTAGTTGTTTCTTGAAGCTTCTAGCAATGTCAAGTAAGAGGTTGGAAAGATGCAAGTCAAAAGCAAATTGAGTTTAGCAAAAGGAAGTAGTAAAATAGAAATTGACTATTAGCTAGCATTTTGTAACAATGAGTTGTATATGAATGTCGATTACTTTTAGCAATGGCAGCTCTTTGTAGCAAACCGACCCAATGCTCTATATAAGGACATGTTGAGCTCCTTTGTAAGCCAAGCTAGGAAGTTAGCAAAATTAGATTGGAAAGGTGACTAGCTTCGGATAGCCTAGAGCTGTATGAATAGAAGCTAGTTAGGAACCTAGAAAGTGTTGTGCTAGCTTCGGATAGCCTCGAATTTGTATGTATGTTTGAGAAGAGATAATAAAGCTATAGAGCTTCTTTGCCACCATATTCAGAGTTCAGCCGACTATTTGAAACAAGAGCGATCTTTGTGTGTGGGTGGGTTTAGAGAGCTCGGCTCATCTTCAACCTTGGGACAAGGGAGAAGAGAGCGAGAGGTGAGCTGATTACTCACCAAGTTGCGTCCGGCCAGCCTAACAAGTGGTATCGGAGCCGTACAACGCCGTCGCAACCCAAGCGGCTAAGCGATGGCGGGCGGTGATGATTCCCCAACATCCGGTGGCAATAACATGGCCTCGGGGTCTTCGAAGGAGGTGGTGATCCGGACGGTGCGGGAGGGCGGGGCGGGAGGCGCCGTAGCTCACCCGCACCAACCACGGTGAGTGGTCGGTGCCGATGAAGTGGAAGCTCAGGCCGCGCTCGGACTGGGGAAAAGGGCACCGACAACGAGGACGGCGAGGTCTTGGCCATGGAGGCCCCTGCTCGCCCACGCCGTCGGAATTCCACGAAGCCATCGGGGCAAGGATACGGTGAAAGAGGCATGGGACATGCTCGCGTTGTTCAAGATCGGCTCGGATCGAGCCAAGAGGGCGCGGCGCGGCGCCCTACGGAAAGACTTTGGCGACATCAAGTTCCGCCACGGCGAGACCGTGGAGGAGTTCGCGCCTCGTCTCCGGTCCCCTGGTGAGTCGGTGGCGGCGTTTGGGGAAGAAGGTGGACGAGGAAGACGTCGCATGCAAGTCGCTCTCGCCGCGCCCCAGTCTACATACGGCGGATGGCCCTCACCATCGAGACCACGTTGGACTGGACAAGGTCTCGCTAGAGGGCGTGGTTGGGCGACTCCGGCTATCGGAAGGGCGGCTCGACACGCCGCTCTCAAGGCGGAGAATGGCAGCGGCAAGTTCTTCTTGTCGAGGAGGAGTGGACCGCAAGATGAAGGAAAAGAGGCGGTGCGGGGCGGGGCTCCTCCGGCTGCGGCGGCGATGTCAAGCGCCACGGCAAGGCCCCAGAATATTGAGCAAGATCAAGATAGAAGTGGTACGAGAAAATTCAGAGTTATGGTGTGATGTTTGTGAAAAAAGCCAATCATTCTGAGAGAGATGTTGGAAAACAAAAATTTGCAATAAATGCAAGAAAAAGGGCCATATTGCAAGATATTGTAGATCTCAAGAAGATAAGGAGAAAAGGCATACTTCATGGAGAAGGGCGTGATGATGATGAGCCTACACTCCTTGCAATGTTAGTATGTGAACTTCCTCAGGATGCAGAGAGTAAGTCTGGGTTTCTAGTACTCAATGATGAGAAGGTTGCGCCAACACTATGCATTGAAGAAAAAGCATTAGAGTCCAATGTATGGTATCTTGATAATGGTGCGAGTAATCATATGACAGGTCAACATTCAAACTTTGTAGACCTGGATGAAAGCATCAATGGGCATGTCAAGTTCGGTGATGGATCGATGGTACAGATCAAGGGAAAGGGCTGTATCTTGCTCCAGTGCAAAAATGGCGAACAACGGCTTCTAAATGAGGTATATTATGTACCTAAGTTGTGCCGTAATATAATTAGTCTTGGTCATTTGTCGAAGGCGGGCAACAAAATTGTTTTTTAGATGGAGACTTGTTGTATGTTCGTGAAAGAAACGGAAAGCTACTAATGAAGGTCCGACGAACACCGGACAGGCTTTACAAGATTGAGTTGCAAATTAGCGGAAGCAACAATCTAGAAAAGAATGTTGCAATAATGGAATACAAGGAGAAAGGTTTATCTCCCAGACAAAATGGGCTGAGTTCCAGTATGAACTCATGTTTATGTTCAGATTTAAGTTCTAAAAGGAAATTGGTACCCTTAGCTCTAATGAGTGTCAGGAGTAAGGGGAGTTTGATGAGTTGAGAAATCAAGCTGTGAAAGAAGTTGTAAAACACAGAGTAAGATATATGGGACGAGAAGAACCTTAGGGTGAAAAAGAGAAAAATTTCGAGGCCAAAAGTTTGGAGGCCATTTCACAAAGCAAGATACACAAGAAACTCATGGAGTCATGAAGAGAAAAATTTGGAGACCAAAACAAATTTTCAATGTTCTGAGAAGAAAAATTGCATGCAAATTCATGCGGTGAGAAGAACAAAGGAAAATGTGCGATTGGAGAAGGAAAAATTGCTGCAAAAAAGACAAGATATCTCAAGAAAACAAATTAAGGGGAGAATGTTGGAATTAATTTATTTTCTTGAGATGGAAAAAGATTAAAATTGATTAAAGGATGCTAAACACTAGTTGTTTCTTGAAGCTTCTAGCAATGTCAAGTAAGATTTGGAGAGATGCAAGTCAAAAGCAAATTGAGTTTAGCAAAAGGAAGAAGTAGTAAAATAGAAATTGACTATTAGCTAGCATTTTGTAACAATGAGCTGTATATGAATGTCGGTACTGTAGCAATGGCGGCTACTGTAGCAAACCGGCCCAATGCTCTATATAAGGACATGTTGAGCTCCTTTGTAAGTCAAGCTAGGAAGTTAGCAAAATTAGATTGGAAAGGTCCTAGAAAGTGTTGTGCTAGCTTGAGATAGCCTCGATTTGTATGTATATGTTTGAGAAGAGATAATAAAGCTATAGAGCTCATTGCCTCAAACTTTCGGCCAACATTAGACGTTGAGTTCAGCCCAAAAATTTTGAACCGAACCTAAGAAGTGTGAGAGAGAGAAGAGAGGGAAAAGAGCTCTGCTCTTCTTCTACTGGACGGGGAGGAGGGAGAGAGCAGCCGGTGAGCAGGTTGCTCACCTTAGTTCTTTGGTCGGCGACCGAGGTCCTCGCCGCCTCCCACTGCAGGTGGCCCTTGGCCTCCGCATGGTTGGCCGGCTCCCGGCGTGCGTGAGGTGGAGGCTGGGCGAACGGCCGCTCTGCCCGACCCGGTGGCGGCGCATCCCGATGATGTTCGTCACCGTGCGGTAGCGGAGGGCTCGTCGCCCGTAGAAAGCGTCGGCCGCTCCTCGTCGTTCTTGGCCGGCGGCGTAGCCCGGCTCGGCCGAGGGCGCGAAGGAAGCCGCCATTCGGCGTGGTTGGGGGCGTGCGGGGAAAGGGCTCTACTCCTCCTCTACCGCGGTACTTCTGCTCCCGGGCGGAGCGAGGGGATGGTGGAGGCGGCGCATCGTGGTCGTAGTAGAGCTTGATGACGGCGTCCGCGCTCCCCCGATCCGGTGTCCACCGGCTCTTCGATGGCGAACTCCTCGTCGCCACGGGTGCTCACCTCCTTCCTTGGCCGGTCCACCGCGGCTCGTCGAAGGCGATCCGCGAGGCAGCGCCAAGCGGCTGGGGTGTATGCGGTCGAGGACGCGGTAGGCCTTGGCGCCGTCCGCGTGCCGATGAACATGTCCCGGACGGTTGCGGTCGTCCGGCTTCTTCGGCTCACGACAAGTCGCCGCGAAGGCCACGCAGCGGCGAGCGTGCGCGGTGCCCCCTGCGGTTCCTTGCCGTGCCACGCCTCATACGGCGTCATGCCCTACAAAAGCGCCTTGGTCGGACGGCGGTGACCCGCGGCCTCGCGAAGCGCCGGCGTGACTCCTATGCCTCAGGCGGCGCGGGCCATGGCGGCCCGCGGTGCAGTTACGGCTCCCACGGCGCCGTTCCTGGCTGCGGCGAGTGTGGGCGCTATAGTGGCGCTGGATCCCCTCCTCGCTAGCGATGGCGGTGAACTCACCGGCGGTGAACTCCCGCCGTTGATCCGTGCGTGGCGCGGCGCGGCTTTCTTGCCTCTCGCCTACGCTTTCGCGCTGCAAAGTTTTGATGGCGTCGCGGCCATGTCGCCGGCGTTAGGAACGCCACCCACATGTACCGCATGGCGTCGTCGACCAGCGAGGAAATAGCGCCGGTCGCCCGGCGTGATCGGCCAGCGGGGACCGGCTCGGATCCACGCACGTGGTACTTGGCTGCGGCGAGGAAGAGCGCGCGCCGGTGCTTGGTGATGGCGCGACGCGTGTCCGCGAAGCGCCCGGCGTGCTTGATCGCCGGCGGCCGCGGCGCCATGTCCCTCTTGGGCAGCCTCGGCGGGGCATCAAAGTGCAGGTGGCCATACCTTTCATGCGGTGCCATGCCTCATCATCCTTGCGCGGTGAGCGGCTTGGTGTTGTCCAAGCGCGGGATGTAGAGCCGGTTGGCGCCGCCGAACCTTGGCGACGGGCCGCCCAACCCGGTCCCAAATCGCAACAAGCCGTTCTTGATCTCCTCCTCCGCGCGGTGGCGGTGAACTCACCGGCGGTGAACTCCGCCCGTTGTCCGTGCGTAGCGTGCGCGGCTTTCTTGCCACTCTACGCCTGCTTTCGCGCTGCGAGAGTTTTGATGGCGTCAACGGCCATGTCGCCGGCGTTAGGAACGCCACCCACATGTACCGCATGGCGTCGTCGACGGCCGAGGCCGCGCGCCGGTCGCCGGCGTGTCGGCCCAGGGACCCGGCTCAGCGGATCTGCGGCGTGGTACTTGGCTCGCGCGGCGGGAAAGCGTAGCGCCCGGTGCTGGTGATGACGCACGTGTCCGCGTAAGCGCCCGGCGTGATTGATCGCCCCGTGGCCGCGCGCCATGTCCCTCTTGGGCAGCCTCGGCGGGGGCATCAAAGTGCGGGTGGCCATACCTTTCATGCGGTGCCATGCCTCATCATCCTTTGGCGGCGGCGGAGAGCGGCTTGGTGTTGTCAAGCGCGGGATGTAGAGGCGGTTGGCGCCGCCTTGACCTTGGCGGGCCGCCCAACCCGGTCCCAAATCGCAACAAACCATTCTTGATCTCCCCCCCGCGATCCTCCTTCATCGGTGCCCCCGGACTCATGATCGAGTTCGGGAGCGCGGGATGTAATACACCCTCTGTGCTCACCGCTCTTGGCCTCGAAGATGATGGACCCGACGCCATGGATCTCCACCTTGAGTCGTCGCCCGAACCTCACCGTGCCTCGGCCGTCATGTCGGTCGGTGAAGAGCTCGCGCCCCCGGTCATGTGATGAGTTGCGCCGGTGTCCGGTACCATCCGTCCATCTCGGCGGCGGCAAGCTCGGTGTGGAGGTAACCCGTGGCCTTGGGCTCGCGGATGTCTGCGGCGCCAATTTGGCATAGAAGGAGGAGGCTTGAGCCCTTTGCCACAACATGATCAACTTGAGTGCCAAGGCAACCCTACTTTGCATAAAGTAAATGCGGGGAAAGTAAGATACAAGTGCTAGTGATAGGGATTAACCAGCGTCGGAGTTCGATTTGCCTGCGTGCGAGAGGAAGGTATGGTGCGCCACCACCGCACCGTACACGCGTATGAGAATGACATGGTGCGCAGGCACAACCAAACTATGGTCGGCATGGCAAGGTCGATGATGAAGGCCAAAAAGATGTAGGTGGAGTTACGGGAGAAGCGGTGGACGCTCACCAAGGCCCTAAAGGGCAAGACACCATTCGAGGGGTTAGCGTGGGCCGCAAGCCAAATGTCGGCTGCGTTGGTCATGTTAAGAACATGAAGCCCCACCCCACCTCGGCAAATTTGGAAGATAGAAGCACACCCATGGTGTTGTTAGGCCACGAGGGCGGTGGCAAGGCCTATCGGCTCTATGATCCCAAAAGAGGCAAGGTGGTGATCTCCGGGGATGTGGTGTTCGATGAGATGGTAGCAGCTTGGGACCTTCCCTCAAGCTTGAGGGAAGCTCTGGCATCAACAACACATTTGCCATCGATTAGCTAGTGATCCAAGGAGGTGATCTTGGACTGACAAGCTCTTTGCTACAGCGGCCCGGAGAGGAGAGCAGTATTCACCGGCAGCGGCGCGTTCATCTCCACCAAACTCCTGGCTGCGGCAAGATAGGGGATACCTCCGGCGGCGCATGTTGAGTTCGCCTCTCCAAGAAACATCTCGAGTTCATGGACATGTTCCATGGCGGCGAGGAGGTCAATTCGTCGGGTGGGCGTCATCGTCGAAGAACTAGATGTACTGGATTGGCCAACCACTGCGTGATGATCTTTGGTAGTTGCTCATGGCGTAGAGCAATCAACGGCGTTCGCGGTGGCGGAACGAGGATGCCAACTAAAGGCGGGCTATCTTTGGAGGAGATGCGGTCCATTGAGGACAACGGCACGTGGGAGCTTGTCGATCCGCCCGATAGGATGCCGGTCGATTGGCCTCAAGTGGGTCTACAAGGTGAAGCGGGATGAGCATGGTGCCATTGTCTACAAGGCCCGACTTGTTGCCTATGGCTCGTGCGGCGTGAGGGCATCGACTTCAAGGAAATCTTTGCTCGGTGGGCGCAAATGGAGTCCGTTCGCTTGTTGTTGGCCATGGTAGCGATGAAGGGCGGTGCGTTCATCACACGGGCGTCAAATCAACCTTCCTCAACGGCGGCCGAGCGAAGGCGGTCTTCGTCAAGCAAGCTCTAGGCTTCGCCAGCGAAGGGAGAAGAGCACAAGGTTTGTCGTATGGGCTGAGGCGGGCACCACGGGCATGGAACGCCAAGCTCGATGCCCACCGAGCGCACTTGGGTTTCGCTGCAAAATAGCACGAGCTCTACACGCGGCGATGGGGAATGAGGAGCGCGTCGCGGAGGACATTGACGGCTTCATACGTAGAAGTTGCTGGAAGCACGGTGGCGTGGCTAATTGCAAGCCGTGCGTGACTCCGATGGAGGAGCGACCAAAGCTAAGCAAGCACAACACCGCTACGAAGAAGGTGGACTTGACGCGCTACGGAGCATCGGCGGCGGGCTGCGCTACCTCACACATACCCAGCCCGGACATTGCGTTCGCGGTTGGGTGCGTCGGCCGTTTCATGTTGGCCCGTGTGAAGACCCTGGATAGTAGTGAAGAGAAGAGGCTGCGCTACGCTACGTCAAGGGGTCGCTTGATCAAGCGATCATATTCCCCTAGCGAGGTGGCAAAGGTGGGCTGAGGCTCACGACATTGTCGACATGTGAGGCGGGTATGTTGCAGCAGCCCACGGTGAGGAAGCTCATGCATCAGCCCCGATTGTGGAGAATCAGCTCACCATCGCCCTTGCAAAGAATCCAGTCCTCCACAACCGCAGCAAGCCTATCAACGCTTCGTTTTCACTTCATCGTGGATCGTGTCGATGGAGGATAGATTTTTACGGAGTTTGTCGAAACCAAATGACAGCTCGCGAGACAACCTCACCAAGCCACTCGGCAGTCTTCGGTCATGGAGCTAAGGACCAAGATTGGAATGGTGGAAATCAAGCTAGAGCAACAAGATTAAGGGAAGAATTGTCGAATAATTTGTTGCTAGTCAGTCTGCAACTGCGACAAATCTTTAGGTCAAGGCTGCAGCTTGGTGACCAGGAATGTGAAAGCTGTAGAGCAGCCAAGCTGTAGTGGGAAGACTTGACAAGGAGTAGTGGGGACATGTCCATTGGCTAACAAGTATTGCAGGCTTATCCTGCATCTAGGACAGTAGATTTTGACTGCACTATAGCAACACACCTTCTCTGGTTGCAGTTCATACACAAACTGAACCTACCCCTCTTGTGTATTTAAGAGCACCCCTGGTAATGTAATTTTCAGTTCAGTTGCCACAACCAAAGAGCAGAGCCTTGGCCAACGCTGGAGCTTCTGCTGTGTGTGTACTGAGCTCAACCCCTTCCTCTACCTCTAGCCATAGTGAGGGTGTGTACAGGGGTGCTCTTAAATGGGCTACTCGAGAACTTTATGGTAGCCTAAAGAGATAATGGATGAAGAAGTAGCTGAGAGGAAGGCCATTGATATACCTGACGAACTGGATTTGCAACACAGTTGTCGAGGAAAAGGTAGTGTATCGTTGAGTAGCCATAGAGAGCCAGCAGGCAACAGCTAACAGAGTGCATATTTTGAAGGGTGTCACTTGCATCTATAGATATAGGCTCTATATTCCAGGGCGTAAGTTTATGCTTAGTAATATATTTTACCAATTTAGCAAACAGACCTTAATAAAAAATAAAAAACAAATCAATTTGTGAAGCATATTCATCGGATGATACTAATCAATTTTTTAGAAATGTATTGTTCTATCAACCTGATTAACTCCATAAATCATGGAATGACGATCATTTAGAAAATTTACCTTTTCTCTGGGTTTGACCTTAGTGACGACCTGAAGCATGGAAAAAACCTCAAAATTAAAACTGCATATTGCATATCTCAGTAAGGACTCAAAATTAAAACTGCATATTGCATATCTCAGTAAGGACCTGCAACAGGAAAAGTGCAACATAATATTAAAGGGATTAAACTGGATGGACAAGATGCCAAAATGAATTAGGAGCGGTCTAACCTTTTCGTAGGCAATATCACAAGCACATGGTGTGCTATGCCACCTGATCTGCCTGAAAGATTAAAGTCACCTTTACTGAGCTCTGCACTTGACATGCCAAATAATTGCTCAAATGGTTGCTTAGCCCAAAGGGATCTAGCACTTGGGCTCATGTTCGACTGTGCTGAGAAGATATCACTCTGGAGCTTAGGAGGTGGCAGCTCGTCAAATGCTAATGCAGCAGCAGGCCTGGCTGTTGAGTTTGCGTATTGAGATCTTTCTGATGCCAGCCTGCTAAGGTATGACTGGGATCCAATGGCACCACCCAACTTTGCTTCATTCAACAGTGCAGCTCTACTTGCAGCGATTATTCCAGACATATCAGGTGAGCTGTGGTACTTTTTTGAGTAAGCAGGCGAACCAGCATTTTCACTCCCATCAACAGTGGAAGGATCATAATACAATCTTTCAGGCATCATTGAGCCTACGCGGGATGTTGCAGGAATCTGTTAAGGAGTAGCACCAAGTGAAGCAAGCAGATTATGATTACGAGCATTCATCATGGAATAAACATAGGTTGGCACAGCAGACACGGATGATTTTGGAAGCCGCTGTGGGTCCAGTGGCATGCTAGAGTTAGGGTTTCGGCTGGCATTCATCTGTTTCAAGTAAGATGTGAGTTAGGGAAGATGTTAAGTGGCATTCATCTGTTTCAAGTAAGATGTGAGTTGGTACCCATGAATTGTTGCAGGTTGGTAGAACTGATTGTTATCTGAATAAGATGGCGCACTAAAATTTGAGTATAATCTAGCACTTTGCTCAAGTAGGCTGTTGCTTGAGCCGTGGAGCTGTGTGTTTGGTAGCTGCATACCCTAAGACCAGGTTGACAATCCCATGTTCGGTCCCCTTTGAAGCCCATATGCAAGTTCCAAGTTTGATGTCTCATTCTTAGGGGACATTAGGTCCACTGAGCTTGACAAAAAAAGCTGCCCCCCCGCATTGAGTCTCTCACAAGTGGGCTCTTGGGTATTTCAACAGCTTGCTTATCCGCTCTTACAGCTGTGCTAGGTGTTCTAAGGTCTATCCCAAGCAAGATACCAAACTTTTTTGTGCTAGCTTCTTGAGTGAGCTTACCATGGTAATCAAATAGATGCCCCCAGAACTCATCAAGAGTAGCAGCTAGCTGCCTCCTTGCTGCACAGCCCAAACCGGATAACCTCGAGAGACACAATTGACTTCTCAGACTCCAAAGCATGCATATCTTCCTTATCCTTGCATGAGAAAACATCTGTTTCTACTAAAGCATCTCTTTCAGTTGTGATCCCTGACACTTTCTACTGTGCTTTCCTCTATCATAGTAGAAGTAGGAACCTTCTCCAAAGGCTCCGGCCAGTTGACTGCAACAACTGATTTTGACTCCTCACGAGTAAATGACGGGGAGGCGCGGGTTTCAGGAGCAGTTGATGCATAAGCAGTAGACTGTTGAGAGTCGTGATCAGATTCTGCGGCAGTGTCAGAAGTATCAATATAGTCCATGTCCAGTTCTGGATGGCTGTCAGGCACATCCATGGGAGAAGGGCCAACATCTGATCTCTGATCTTCCTCATATGTAACATTGTCCACCTTAACATCTTCCCTTTCTTGAGGAGTATTCAAGAGTTCTCTCTGAGAATGCACAGACCATTCATGGGATTCAGCTTCATGACTTCCAGAATCCAGATCTCAATGGCGTAACAGCCAGGTACAGTGAAAAAGCCACAGATACACATGCAACTAAGGCTATCCGCACTCGTCATACTTTAGATTCCTCCTCTAAAAGGAATATTCCGTCGTAGTCATCGAAATTCCACCTTTTATATCCAGTTTTCCTGCACCCATACATACTCCAGTTCACGTACTCTACCATCTACCACATATGTGGGCCCACTTGTCATACTCAATTCTCTCTCTCCTGTTCATTCTTCCCCACCCACGCCTTTCCTCTCTCTCTCCAAGCACGGTCTTGGACATGGCCGACGCCTCTCCCCATGGCCGCCGCCTCCTCCTCCACCTCGCCCAAGCCGCCCCGAACCAGCAAGGCTCGCGCGCACAGCCGCGGCGGCCCCCGCGCCGGCGCCGCTTCCTCCCTCTCCAGCGTGGCGGCGGACGGGCCCCTCGAGCTCCGGCGAGGCTCGGCCGCGGTAGCCCAGCGCCCGGCGTCGGGGCCTTCCTCCCCTCTCGGCGTGGGCTGCGGGTGGGGCCCCGAGCTCCGCGGGCTCGCCCCACTCGGCTGCCCGCAGTCGCGCGCGGTGCCCGCTTCCTCCCTCTCCAAGCGTGGCGGCGGGCGGGCCCCGAGCTCCGCGGGCTCGGCAGCGGCATCCCCAGCGCCCGGCCGCCGGCGGCCTTCCTCCCTCTTCCGGCGTGTGGCTGCGGCGGGGCCCGAGCTCCGGCAGGCTCGCCCCGCTCGGCTGCGGCAGCCCGCGCCCGGCGGCCTTCCGCCCTCTCCGAAGCGGCGGGCGACCACGAGCTCCTGTCCACGGGCTGGTTGCGGGCCCCACGCATCACGTCTTCGCACCCCAGGGCGTCCGCGATTGCGCTGCAAATAACGAGCGGGCGGCTTCAGCGCTCCTTTCGCGTACCGGTGCAGCGATTTCATACGGGACTTGGTACTCCAGTATGTGCATAAAGTATGTGGTGCAGATAGTCTAAAAGGAAAAACGTATAAAGGGAGCACCACAGGGCTTCCTGTATATCCTTTCAGATTGTTCACCCAGCCACTGTCACCAAATGCAAGAAAAACCAGTATCTCCAGATGCAAAAGACACTCTATGGGCTCCCATTATTGATCTTGATGAGGCAACACGAAAAAGTGGGATGACTGAAGATGGAAGGAGCATGGCCTGGATAATCTGGCATATAATTAATAATTGGTATATCCCTTCAGCTCCTGCAACTTTTCGCCCAGTACAGAGTAGGAACTATGGCAAAAACCTTCAGTAGGAGATGATGTCCAGAAAAGAGGAAGGTTTATACCAAATAAATGCTGTGAAATCACTTGGCTACCGATAGAAGATGTCAGTGAGATGATGTTGCTGGAGAAGAGAAGAACCACTAAAAATATAGTTGGTGCCTACCAATATCTGCAAAGTACTCAAAGTTCAGTTTTCTATAGCGGAATAGGATTGCTTCCCAAATAAAATTTTTAGAAGATACTTAGCAAAAGCAGAGTGAACAAGTAGGAAGCTTAGGTGCTTACTTGATTCATTAACTCTACGACATCTTGGAAGGTAATGAGAAGAGTATTAGTGGATTCCTCTGCTGCAAAGTTCATTAGAACATAGTTCACCATAAAGATTCCAGTAAAAATGAACGATATTGAAAAAAGATGGTCGTGAAATAAGGCGCCAAGTCCAACTGCAGATGATTTTTTCTGACCCTGCAAATACAATGTTCCTTGATTAAGAATATGCACAGAAGCTGAAGACAATATAGCAAAAACAAACTACCGCAAGTGCGCAAACTGTCACTGCTTCATTTTTTGCACATGTCAATATTATCCACTGAGCATGACATGAAAACTTAGAAATGGTACAACTTTGATGTTTTGTAATACGCTACAAACCCAAACATAAGATGCAAAATTTCATGACCTAACAAATTTCCAAAAGCTGAGCACAATGTGTACAGATGAACAAATTGTGGAGCCTATAGTGAAAACTTAGGAAGTTATGCAAACAATCGAAACATGATTAATTACATCTTGTTTTATTTCGATGCAGTGCACCAACAATTCATCAAATTAATAAAGGAAATAAATATAGTTTACAAGTTGTGCACACATTATTCAGCTGGCATGAGCAGAAGTTCAATATAATGATGATCATGTTGCTGCTCTTAGGAGTTAGAACTCCTATAGACAACAAGCCAAAATTGAAATACATGTAAATGTATGGTTTGAACTATTTCTGGCAAGCCACTGTTCACTAAATTTTAAGTCCAAGTGCACTAATCAAACAATTTACCTGGACAACTGATGAATGAATGTAGAAGTTGTGTGCCATTATGTTTGCACCAAGAAGCGCCATCAAACAGTAAGCACTCTCACCACTGATCTTGGGGCTGGCTAACCAATAAGCCAAGCACATAACTAAGAAGTGCAAATCCTGCTATGCAGGCATTTACTATCCCTTCCATCTTCTTTCCCTAGAGCAGACATAAAGGGTAAGTAACTAGCGAACATGAAGTCACATTAGTGTATCAGTGTTTGTGCAAGTATCCTTATTGAAGCAGTAATCTTACCAGGTGGGATATAGCATATGGTAGCAGATTAGGCACCACTGTTGCAAAGCATATCCCTGTGATGAGATCATCATATTCAAACAGGAGTTTGTATCCGAGTGCTATGCCAAAAATCTGAAAATTCCAGATATTGCCATCAGAATCTAGCATGTCAGAACTACTCTATGTAACATTGCCTTACAGGATGAGAATTCACAGATTAAACATCAAAAGATATGAGAGACATCCAAGGAAGTGTGAAAATACCATAGTCAGCTCTGATGTTAACAGGGACAATCCAGCTTGAACACCCAGGAAAATACATGTTGGCTGGCTGTACTCTTGATGGCATATCTTTGTTCCATGTGAAGGCATGAAAGAGTTAGCAACTTCAAAGGAATATCATGAACAAGTAAGATGCGAAAAAGATATATTTTCCTCCAAAAAGAAGCCCTTCTACATCCAGTAGTATTATAATTGAACTATAGATAGATGGAAAAGAATTATTTTATTATAATTGAACTACAGATAGATGGAAAAGCATTATTTAACAAGGCAAGTAAATTGATGCATTTTGTTTATCAACAATTTGCATAAATGGTATATTTTTGTATGTACTTTCCCTACTCCCTAGTCTTCTCAGTCCCTTCAGGTGCAACTCAATATCAACCACCATATAGTGTTGTGAAATGAAAACAAACATTTACTGAACTAAATCTCAGAAGAAGGCCAGCAAAACCAATGAACAACATCGGTAAACCGATACCTCTGCAAGATTCTTCCCTGTGACAGTGCCAATGCAAGCAGTGAAGTTGAAAAGGAGAGCCAGCAACACCAGGTCGAATCCAAAACGAGAACCAGCTTCAACTGCTGCCACCCACTTCCCGAGATCAATGTACCCCATTGAAATCAGGAGTGCTGGTCCAAGGGCGTGGAAAAACTTAGGCATACCACCCCTTGACTCCATAAATCCCATGCTCTGTTGAACATCCGTGGCATCCATGGTATGGAGAAAAAAGAGTCCTGTGCAGCCGCAGATCAGTAGGAAACCGTACCAGTAAATAGAGAAGCAAACAGTAGCCAACCTATAGTCTCTCAAACAATCCTGCTATTATTCATACAACATCTGATCAAACCCCCAAAGCGACACCACCGATCCAATCATCCGCATAGGAACAATCTGCTAGAATAGGATAATTGGATTTCTCAATTAGAGCTAACCCTAGAAGGGTAGTCATATAGTGGCATACATGGGCCTCATGGGCCTAGCCTCATGGGCCTAATACTCATACTCCAACACCCCTAGCGATGCGAACTACCGTCGCGGCGGAGTTTGCGGCCCGGACACGAAAAGAAGTACAACACAGGAGCCCCCACGACGCAACTAGCCACGGGTGATGTTGAGGTCGAGCGAAACTTCGGTGAAGGTCGAGGATGGGAGACCCTTGGTGAAGATGTCGGCGGCGGGAGGTGGTCGGGACATGCGGGACCCGAACCGCCAATGGCGACCGATCACGGACAAAGTGTAGATCGATCTCCACATGCTTGGTCCTCCGGTGCTGCACGGGGTTAGTGGAGGTATACGGCGCCGACGTTGTCGCAGAGACCGGCGTGGTCTGGAGAGAGGGCGTGGAGCTCGGCGAGGAGCTGCCGGAGCCGGGAAGCCTCGCCCCACGCCGTTAGCAACGGCGGTACTCCGCCTCAAGATCGGAGCGGGAGACGACCGGCCCGACGCTGGTGACCCGGGACACCAAGTTGCCACCAAGGAAGACGGCGTAGCGAGGGGTGGACGCCGAGTGTCGGGACACCCGGCCCAGTCAGCGTCAGTGTACACCACCAGCTCGGTGGAGGGAGACCGGTGAAGCGGAACCCGTAGTCAACGGTGCCGGCGAGGTAGCGGAGGAGGCGCTTGAGAGCGGATGCGGTGGGGCTCTCGAGGATCATGCATGTAGAGGCAAATCTGGCCGTGACGGCGTAGGTGATGTCCGGTCACGGTGAAGGTAAGATGCGAAGTGCACCCGCGAGACTCGGTACTCGGGGTGCGCCCACGGGATCGCCCTCGACCTCGACGACTTTGCCCGTGTATCAACCGGAGTGGAGCAAGGCTTGCGACCCGTCATCCCTGCTCGCTCGAGGATATCAAGAGTGTACTGCGGTGGTGAAGAAGAAGTCCGGTGGGACGAGGCTCAACATGATGACCCGAGAGAAAATGGTGGAGCATGCCCGGATCCTTCAAAGGAAACTCTGGTGAAGAGCGGCGATGATGCGGTGTAGTAGTGAAGGACCGGAGGTCGTGAGGACAATGTCATCAACATAAAGCAGCAGTACGCCAGCCTCGGCTCCATGGTGGTAGATAAACGAGGGGACGATCCGATTTGGCCTCCACAAAACCCGGTGACACCAAGAAGGCTGCAATCCGAGAGTGCCACGCCCGAGGGGGCCTGCTTGAGGCCGTAAAGAGACTTGTTGAGTCGGGCAGACCATGTCGGGACGAGAAGAGTCGACAAACCCGCCGGCCGACCGTGATGGGCGTCTCGGTAAGGCCGCCATGCGGGAAGGCATTCTTGACATCCGGTGATGTACCGGCGGGGAGCGAGCAAGAGCCGGTGAGAGCACCGTGACGGACGGTGGCGGCTTCACCACCGGGTGAAGGTCTCATCATAGTCAACTCCGGGCGGCGAGTAAACCCGCGGCGAAGAACCCCCGAGCCTTGTACCGCTCGGTACCATCGCGCCCGCCGCTTTGTGTGTCCGGATCCACTTGCCGGTGGCGGCGTTGGAGCGGGGCGGGCGGGGCACCAGATCCCAAGTCGATTGGCGAGGAGAGCCGCGTACTCCTCTTCCATTGCACGGCGCCGGTGAGGGTCGGGACAGGGCAGCGAAGCGGAAGATGGTACCCGGGGACACTGCGAGTCGCGCCGGGCATCGCCGCAAGAGCCGGGGACGCGGAGTACCCGCCGGCGTGCCGCGTCACCATCGGGTGAACATGACGCTGGTGTGCGGTGAAGCAACGGCGGGTGGTACACGGCGACACGGCGCGTGCGGCCGAGGGGACGCGGGGCGAGAGGTGTAGCCGGTGGTGAGGAGGCCACCCGGTGGTGTCGATGTCGTCGGTGAAGAAGACACCACCGGTGGTGACCGTGGAGCCGCGAGACGAAGGAGAGGCCAGCCCGGTGGGGCGGGTGGCGCGACCATTGGAACCCGGTATTGGTAGGTCAAGAGCGGCTCGGCCGAAAGCGACCGGGGTGCAACGATGCACTATTTGGGCGCCGCGATCCGGAGGAGCGTACACCGGTGTCCCTTGGCCCAGCGGCTTGGGGCCGCCGGAGGGTGAGACCACGGACCCGCACAAGGTGCGGAGTCGTTGATACCGGGGCGGCGAGCGGGACATGGTGAAGGAGGGCTGCGGAAACAATAAAGGTGGCTCGGCCACCGGTCGGCCAGGACACATCTCAAAGAGGTTGAGGTCGGGAGAAGAAGCCGGGGTGGTGGTGGTGGTGGAGAAGGGGAAGACCGACTCATCAAACACCACATGGCGAGAGATGAGGACCCGACGAGAGGTGAGGTCATAGCACCAGTGGCCCCTTGTGGTCCGGAGAGTACCCGAGGAAGACACACAGGGGTCGACGGGGAGCCGGTTTGTGGGGGAGCAGTGGCGGCCGGTGTTGGGGTAGCACGCACACCCAAAGACACGGAGGTGCTCGAAGCGAGGAGGGGTGCCGAAAAGGGCATGGTGTGGCGTGGGAGCCGGGCGGGCGACGGAAGGAAGGCGGTTGAGAAGGTAGGTGGTGGTGTGAAGACTCTCGGCCCCGAGCGGCGGGAAGGGACGCCTGGAGAAGAAGGGTGCGCGGGACGCCGCTCGTGGGTATACGGATCATGCGCTCCGCCTTGCCGCTCGGAAGGAGGTATACGGACAAGACATGCGGAGCTGTACCCCGTGCTCAAGGAAGAAGGCACGAGAGGGGTTGTTATCGAACTCACGCCATTGTCACACCGGACGGCCTTGATGGTGCGACCGAATTGAGTCAACACCCATGCGAAAAAAGTGGTGAAGAGAGGGAAAAGCCTCCGACTTGGCACGCAAAGGGAAAGTCCACGAATAATGCGAAAAATCATCAACCACCACCAAATAGTATTTATAGCCGAGTTACCGATGACGAGGAGATGTCCAGAGGTCGCAATGTATAAGATCAAAAACATGAGCCGCATGTGAAGTGGAAGAAGAAAAAGGAAGATCTAACATGGCGGCCCGGTTGGCACGCGATGACACAAATGCTCATCGTGAGCTCGAGTACATCGAATGTCCGAGCTACGGCTAAGCTGCATCAAGGCGCCACGCCCAGATGGCCGAGACGGTGGTGCCAAGTAGTAGACGAGGTAGTGGCGGCGAAAAGTACCGGTGACAAAAAGGCCGGCGACGAAGAGGAAGAAGACGCCGAAACCGAAGAGTGTAAAGAGGCCCCGTCTTTGTCACACCGGAGCAGAGGACGCCGGGAAGCCAAATCCTTCACAAGAAGACCGGAGGAGTCAAACTCAACGGAACAAGAATTGTCACCAGAAAAGCGGCTAATAGAAAGAAGGTTGTGAACCATGGAAGGAGCAACAAGAACATCGGGGAAGACGAAAAGACCCATGAGCCCCCGGGCTGCACCCACGGAAGTGACAGAAGACACGACCCATTTGCAACCATGATGGACGGAGGAAGGGAGGAAGAAGGAGGGCGAACCGACGAGTATACCGGGGTCGGGAGTGGTGTGGTACGTGGCCCCGAGTCGGCGACCCACTCGGGTGTGGGGGGGAGGGGGTCGGGGGACCGCCGTCTTTTGTGGTAGGCGCGAGGCCGCGGGTCCCGGTAGCCCGGCCGGGCGGCGATGGCGGCGCTAGCCCGGTGGGCGCCGGTAAGGCGGAGGGGTCGCCACCTGAGTAGTGTAGGGAGTACCCGGAGGAGCACCAGCGAACATGGCCGCCCGGTGGGCGGCGTGCCACGGAGCGGCGCTGGTAGGGCCACATCGAGATGCGCCCGACCACGGGTCTTTGGAGGGTGGGCGGGGGGTGCACCAGGAGGGCGCGTGCCGGAGGGTGGCCACCGCCACGCCTCGCCACCACGACCGCCTTTGCCGCCACGGCGACGGCGACCACCACCACCACCACGGCCCCACCACCGCTCGGCCGGGAGGGTGCCAAGGAGGACGGCCGAGTGGAGCGGGCGTAGAGGTGGAGTCGCGGCGAGTGCGTCGTAGTGGGCGAGGGTGCCGGCGCAGAGACCGCCACAAGCTGAACTCCTGCTGGAGCTCCTCCATGACAAGGTCGTCCGCGGACTGCGGGGAAGGCTGGGGAAGGCGACTCCGAGTGAGGATGCTCCCGAGGTGGCGTAGCGGTCGGCCCGGGTCGCGGAGGGCGTTGAGCACCGGGGATACGGTCCTCCACGGGCCAGCCAAGGTCGCTAAGAGAGTGCGCCGCGGCCTTCATCTTGCGGCGTAACTTCGGCGAGAGAGGTCACCGCTGGGCGAAAGTCCGGAAGCTTTCGCCTCGAGCGCGACAGCCCGTGTCTCGGCGTTGCCGTAGCGGCCCTCAAGCGCCCGACCCCGCGCGCGTCGCGCGGCGGTGTTGCGGAGGAGGCTGTGGAGGTCGGCGAGAGACGTCCCACGATCCGGGGAGGGCGATCTTTGTCAAGGCGCAGCCACGAGCGTAGGTGGCGAGCCGGCGGGGTCGCCGCGGGGCGTGGTCGTCCAGGGCGTGGCGGCGGAGAGTGAGGAGGACCGGTCGCGCCAGCGGGGCGGGACGGCGGCTTTCCGGCTCGGGGCGAGCCCGGCGGAACGAGGCGGATGTTACGGACCCGCCCGACTGGTAGTGGCTGTGTCGCTAGCCAGTCCGCCGGGTCGTGCGGGGGGACCACCGTGGTGGGCGACATACGGTACGTCGCCCGGCCCTTTGCTCCGGCGCGCGAGGAGGTAGCCCGCCGTGGGGAGTGGCGGGAGGCGAAAGGTGCTCCGGGGCGTCTGGGCGACCGGGCGTCACCGCCGCGCTCGCGTTCGTGGCGATGGCGGCATCTATGACGAGCTTTGCCGCGCGTGCCGATCGCCCGGCGGGGGCGGCGTTGGTGAGGCGGGCGCAGCGATGGGAAGTTGGGCGGCGGGGAGGGAGGTGGTGCGAGGGGAAAGGATTGGCGCCGGTTCCGACGCCACCGCCTGATCCCGCGGCGGTCGTCATCATGGAAGAGTCCACACCGGCATCCATAGGGCGGGCGGTGAGGGAACTCCGATCATAGCTACCTTTCGAGGAGACCCCCACCGGCGGGCGGAGAGGGTGTTGAGGCGGCGCACCTTGGGGAGAAGGTGGTGCACCACTTGCAGCGGTAGTGGAGAAAACACGGTGGTGGGTCACGAGCTGGGGGCCATGCAACACGGCTGGGAGGACGGGAGAACCCCTTCGGCGCCCCCATCCGCACCCCCCCGTCGTAGACGACGGGCCGTCACAGGGAGATCGGCCTCGCCGCCATGGTCGCGGGGGGCGGAGGAGAGGGGCTGCCCGCGACGGAAGGAGGGCGCCGTGCGGGCCTCCACCGCCGCGGAGGGGCCGGCGGCCGACGGCGGCCGGCCGCGCCGCGAGCCACCAGCGCCCGCGGGGAAGCCGGTCGAGGAGGCGAGGAGGCGGCGGCTGGGCCCAAGATTCTTTGGGTAGGGAGGAGGGAACCGAAAGAAATAGTGGGGAGGAGGAGGAGGAGGGGCTGGCCCGCCATGGCAGCCCCCGGCCGGCCAGCCGCCGGGGCGGGCTCCCTGGCGGCGGCGGCTACGAGGGACGGAAAGGGAGAGAACCGAACAGGCTCGATACCATGCTAGAATAGGATAATTGGATTTCTCAATTAGAGCTAACCCTAGAAGGGTAGTCATATAGTGGCATACATGGGCCTCATGGGCCTAGCCTCATGGGCCTAATACTCATACTCCAACACAATCCAAAGCATTTAGGTGACTCCAGTTCTTCATGGCAAGTGAACAGCCATGGTTCTTGACAAGGGTCGTGCCAGATATGGATAGTAGTTCTCAGTTTCCTTCTCCAGACATGGCAGTGTACTAGGCAGTTTATGCACCCACAAGGAGGTTTACCCAGGAAGAAAACAGTACAAAGAGGATGGAATTTTACCAAGAGGTCAGTAGATCTTTGTGTTCCAAGGAAGCAGTAAAACCTAGAGTATAAGCCAAATCAAGCACATATCATCACCAGCAGTAGGTCCTGCCAAAACAAATAAAAAGAGATCCAAGCAAAGGAAAGTACAGCAGCAAAAACTGATAATAAATTAAGCCTGCAAGAACGCAACCAAGAACATTACAGCCAGAAATGTGTTGACGTGATGGAACGGAAGAAGGCATGGGCTTGGGTGAGAGGAACGGCGTGGGGAGGAGATAAGGCTGCGCCGGGTTGCAGCCTCCCATGCCGCCGTGCCGGAGGAGCTGGTATGCTCCACGTCGGTATGCATGGGTCCTCACCTAGGTGCTGCTTTATATTTTCTAATATAGGAAATAGACACTGCTCATATACATAAAGAGCATTAGAATTTACATACACAGCTACTGAAAGGGAATAAAGAATTACCTTGGTCCAGTAGTGGCTACACAAGAGGAACCTGGAAATCACCAGATCACATCTGAAAAAAAAAAAAAAGAAGGTTGCACTGATATAGTTCAATTTCAAGGATGGCTTACTCCAAAGATTTCACAAATAAAATCCACTTTTGCTAGACAATAGAAATAGTTGGGAAAGCTGCAATTATCGGCAAGCTGCTAGCAATACAATGATTGTTAGTCCATACCTTAGCAGGAACAGATTCTGCAACACCAATATATAATAGACAGGACATCCCTTGATTAGCAGCATGTGAAATGTGAGTGTCCAAACCAATTGAGGCTGCAATTCGTAAACCAGAATGAGCATTAGTGTCACACCATATATACAGGAAGAGTAAATATTTTCCTGATCTGAAATAGCAATGCTACTATGCTAGACAAATGCAGTGCTGCATGTCCAAAAGCATCAAAAGTGATTTTGTTAGAGATCTGGCATAAAGTACAGATCTTTTCCTATCTGAATCAGCTGTGATACTAAAAGCATCACCAAATGGAATAGAAAATTCAGAAGGTTTTATTAATAACAAACAAAAGGGGAAAACGCTGCAATTAATTTATGAGCTAGAACGAAGGCAAAATGGAATAGGAAACATCACCAAATGATGGTTACCAAGCTTACCAGACAAAAAACCATGTGTGAATCACTCTGGCTTCCCTAATGCCTCGTCGCATTTTGGAGTTCTTTAAATGGGATCCAATGTTTCACGCTGTTAACTATCTATGCCCTGCAAAACAACTGTATTTAGCAAATCATATAGGGAAAATCAATATTACAGCCAGCCTCATAAGTCACGAGTGCAAATCATATTTCAAATCATGTCTGGATACTTTAAAAATGAAATGTTACACATCTAGGTGACCAGCGCCAGTAAAATAAAAAGAGCCAGCTCATGCTCAATTCAGAACGCACCTCATGTGAGTGACTTTGCACGTGCTGCTTCAGATGAGCTGGTTTCTGGAAACAAGAGCCACACTGTTGGCACCTATTTTCCTCCTCATGAACAATCTTTTCCCCATTTGAGCTGTATATTTCTGATATATCTAGTCCATCCTGCAGATAAATTTTGGGGAAAAATTAGAGATGCTATGTATCTCTCTAAAACACAACAATACAAAAACAGACATCAAAAGATAAATGGTGCACCTTGAAATAGATGGCTCATAACTATGTAATCAAACAAGATATATATTGATTAATGCATCTATATGTCACAGAATGCTTGTACCTTATGATGTGCAACCATGTAAGCCTGAATTAGGCATCGTCTGATCAAATGCCAGCAGAGTGCAGCGACAGGGGAGCCAACATACATGATGCTCCTCTAGCATAGGCAACTAACAAAAAAAGAGAGCAGGCAACCGAAGAAGCTTGGAAGAGAATGGGATGAAGTGCCACAATGGAGACCAGATCCACCCTCCCATTCACTCAAAATAGGCACGACACATACATGCATATGCATGGGTCCTCACCTGGGTCAGCGCCACCGTCGCGGGCGCGCCGTCACCACCGCTGCTGCGCCGGGGCCGGGCGCCGGGGGTGGGGGCGCTCTCGCCGGCTGCGCCGGGGGCGCGCTGGCCCGCACCCACGGACAGCGACGGGGGGCCCTAGCCGGTGCGGCACCATGACCGCCCTCGCCTTTTGGAGAGAGAGAGAGAGGACATCGGGAGAGAGAAAGCAGAGAGGAAGAGAGGGTGGAGGAGAGGTAAATATTTTTCACCAAACCAATAAGACAGCGACATAGACCGCACAGATGCCAAAGAGGAGACTGGCCAGCGTCCGATGTTCATCCAGCGTTGTAAAATAATTTTACTGCCGTGGCCACTGTGAGGCCGCGGCGTGGCCTCCCGTTCTACTTTTCTTAAATTCATGACACCTTTTGGGCTCTTCATCATCAGAAAAAATTCACTGGCTTCTTAATCACTTCATGGCTACGCAGAGCAGACTTCTCTTTCAGGATGGACCTCTCATTGCAGGTGTTAGACACAAAGGATGCCTCTCTTTTAGGATGGACCTCTCTCTGAGGTTGTTAGACACATCGTGAAGTGCAGGCCTTTCTTTCAAGGTGGACCTCTCTTTGATGGTGGATCTGTTCTTTAAAGCAGTGCCTTTAGGAATGTTAGACACATGCTGAAGAGAATTGGACTCCCTCCACTGTATGAAGTTGCTGCTCATCTCCTTTGCAGTGTCGGGACAAGAGGGCAAGGGAATCAAATATGAAGGTTATCTTGGCTAATGCCTAACTGAGATAATAATAAATGGGCCGCGTTGTTCTGATCCTCACCCTAATTGCCACTGCGATGACCAAGGTAATCTTCTACCTACTAGAATTGGCCTTCCTCCACTGTATCAAGTTGCTGCTCATCTTCTTTGCAGTGCCAGGACAAGAACGCAAGGAAAGTAAGTAAATATGATAGAAGATCACCGTAGCTAATGCTGCGTCACCTATCCTGACCCCACGCAACTAACAGTACCTTATAAGTAGGCCTAAACTTGTTAACCGAAGTCATTTAACTGTTATAATGCCATCGAAATCTCCGGCACAAACATTTTTTCACGTTCAATGACACAGTTACTAGGTTGTTTCAACACATATTTTTCTAAGATTATGAAAGAAAGGTCAGGCATCATCCCCACAATTGAGGAATGATTCGTCACATCTGATCTAGAGAAATATATACTCTCAATATTTGCAGTCAATACTCAACGGAATTACATGTATGAAAGTGAGCGAATTATATGTATGAAAGTTCCCAGTTAAAAAAAGTGGGGGTACGTACCTGCAGGTTCTTGGTATGTAGCTCCACTGTTATCTACAGATGTAAAGTTTGTAGAGTCCTTATGAAAATATTCCGTCTTGTGGATAGGACCTTTTGGTCCTACTATTTGGCCTGAACCAAAATCTAATTGTGACACTTGCTGTTGAGATTTCATTGACTATGTTAATAAATTGAACTATCAATTCTCAAAAAAATAACAAGCTTGGTCCTCGATTCTTACCTTCTGATGAAATGCTATCCCTAAAGCTCCTTATGTGTAACCTCTGGCTTGTCCTTAGTCTCATTCCTCTCACGAGCTGCATGCTTAAGCAACTTATCCTGACTAATCAAAGTGGCGTATCAACCTCAGTGGTGAGCTCATTGGCAGAAAGTGGTACCTCAGATTTGGAGTTGTTGCTGTGTGCATCATCTTTGCCTTCCTTCTTGACTTGACCGACGCCATCTACATCTCCCATGTAGATGCATATACGGCCTCCGCCAAGTGCCACGACGCCATCGTCCTCCTCCTTGACTTGGTTGGTGTCGTCCTCATCACCCAGGTATACTTTTGCTTGTTGATGTCCCCAGATGAGTGCATTGTCAATGCCAACACAAAGACAATAGAGGGTAAGCATACAGAATAACAGGAAGAAGAAGAGAACTCATTCAAATGACCAAAAGCCAAAGAAAAGTCAAAACAGGGTCATCTAAAATGAGCAAAACTTGGTCCCCAAGGACATGGCCAACGAGCCAAGCAAAGCACAACTAGCCCTCAAGAAGAGGCAGAAAAGGGCTCAACACAACTAGCAAAGCTCAAAGCACCAAAAAACCGCTAGAACCACCGGAAGAGGCAAAAGCTCAACGCAGCTCAAAGTGCAACTCCCCCTGAAAAGATGTAATATCTCAAATGAATGCATACACGTTGGATTTGTGTGTCACTCTCCCCTTTGTTGGCATATATACTTATCAAACTAAAGCCCAAAGACTGCAACTCCCCATCAAAAAAATGCTATGAAAGAAAAGGGATGCAACATGTAGAAGCTTCAAGAGCATAGCAATCAGAGTGAAAAGATGCTCTAGGCAGTGCTCTGTATAGCAACAAATACAAGTGCTAGCAAATGCTCAAACTGATCAGGTGAAACGAAATATGAAGTTAAGCACTTTTGTTCAATTTTAAGCAATTTAAAACGAGGTTCACCACTAAAAGTAGCGCATAGCATGTATAAGCAGGAAATCAACCTAGTGCTAACAAGTGTATGCAAGGTGAACTACCCCAAGCAGCGGCCACACACATCATGTCAAAGACGAACCTAACACTTGTGTTCTCATTAAATTTTAATTTTATCAGAGTTCGCAGCTTATTAACACAAGAATTAGTCAAAAACATGTGTGTCCGAGAGGTTATCGATACTGTCAGCTTTAGTTCGCAACCATGCCAAGCCATAAGCTTAAGACAATGATTTAGGGCATCCACTACAAGGCTCAAGTTCATCCTAAGTGCAATAGGAAGCCGTCTCAATACCTTGACGTGGGACAGTATAGACCCATCTCGATCTTTTTTCGTCACTTAACTTGGATTTCAAATTTTATCACAAGTTTATTAGGATTTGTCCAAGCAAGTGAATGGCTCAAAACATGAGACGTAGCAACCTAGCATATAAATGATAGCAACAGGGATCTCAACATATCCTATACATGCTATTTGCAATCTCAGTGGTAAATATTTTTCAAGTTTAACAATAATTAAGCATGTTCACATATTATAAAACAAGCTTAGCTCACAACATGTGTATCAAGTGATCAAAGAGAGCCTAAGCTGGAAGCACTATCTCACAGAACATACCATAGAGAGCATAATTTTATTCTGACAGCTATAATTATGAATTTCAAATATGCTCTATCATACATGATGCTATGAAATGCAATATGATACAAAATCAAAAGCGAAGCTAAACTCCAAAGAAAATCAAAACCATGGTCAGAAGAAACAATGACATCTCTTGCCACCAAATCTGCTACCTCATCAATGTTGCTAACCCACAGCTACAAGAACTATGCTTGATAATTTATTTATTTAAGAAATTAGTGACATGATGCAATCAACAATATGAACCACATCTATTCCAAAATATTGCACATGATGCAAGCAGTACAATGCCGCAATTTTGTTAAAAAGGAGATGTATACTTACCCTTAGCACATTTGCATGTATCCATCATCTACATTGTTGCCCAGCCTTCCCATTGCCAGAAGAACAGCTTGAAGTTTCGAATTTAGTCATCTCTACGATAGGTAACAATGGTCTTTGCAAATCGAGCACTTGTTGCACACCTCCAGCACACAAATTACTTGATGTGAAACCTGTTAGAATGTTAGAATGAGGCCAACCACCAACCAAATGTATTGCTTGCAGAGAAGCCCTCCAAGTAGAGGGGAAATTGTAGAAACAAAAAGGGCAATTGTCAGACTTTGACGCTTACGTTTGTCTTGCATGTCTTTATCCAACTTCTGCGAATCATTTCCAGTGAAGTGAGTGCCCTCCATCACCTCCTTAGCCCATTCACGACACCTTTTGGGCTCTTCATCATCAGCAAAAATATTCACTGGCTTCTTAATCACTTCATGGCTACGCAGAGCAGACTTCTCTTTCAGGATGGACCTCTCATTGCAGGTGTTAGACACATCCTGAAGAGGATGCCTCGAATACTGAATAAGACTAAAAATAACTCTCAGAATGAGGAAAAGCAGAAAAAGATTACAAGTTTAACCTGCATATATATCCTCACTGATATTGATGCTGCGGGAAGCCTTACTAATTCCACCCCTTGTTATATGAAAAATTCTATCAAAAACATCTGGATGACCATAGTGCATTCTCACTCTACAAAAAAAGGAAAGGTTTCATGTATTAACTACACACAATTTTAGCCGATCCTCATGCGAAACAGAAAATACTTTGTAAAAGCACTTACTTCAATGGGTTAGCCAGAACACATTGTCCTAATGTCACAAAACTTGTCTCTTGGTTAGACATAAATGAGGCCAGGGAGGAAACACTATAGAAGCAACATGTTAGAACTGAATTTTACTCTAGAAACATCTGCAGAACTTCTCCCCAAAAAATGGATTGAATAATACCTTCCCGTGAAGACATGCTCTCTAACACCAAGAATTGAAGGGTAATGCTTGCCACGCTTCAGAGAGAACTCCTCAAGTAGGTTTCTCATTTTAAGAGCTTCCTCGAAGTAGTTAAAAAAAAAAAAAACAGCTAAGCACTGGTGAAACGAATACACGATTCCAACTGAACCGTTAGTCAAATTGTCAAACAGCGACAGCATTAATAATGGAATTATCTATTTGTCTTCATTCCATCCTTTTTGTCATCATCACACTGAAAAAAAGGTTACTGATCCTGACTTTGATTTGATCTAATACTCAGAGGGTGCAATTTCAGAAGTCCAAATTACACCCTCCAAGTTAGATAACCCCTAAACTAACATTTGGATCATTTTACTCCCTCTTAACTATTTCAGTTGGCCCAATTTACACCTTAAAGAGATTTTTATTTGTTTCTGTGTACAAATTGTGTTTTAGTTTCAATTTTTGTGAGGTGAAAGAGGACATAATATCCTGTGGTAGAAAAACAAATTATGAATTTTTCATCATTATGCTTTGCACGATATTATATCTCTAGTGTTTATTTATTATTAAATTTCGAAGCTATCAAAATAGTAGCGAAAAAATTAAGGTATATTTATGAAGTCCTCTATCACTATCACCTCAATTTTAGATAAAATTCAACTTATACGTGGACAAACAAAAATAACAAATCCTGATAAGGGGTAAACTAGACCAACTAAAATTGTTGGAGCGAGAAAATAGAATCAGAAGTTAGTTTTGGGGGTTATTTGGACATAGGACAAACATTTTTTTTTTTTTTTTTGGGGGGGGGGGGGCATCATAACTCAAATAAGAATATCATAAGGGTTTGTTCAGTTTGGGCAAAAGGACACCAGGAATCATTCCAGGTAATGAAAACTTATATAAATTGACTAACTATTCTGGCCTGGAATTCTTCCTGGGGAAACGAATGGGGCCTAAGTCAACATTCTAAAGTATTAAATGTAAAAAGGCTGTGGTAATTAACTAAATAAATAATAGAAAAATGGGGAAGAACAATACATATGTATACCTGATTCATATCAATAGTTTGCACTGCATTTCCACGAGTGAATATTATGGCATGATTTTGATTTTCGGGTTTTCCCTCTCCAAGCTTTTGGATTGCCAGGCAATTTAATCAAATAAATTTCCTGTAAGACAGTTCAGCTGGGTGAGTATGAGAGAATGAATGCGCTATTTCAGATAATTTGCGGGACCAGTTTGTAGCTGCCATGCTGCACAGCAAAATCTAGTCCACTACAAAAATGTTTATTATTTCCATTAAGAATTTGCTGCTATGGATCCTAGCCAAAAGACCCTAAAACTAGCTATGCCATCCAGATGTAGAAAATAATAAGCCACCACATTGGCATTGGGGGCTTATGGGCATGCCCACTATGGATCTAGGACGAACAACCAATGCCCCTTAGTATCAAAACCATGATACGGTTACGAACATGGATATAAAGTTCAAGAATAGGGAGTTAGGGACACGCAACATACATAAAAAAACAACAACAGCTAGAACCCAAGAATATTGCAATTGACGATGGCTCTTACAAGCTACAGTATAACAATGACAAAGGAAAGAAAGTTGCTCTATACAAAAATATAAAAGAGCTATCAAAGAACCTAATTCCTCTGATCAGAAATGTAAGTCCATCACTTCTATCTTTCACTATCAATATCTAAAATCACATATAGAAATAAAATGTTGACACAAGATTGGCATTACTGGACTCGTTATAAGAAATACTTTCAAAAAATACTTGTTGTTATAGATATATATTTGTAATCAAAGTGTCATATTGGAGACTGCTGATGTCTCAAGGGGCTTATTTTTGTGGTACTAATGACTGACACTGACCTTGTCCTTTCCATGATTATCAGCTTTCACAAGCTTTGAGTAATACTCAGTGATGGGCTTTCCGTTCTTAGCATTCTCGACTTCGTCAATGTAAGCAACTCTAAGAGCTTCATTCCTATAAAAGATATTAAAAAATGTTATTAGTGGTGTACACAACAAATAACAAAGCAAAATAGGCCTCAGAAGTAGTTTATGAGTGCGTGTGAGAGACAGAGAAGAGAGAACTAAACAGGCCCCTAAGTCCTTTACAAAGAAAGAGCTAACAAGCAAAGAAACTAAATTAAATGTACCTTTGCATTAATAAGGCTATGTCTGCAGCTTCGGGTTTCCCTTCCCCTTCTGTTTTCCATAAATTTGGCAGGTAACCACATATGTAAACTTCAAATCAGCCTGTGCACACGCCTCAGGTGACAACTCAAAATGCGTACCAGCTGACTAGTCCCTAATGTAGATTCCAAATCTAGTAAAAGAGAACAATGGAAAAGAGGATATCCATTCAGATAAAATAGCATATATGCATCTCACATGCTATAAGCAGTGCAGATACCTTCAGATTGTATCCTCTCCAAATAACTCTGCAGCATAAGGCTTTCCTATAGTACATCATGCCATGGACTGCAGAGTAAAACAAAAAAATATTGATGTGAACTGATTATATTCAAAGAAAGATACAAAGGGAATGAGTTCCACTTAGAAATTCTTGTATGCCAAACAGATTAATCTTTTTTGATGTCACCAGACAAGCACATATGGCTTGACAAACTAGAGACAGATTATAAATACAAAAGTATAGGTATACCATTGTGTTAGAGTAAATAGGAATAGTACCACATTGCCTACCCAGCCCATGAGAACCAACAATACATCCAATTATCCCAACCAATTCTATTCTCCTTCACATTGGGCACAGATTAATCACAAATTTTGCTATTGGTGCAAATTATTCCATACCAAAATAGCAAACGGTGTATGGTTTATGAATCAACAGTGAAATAAAAACTTGCCAAATACAAGTGTTCATTATTTCAAACAAAGAAAGGTCTACGAATTGAAAAAAAAAAGGATTTAGTAAAAGCAAATGAGAGACTATCAACAAATATACCATATATATAGATTTATTTATAGAGAGTAACAAACCAGTTCGAGCTAAGATCTGCCCACGATAAGACGCCCATAGACGTAGTTCAAGTATGTCATTTGGGTTGCCAAAAAGCTCAGAGTCTGCTGCATTTTTATCCCTGTTGATATAAGTAAGGAAGTTCTTCCATTCATCTGTTTACAGAAAGTAGACCTTCTATTAGAAATGTCAAATGACCTCTGGCTTGTCCTTAGTCTGATTGTATTCATCTGTTTACAAATTGTATTCTTACCTTCTGATGAAATGCTATCCCTAAAGCTCCTTATGTGTAACCTCTGGCTTGTCCTTAGTCTCTTTCCTCTCATGAGCTGCATGCTTAAGCAACTTATCCTGACTAATCAAAGTGGCGTATCAACCTCAATGGTGAGCTCATTGGCAGAAAGTGGTACCTCAGATTTGGAGTCGTCGCTGTGTGCATCGTCTTTGCCTTCCTTCTTGACTTGACCGACGCCATCTACATCTCCCATGTAGATGCATATACGGCCTCCGCCAAGTGCCACGACGCCATCGTCCTCCTCCTTGACTTGGTTGGTATCGTCCTCATCACCCAGGTATACTTTTGCTTGTTGATGTCCCCAGATGAGTGCATTGTCAATGCCAACACAAAGACAATAGAGGGTAAGTATACAGAATAAGAGGAACAAGAAGAGAACTCATTCAAATGACCAAAAGCCAAAGAAAAGTCAAAACAGGGTCATTTGAAATGAGCAAAACTTGGTCCCTAAGGACATGGCCAACGAGCCAAGCAAAACACAACTAGCCCTCAAGAAGAGGCAGAAAAGGGCTCAACACAACTAGCAAAGCTCAAAGCACCAAAAAACCGCTAGAACCTCCAAAAGAGGCAAAAGCTCAATGCAGCTCAAAGTGCAACTCCCCCTGAAAAGATGTAATTTCTCAAATGAATGCATACACGTTGGATTTGTGTGTCACTCTCCCCCTTGTTGGCATATATACTTATCAAACTAAAGCCCAAAGACTGCAACTTCCCCTCAAAAAAATGCTATGAAAGAAAAGGGATGCAAAATGAAAAGCTTCAAGAGCATAGCAATCAGAGTGAAAAGATGCTCTAGGTAGTGCTCTGTATAGCAACAAATACAAGTGCTAGCAAATGCTCAAACTGATCAGGTGAAACGAAATATGAAGTTAAGCACTTTTGTTCAATTTTAAGCAATTTAAAACGAGGTTCACCACTAAAAGTAGCGCATAGCATGTATAAGCAGGAAATCAACCTAGTGCTAACAAGTGTATGCAAGGTGAACTACCCCAAGCAGCGGCCACACATCATGTCAAAGACAAACCTAACACTTGTGTTCTCATTAAATTTTAATTTTATCGGAGTTCGCAGCTTATTAACACAAGAATTAGTCAAAAACATGTGTGTCCGAGAGGTTATCGATACTGTCAGCTTTAGTTAACCATGCCAAGCCATGCTTAAGACCATGATTTAGGGCATCCACTAAGGACAATGATCTAGGGCATCCACTACAAGGCTCAAGTTCATCTTTAGTTCGCAACCATGCCAAGCCATGCAATACAAGGCTCAAGTTCATCCTAAGGAAGCCGCCTCGATACCTTGACGTGGGACAAGTATAGACCCATCTCCGAGAGGTTATCGATACCTTGATGTGGGACCATGCCAAGCCATAAGCTTAAGTATAGACCATCCACTACAAGGCTCAAGTTCATTTGCAATAGGAAGCCACTTACCTTGACGTGGGACAGTATAGATCTTTTCAAAATTTTTCAAAATTTATCACAAGTTTATTAGGATTTGTCCAAGCAAGTGAATGGCTCAAAACATGAGCGTAGCAACCTAGCATATAAATGATAGCAACAGGAATCTCAACATATCCTATACATGCCATTTGCAATCTCAGTGGTGAATATTTTTCAAGTTTAACAATAATTAAGCATGTTCACATATTATAAAAACAAGCTTAGCTCACAACATGTATCAAGTGATCAAAGAGAGCCTAAGCTGGAAGCACTATCTCACAGAACATACCATAGAGAGCATAATTTTATTCTAACAGCTATAATCATGAAGCTCAAATATGCTCTATCATACATGATGCTATGAAATGCAATATGATACAAAATCAAAAGCGAAGCTAAACTCCAAAGAAAATCAAAACCATGGTCAGAAGAAACAATGACATCTCTTGCCACCAAATCTGCTACCTCATCAATGTTGCTAACCCACAGCTACAAGAACTATGCTTGATAATTTATTTAAGAAATTAGTGACATGATGCAATCAACAATATGAACCACATCTATTCCAAAATATTGCACATGATGCAAGCAGTACAATGCCGCAATTTTGTTAAAAAGGAGATGTATACTTACCCTTAGCATATTTGCATGTATCCATCATCTACATTGTTGCCCAGCCTTCCCATTGCCAGAAGAACAGCTTGAAGTTTCGAATTTAGTCATCTCGATAGGTAACAATGGTCTTTTGCAAATCGAGCACTTGTTGCACACCTCCAGCACACAAATTACTTGATGTGAAACCTGTTAAAATGTTAGAATGAGGCCAACCACCAACCAAATGTATTGCTTGCAGAGAAGCCCTCCAAGTAGAGGGGAAATTATAGAAACAAAAAGGGCAATTGTCAGACTTTGACGCTTACGTTTGTCTTGCATGTCTCTATCCAACTTCTGCAAATCATTTCCAGTGAAGTGAGTGCCCTCCATCACCTCCTTAGCCCATTCACGACACCTTTTGGGCTCTTCATCATCAGCAAAAATATTCACTGGCTTCTTAATCACTTCATGGCTACGCCAGAGCAGACTTCTCTTTCAGGATGGACCTCTCATTGCAGGTGTTAGACACATCCTGAAGAGGATGCTCTCTTTCAGGATGGACCTCTCAAGACGCCCATAGGCGTAGTTCAAGTATGTCATTTGGGTTGCCAAAAGCTCAGAGTCTGCTGCATTTTCATCCCTGTTGATGCGAGTAAGGAAGTTCTTCCATTCATCTGTTTACAGAAAGTAGACCTTCTATTAGAAATGTCAAATGACAATTTCGGGGAGACGTGATTTCATACAAAGAAAAGCTACTATGCTAGCTTAAAAGGAGCAGGAGATAGAAGGCTCCCCACTGTGTTCAAGAATAGAGACCAAATACAGCACAAAGTACGATGATATGTCTAAAATCTTAATGAAGTGCAACTATGTCAAAAACTTAAAATATACGGGTTTTTGTTGAGTACTCCTAGACAATAGATCCCAAAATTACAGATGAAATCCTAATATAGAATGGGTTCAAAAGCCTTAAGAGTGCATTGATAGCATGGCATATCATGATAATTAAATATCACTTGAATAGGGTTCCAGGTTTATCACTAATATCTGCCACTAGTTTGAGTAGTGTCATTGTTCCTTGGAAAGACCCTACGTGTTGACACTGCATAGGTAGTTTGAGTAGTGACAGTTAAAAGGAGCAACCACTAGTGTATGGCTCTTACAAGGATGCTCCAGTCAGGGGTAAGTGGTAACTTTCCAAGACCTAAAGGGTAACTTCATCCCTCAACATTCGGACTACATCTTGTCCTTAAGGTTGTACCACTTTCAGTTCCAGACAGAAAGAACCCAAACAAACTGTTTGTCGTTGTAGCACTGTAGAATAACCATATAGCAATTGCAATGCCCTGGGTTTATGGAACTTGCTTGAATACACAAGTAATTGCGGGGAGAAACATTTAACCATTTTAAAACAAATTTCAACTTCCTAGTTTGTTAGACATACATATCACCAGTGGCGAAGCTAGAGCAGTGCCGGCTCAGGGGGGTGGGCAGCCAGGGCGCTCGCCGGGGGCCATGGAAATGGGGGGCCCAAGATAATATAAATATTAAGTACCTATAATCATGTATTTCGTATATAATTGAAGGCCCATTACAATTGACCAAGCCCAAGCCGTAGGTCCTTGGTCCTCTTCGCAACCAGCAGGCTGTGCGACGCAGCGCCCGACGCTTCAGTTTTAGATTGTAAAAACTTGCTGCCCGCCCGCCGCTCCTGGCATAGTGCCTGCAGCGCTGCTAGCCTGCTAACTCCTGGCCGGCCGCCCGCTTATCAGGACACGCTGCTCCCAGCCAGAAGCCAGGAGCGCCATCTAATCTACACGGTAATCAATTTTGCGATCAGCCTTGTAATTTGATGATTTTCTTATATTTGTATAATTGTATTGAATTCAAAAAATTTTATATAGGGCACCACCTGATAGACCTCACGCCAAGACTGAGGGCGTGGGCTATAGAGATTTGCAGATTAATTACACAATCCATCCTGATCCTCACTCCCCACGGTAAGCAAGGCTATAGAGATTTTCCCATATTAATTAAAAGGATTATGAAATGCCCACAGACGTTTTTTATTAATGAACTAAACCACTACATCTTATTTGAGGTAATTATAATGGTTGCTATTTTTAAGTTTTTATTACATTATTGTTATGTTTCATGGCCTAAACATGTACGGTAAAAAGAATCTTTTTTTTTTGAATATTATATATATAAGAGTATAAGATAAGACTATGTTCGATGGGCCCATATTTTCTTGTTTGCCCATAGGCGTTGAAATTATAGAGCCGGCTGAGCTAGAGCAAACCAGAGGGTGGTGCATTTGCTTCGTGGGTGCATAAACCTGTACTATGGGGCTTATATAAGGTGAAATGTTTAGAAGAATCCATTGTTTTTCATAAAATTTGGGTGGTGCATTTGTACCCATTAACATATATCTAGCTTCACCTCTGCATATCACAACAGGATAACAGATATAGCCAAAGGATCACAAGAAAAGGTTACTATAGAGAATCCAGGTATTCCTTTCAGCGTTCATGGAAATGCAAAGAAGTAAAAAGACCAGACCTGGGTAAATTTTCTGGAGATAAAACAGTGTAGTTATACCATCTTCATTTTTCTTCTGTAGTTCAGCCATGCTGTAGAGAACAATCTCAGAGTAATATGGAGTAAACACGCTGCATAACAAAAAAAAAATGAAAACACAGAATGTACGAAAATAGTATAACTGAACAGCTGAACCAGGAAAGAATTGCACAAAACAAATAATCAAATTTCAATCAAAACAGAAGTGACAAGTCCACAACTAAATGAACAAGGACTAAAGGCGACCCACCTAAAGGAGACCATTTCTGAAACAGGCCGTGCAAGAGGCATTTCCATGAACAGAGAGTTTGTAAAGAACTGAAGTCTCCGCCTGGCTTCTAAATTTTTAGGGACAGTTGCAGCAGATTCTTTAATTGTCAGAAGCGAATACAATCGTTTGATCAAGTCCTTCTGGATAGATTACAAAAGCATATATCAGACTGATTACTAAAGAAAAATGCAGACTACCAAGAAAATAAAGTAAAGACACAACAACAAAATGTGCATCACCAATTTGGGGTCATTTGACCACTTGAGTTTATTGAAGAGGCGACCTTCAGCCTTTGCTAAATTAATTTGATCCCATTCTTCAATGTGGCCACTAACATTTATAAACAAAGGGCTTTAGCAAAGCGAATTTACAAGGGCACAAAATCTGAGAGTAAGATGGAAAAGCTACAGACAAAAGGCAGACCTCATATTAACAGAAAGCGCTTCATAATGAACAACATCATATAGGTCTTGAATAGCATTAACCAAACTTTTTTCAGATCACTGGACTCTGTCGTACCTACCGCTACAAAACAGTGTTTTCACAGTTAATACACAGACACACATACACACTTGAACCATCCAAAATAAAATGTTCAATTAGTGAAAACGCCAGTGTAATCTGACATATACAGCATACTTTACATCAGAAAGGATTTTTTTTCCCACTAACAGACTGGTAGGGGAAGGTCGAAACAGCTGTGGTTAGGGTCTAGGAGGTTTTTGGCATAAATTTGACAGTATCATGGATTTTACTCTAGTATATTCTAGTGGAAAGGTAGAAAAGCAAATATAGTTTCTAAAGAGATTTAAAATCGTAAAGAAGGGAAGCCAAGTTTCAGATTTGACTCATGAATGCGGTGGTCCTGTAGCTAAAATTTGAGAATTGGCACACCAATAAGGTGATTGCATAGTAAATAAGCCACGGAAATTCAAGTTAACCGCCCTAAAAATAAATACCAAAAATCATACATACCACCGTGGCCAGCACTGGCGAGGACGAGGCGACGGAGGACGACGTGAGAGAAGCATCAGCTCTGAGCTCTTGGAAATCGCAGGAAAGGCCGCCGGAGCTGCGCTCGCCTCTGCTCGCCGAAGCGACTCCAACGTGGCCAGCGCTGGCGATGACGAGGCGACGGAGGACGACGAGGCCGGGTTGGACGGCAGCACGGATAAGCTGGCGGCGTCGGGGCAGGCTCCCGCGGCAGGAAAGAGCCGGGTGGCCGTGGCGGCACGGGCCCGCAGAGGAGCGAGGAGGTCGGCCGCGCGGCCTCGCTGGGGAGGGAAGGAGCTGCCGCGCGCCCCAGCGGCCTCCGGCTGCGCGCCCGCGGCGGAGCTCTCGAGAGTCGGAGGAGCTCGGCGCCGTCGCTGGCGCTCGGATCCGCGAGCCGGTGTCGATTTGGAGGCGGCGCCTTGGCCGGCGCGGACGCCGCCGCGCGCTGCAGGAAGCTCAGGCCTCCTCTGCGGCGGACGGGGCAGCACGGGTAGGACGGGGCGAGCCGGTCGGCCTCGTCCGCGGTGTCGAGCGGAGGAGGCGCAGGGTGTCCGGCGGCGGAGGAACGGGGAAAGGAAAGGAAACGGGTGCCTTCCTTTTCTGCGCTGCGCCGATCTCTCCCTTCCTATTTTGGGTAAGGCAACGGTCGGATTTTGGGTTCACAAGCCCAACGGTCGGGCATGGACGCGCGCGGCCTGGCCGACGGCGGCGTGAGTCGAATGCTCCCGTGGGTGTTCTGTACGATCCTAGGAGAAAATAGAATAGAAACTTTTATAGGGTTCCTGTTGCTAAAATGCAAAACACATAGAAAAGGTGGAAGGACCTGTTTTAGTTTTTGGAAAGTCTAGGGTTCCTGCTGTAAAATGCCTTACTCCTAACGCTGCTGGACAAATACACGTCAAACAGCTTCCTAATAAATCGCGATACAATTTACTCCCGAATGGATGCGCTCCTTCCTTTTCAGCCATCCTTACTTTCCTACTATCCTTCCTTTCCTCCCATGGATCCCGACGTAGGCTCCGGTGTCTTGCTGAATACCAGGTGGGGTGCTCGAACGACTGCCGTAGATCCACACCGCGACGTTCCGCGCACCAGGTTGCCGTCGCGAGTGGAGCACACGACGGCGCCGGTGGAGGAGCGGAGCACGAGGTCGGGCAGGCGCGGTGCTCCACGGTGTTGCCGCGGCTGTACGACTGCGCTGGCCACGGCGCCGCGTCGGCAGGATGCCGTCGCGAGCGGAGCACACGACGGCGCCGGTGGAGGAGCGGAGCACGAGGTCGGGCAGGCGCCGTGCTCCACGGTGTGGCCGCGGCTGTACGATTGCGCGGCCACGGCGCCGCGTCGGACCCGGCGCTGGACGGCAAGTACACGGCGACGCTGCGTGGGCAGTGCAAGCTCGGCGACAACGCCACGCTTGTCGACCTGGACCCCACCACCCCTGGCACCTTCGACGCCGACTACTACGCGCTCGTCGCCGCCAACAGGGGCCTCCTCTCCACCGACGCCACCTGCGGGATGCCCACCACTGTGGCAGTACACGATGGCGACGCCGAGGAGGAACTCTGAATCCCAACTCTGAATGCCCGCCACTGTGGAGGTCAACTGCTGATTTCAATTCAAGTAGGTGATCAACTACTCATTCCAATTCAAGCACTGAACTCTGAATTCTGAATTCCAATTGTGTGTCTTCTGAACTCTGAATTGTGGAAAGTGATGACGAACTTAACTCTGAATTCCAATTCGGTGTCCTCTAAACTCACTCTGAATTGTGGGAAGTCATGGCCACCGTCAGTTTGGTGCAGTCCTGTAGTACCTGACTAATTTTTATGTTTTTTTTTTCAAACACTTCAGACCGTCTTTGTTCTTACGTTACTGCTTCTACATGGGCCTAAATAGCCAGCTACGCAAGTCAGTATCTTAGATTCTTAGAGTACAGTGACTTCCCTTGAACTTTTCGTTTGTAGACATATATCAATTTCAGTCGTGAAACCAATATGCTATATACTTTTTTTTTAGAAAGGACGGCAAAAGCTTTGCCGCGATTTCTATTAGACGAAAAAAGGAAAAAGAAGGCAAGCGCCCCGCCCAGTTTTTTTTGAAGTGGAAACTGGGCAAAAACCACAATACAAGTGTGGAGGGTACCCTACTCCAACTGCGCACCTAGGTACGAAACAACTCAACTCGTGCTAAGAGCGCCAACTCAACTCAACTCGGCTCCACGCTAGGTCGGATTGGGACATCGACACTAGCCTCTAGCCAATAGAACTCGGTCGGATTGGGTCGTCGACCACGAGCCACCACTTGAAACCACTAGGAGCTCCACCACTGAATGAACAAGCCACTAAAAGCTAGGAACAAAAACCTAAAAAGCAAAGCAACTAAAAAACAAAAGGAACAAGAACGCCATACGGTGCACCAACCAAGAACACAAGGGTGGAAACGACGAACTAGCACCGCCCAAGTCAACACGCCGGAGTCAAGATCCACAACGGCGCCTCTAGGGAGATTCGACGGCCGAGCGGCCGCCGTCGTTCGTCCCAAAGATGGGCTGGGTTTTCACCCATGGAGAGTCTTCGGGGTACGACGCCCTCAAGAGAGGGGAACGACACCCGGTGTGTGGCGTCGCAAGGCTTTCGCCCAAAGAACCTCCGGCCACGGACACCGGACGGGATGACGGGTCCCCGCCGGACACTAAGACGTCGCTGCCGGCCATCGAGGAAGAGCCATACCCGGTCGACGCGCCCGGCCACGCTCGCGGCCCGCCAGGCTGGCGTTAGCACCCGCTATACCTGCCGAACACCAGCCAACCGCTCCTCGCTGACGTCCTGAGTCGCCCGCCGGAGCCGTAGCCCCCGCCGGCCACCGCTGACGGCCGAGCTCCCGCCGCGAGCACCGCCCTGAGAGGTACGGATCCGGGCGAAAACCCCATACCAGCACCCTCGAGGGCGCCCACGGCCTCCACCTTCACAACAACCGCCCCCACGACGACGGTCGGGGCATGGGGGTGGGCAGAGGCGAAGACCGCCCCAACGCCAAAGACAACCCCACCCACCGCCCGAAAGGCCACCATGAGGGAGGCGAGGGACGAGAAGAAGGGGGAGGGAGCCCCTCCACCGCCCACATCCGAGAGGGCCACAACCCACGACGCCCGCCGACGCGCCCCCACCGGAGAAGAGCAGCCACCACCGAGCCCGATGTAGTCTTCGCGGCACCGCCACAAGACCACTGGACCAACCGAAACCATCGTCGGCCGCACCACCAGGCGCCCCGCCGAGCCGCTCCCTCCACCACCGAACCCCCCACCACCACGCCCACAGGCCGTAGCGGCGGATGGGCCAGCCACAGCCATCGCAGCACCGGGTGGGAGGAGAAGGGGAGGGAGGGGTCACCAGCCCCACCCCCCGAACACCGCAGGGACCCTCCGCACGGCGGACCTCCGCTCCCGCCGCACCGCCGGCACGGCCGCCCGGTGAGCCGAAATCGGGGGAGGGGGTCCGGATCCACACCCCCCCGAGCCGCCCTCGCCACCCCAAAGGCCGACCGACACGGCCCAAGAACGGAGCAACGAGACGGTCGCCAACCGTGCCGGGGGCGGATCCGTGCAACCGAAGCTCCGGATCCGGCCACCGCGGCCCCGCCCGGCGCCGGGAGCCGACGAACGCCGAAGGCCGGCCGCGGGCCATACGCTCGCCCCAACGCGCTGGACATGGAGCACCGCCCGGGAAGAAATGCCCCGCCGCCGCCATCCCCGCGCGCCGCGCCGGCGTCCGGGCTGCGCGCTCCGGCGGCGGCGAGGTGGTGGCAGGGGCGGATAGGTTGGCGGCGCCGCCGCCTAGGGTTTCGCCCGTCGCCGCGCCGGCGGAGCGACGCTGAGCCGAAATCGCTTTTCCCCTGTCTTAGAGAGACAACTCAATATGCTATATACTTTCAGTGTCGTCTTTGCTCTGTCCAGATTAGGCACTGATATTGATAAGACCTTACAAGCAAGATATGCTTAAAGTATTTATTCCATACCAAAGCCCACGTGCTTTTTGTGTTCATGCTCATACTGAACCCCTTTCCTGACATTTTAGCAAGGCAACACATTTGTCCAGGAGAGCATACTGCAGATTTTATTTTCAAATTGGTATAACTGAACTAGGCATGTCATTATCAATAGAATATATGTTTGATTGTTGAAGGGTGTTTATATTAAAAAAAACATGGGTTTATATGATTGCCTCATTGGAAAATTATCATCGTTAATACCCTTTTCGTTTGTTTGGGTGGGCGCTGCAGTCATTCCGGTTCATGAGAAGAAAAGTGCAGTTGTTCGGCCTCTTGTCAGTAAGTTCAGTACTTTAGCACATTTTGTCCTTGCATCGACTGAATTGCCTATAACAAAAATGCAGATAAGAGAATCGGTATTTTACTTTTCTGAAACCCTGAACCACTATGCATTTTTTTCTTGTGTATAGTCACCATTATGCTAAGCAAAATAGTAGTAACGACTACTTGAGATAATTTGTCTCCTCAAATGTTAAGTGAAAAAAAAGGTTGGCTCCTGTTCTCTGTCTGAAAATGTCTTCCATTCCCTACATGTTATTGCTTTTTTGTGTGGTAAATAGTGTTGCCAATAATATTCTTGAATCGGAAAATATAATTGTAATTATTATATTGTTTCTTTCAGATCCCTTATTTTTTTTTGAAGAAACAGATCCCTTGTTTGGATAATGCCTCTGTTTTCTGGTGTCTTTGTCCAGATGATGTGATGAGCTCAGATGTTCAGCTCGTGTTGTGATTTCTACAGAGTAATAGTTGATAGTTAAAACACATCAGTTCAAGTGTCCACACGATGGAGACGCCAACAGATGGACGCACTCCTTTAAGTGATTTAACAAACGTCCAAACCTCAGGCACGTGATTTAACCATCTACCGCAACATACACAAAAAATAGTACATGGTTATATATATAACACCATCAGGCCGATCAGCTTGCACAGAAGAAGAGAAGAAGAAGAGGGAGGAAAGAAATAGGAAACAACGTGAGTACGCGCAAGGGTAAGGGCACAACAAACGGACGAACAGAGGGAGGAGAAAAATAGGAAGCAAGCGCAAATGAATGTGCATCCAACATCCCTGGAGAACTGCATGATCTACTGAAAAAAATAAATTAGTAGTGTTCCATGTCACATAACTTTGTTAAGGCTTGTTATGGATAGGTGTATTCAAAAATACTTTATATTTTACTTTGTTTTAATTGCAAAAGACTATACGATTTATTATATATAATTGTTTGTGATTTAAATTATAAAAATATGTTGTTTGGTGTTTTAATTGCGATTAGGTTATTTACATGTGAATTGCAAGAAAAAACGATTTCGTTAAGACGGGCATTATACTAGCCTTAACAACGGACCTTTGCATCGGTGGGTCCCACATGTCAGAGCTCCACATCTATTATTTTCAAAACGGACCTTGGGACGGAATGGTATAGAGGTGCAAATGAAAAAGTATCATGCCATGTAGGTTCAACCAAAATTTTTAGTGGCAGTTCAGTATATTTTCATAATGGCATACAGGTGAAAGCCTCAAAGAAAAGGCCAGCAAACTCCACACATAGGTGTTGGGATTCAAAGAACAAATGTCGTACCGTTTCATTTTCAGAACAGAAAGAGCATGAAGTAGCCCCTTTCCATTCACGTTTGGTCAAGTTATTTTTGGTTAAAATAGCGTTTTTGTTAAAAAGATCTTGATTTCTAATGAATTTTGGCCTTCAGAACTTTTTCACATCTAGGCCATGATCACAGATGCTTGTAAGTTGATTTGACAGAAAAGGTTCCGTTTTTTTGCAAATCCCATCTAGCTATGTCTTTGGCCTCTTTATTATCTGGCACGATTTTTTTTAAAAAATGCAGCAACATTCACAAATATGCTTACTTGTTGTCTATCCATTCAGTTTCTTTTATATAGAAACCAACCAGATATACAAAATTCTGCGTCATCCCTAAACTTGTTTCCTCACACAACACTTCGATACCATACAAGCACACCCCATAGAAATATGATCTAAAAGAAATGGAAAATCGAAAAAGAAAAAACACAAAATCGTAAAAATGTAGATATAGAAGCAAAAATTCACAGCTGCCTTCCCTCCTCGTCCTGGTCGCAGTAGAAAGCTACAGTCAATGCAGGGCAATCCCCTAGTGCACGAACTTGAAATACAGAATCACGAGGATAGCCAAGACAAGTACTGCTATGATGAGACCGATGATCCACTTGTTCCTATCCATTCTTGTCATCATGCCTCCAATTATCCTCCTGCTCTTGCCAACGTTGGTATCCACCTCATCCAACTGCATTGCCAAATAAGGATTACAAAGCAGGGGTTAAATAGAGTAGGAGATTTGAACAAAACAGACAACCGCATGCTGGTAATTGTGGATACCAGTTATTATATTTAACCGGTGCATGGCAGCATGGACTCTGGCATCAACTATAGCCCATCTTTTTTGAACTCAAACTATGGAATATACGAGTTGGTATTGAAGAACAAGCTATACGGTGTTTTTCTAATCCAAGTTGATGCATTAGATGATCTGATAACCATACAGACTTGGTGACGTATGGTTCAATTAATAATAAGTTCATATTGATATACATCTATCTATTATCTATGCAAGTCATCCCCACTCAGCAATTAATTAATTTAATTACTCTAAAGCTCTCTCCATATTGATAGTGGGCTCAGTGTTTTCAGGTGTGTGGTATGCAGTGAAAAACAAGGCAAGATTCAGTAAGCCTAGGCGCAACTAGGCACTGGGCGGAGGGGGTACCGTCTAAGCCTAGGGGTGTAGGCAGGCGTTGGGCAGAGGCAGAGGAAGGGAGTGACGAGCAGAGGCAGAGGAAGGGGCGGCAAGCGGGCGTGTGCAGGCGGCGTGGCGACCAGAGAAGGCTGAGAGAGAGAGAGGTGCGGGAGAGGATCCAGTGGCAGTGGCTGTGCGGCATCAGGAGTTTGGGATTGCGGGAAAGACCAAGTAGAAAGAAGGGAGGAGACTTGGGCTTTGGGCTGTTTTCATGGGAGAAAGAAGGGGATAAGGTGCTAGGGGACTTGGGCTTTGGGCCGTTTTATGTTGTAAGGGCCTTTCTATTTAGTGAAGTCCACTTATCTCCTGCTTTCTTTTTTCTTTTTCAACATATATGCGTGTATTAGCCACCGCCTAGAAAATGCTTCAGGCATGTGAAAATAGGGGCATAATGAACATGTGCAAAGCTTGTCAACTACATCAGTCACCAATAGCATAAAAATGGAAAGGGGAACTCTATGGAATTAAAAGTAAGTCTATGCATGACAAGAAACGAAAAACATTTACGAGTTATTAAAACTCAGCCAATGTAGAAACTACAGATAACCAGGAAAAAGAACTGTTGACGAAAAGTAGGTCAGGATCTACACTATCTCCTTGAATGTTTGCTGACATCAAAAGGCATAATAAACATAATTATCGGCATACAAACTTGTATGCATAACATTTCTTACAAGTAGGCGGAAAGCTACATTTCATCTAATCTGAAACAGAATAAGGTAGAGAGAAACTTTGCGACTTGTGAGTGATTTCCTTTCAACAAATTGCATAATACTGGAGGTTTAAGATAATTTAATTAAAACAAAACCAAATGGCACACAAAACAAAAACAATTAGTTCAAACCGGTAGAATTAGGAAAATAGATACTTACTACATCATGAGCACGCAAAGAGATTGGCGCTGTTGATTCAGGTCATGCAAGATGGAGACACCAAGATCTTCAGTCTCCAGCATAGTTTTATGGCTATCTCTGAGCCTATTAGTTGTTTGATTCTGCCTCTCAGCTGCCCTAAGCAATCTTGACCTTTGATCAGCAGAAACCTGTGTGATCATAAAAAAAATAACATTACTCTCATGGAGACTGTCAACTTTTTATTTGCAGGTTGAAGGATAAACCCATGTAACTAGCAGATAAACAAATCTAAGACTGATGGTGAAACAGAAATATGTGCTAGCAAAAGGACAAGGGGCTCATACTTCATCAGAATATGAATGTTGCCAGATTGATATGTCTAGACCCTAGCCATATGGATTCTGGACATATGCCATAGCATGCAGGACACATTACTATCACCTTGCAGACATTATTGATAGCTTTGGCTTATCCATGCTGCAGGGGTAGTCTTTAAATTTTCTAGATTGGTATAGAGCTGCTTCAAAAAATTGATTGAGATTTCAGATGAAAAGCATGGGAAAACATTTGCTAATTCTAAATGTGCTAATTATATTTCCATAATTCTACAGAAAACATGTGCTTCGCCATTCAGAGTATATTTTTACATGATGAAATGTGAATTCATTCACTATAAGTCCATATGAAACAAAGGCACATCCTGACATTAGCTACTCAGACAAGGCATTGCTTTTGTCCCAACTAGATCCACACCTGTAATTTGGAAGGTTCAATGCCACTCCGCGGCAGTACTGAAAGGAGCCATAGACACTTGTGTCTTGATTATAGGAGCTAAAATTACAGAACTTAAGTCAAATTAACACCAACCAAACAGGAATGTTTATGTGTCATTTCTGATAAATAACCAATAGAAAAATGATGGTTCAGATACAGGCACATCTTGCACAAGCTTGTTAACAAACCAAAAGGAGCATGATTCCCTCAGATGAGAATGATTCATGAATCCAGAAAAGGTAGCATACCCCAATGCATCTGCCATTCCTGACTCCAACAACTCCTCTCTCGCCCCCTGCTGTGCATTACCACTGGTAATCCTCTTGAGCGCTCCTTGAGGTTATTAAGATCTGACTTGTACTCCCTGATCTTTGCTAGGAGCCCAGCTCTGATGCTTGGTTGGAGGTTCCTTGCTTCAAGATCCATCTTCCTTATCTGAAAAGAAAAACAGCATTACCGATCACTGCTTAGCCTGATTCTATGATAAGAAGGAAACGTCCATAAATTTACACGATTATGTAATCCTTGTAATTGAAATTCTTCCGTGGTCTATACAAATACAGCTCGAAAGAAGGAGCTTTTATTGTTTCTTTTTTCTCTCCCTGCAGCTAATTATAATTCCAAAACCAAATTCAATGCGATTTTGTGAGGGTGGTGCATCCTATCCTCCGGCTACAAGGTAACAAGAACGAAGCGGCTATTTGCCTATGTTTAATATAAAAACAAAACAAAAAAAGGGAGGGAGAGGGGATACCAGTGCCTCAGCGCCATCGATGCCGGACTGGATCTCCGCCGCCTTCTGCTTGAGCTTCTCTGCGAGACCAAACATCCAATCAAGAAACGATTCAGAAGAAGAGCCTACCGAGATTGAGGTTGCTTCTAGGAAACGAAGAGATTTGGCAGGGGTGGAGGGGTTACCTCCCTGTAGGGCGGCGGCGGCGGCGGTGCATTTGCGGGTGAGGGAGGCGGACGCCTCGCAATACTGGCGCTCGTAGCCCCTCGAACACCTCGCTCATGTCGCCCCCGATCTCGATCCCAGTCGCCGTCTGGCTAAACCCTCGAAATTTTTTCTCTGGAGCGATCGCTCGCGATCGCGTCGGGGAGTCGAGGCGAGGGAAGGAAATGGGGAGTCGGACCTTTTTTTTTTTTTTTCTTGTTTCTTTTCTCGTATAAACGCTGGGTAGAAAGGATAATCCTGCATCTGCAGCATAATACTATTCGAAAGACCAAGATTATTACTTAGGCATGTCTCAATAGAAGTGTCATGGAATTTTATTTGAATTAATTAGGCTGCCATATAGGCATTTTGATGACATGGTTGTGTATTTAGAAAGGAGAAGAAATGAAACTCTCTTACGTGAATCCATTTATCTATGAGTTATGAAATTAAATGTCTACCAAACCACAAAAATGAAACTCTTCATTGAAAGTAGGGGATTCATCAAGTTTCATTTTATTTCATATGACATGGCAATCTTGAAAACAATGCAATGAAACTCACCACTGAAACTGTCTTATTTAGTACTCCCTCAGTTCAAGCCAAATTGTAGTTCGGCTTTTAAAGCTTTTTTTAGATAATACATTGATTTTGTTATGTACCTAGTTATAAAAAGCTATGTTTATATACATTGTAAAAATGTATCTAGAAAGGCTAAAGTGAACTGCAATTTAGAATAGTTATGTTTGGATTGTCAAATTAATATACTGTTAATTATATCTATACAGTTATAAATATAAATCATTTTTTCTTTACATGTAAGGTGTTCAAATTATTCCCGATAAGGCGTCCAACGCTGGCTAACAATACTATACTGCTCACAACAAATTTGTACGTCCACACATACAAGTAAACACAAGGATGTGTATTCCCATCACAACTAGGGGGATTTTCTCTTCTCATGAGAAGATTTTGGTGGTGCATATTCCCCATCACAATTAGGAGGATGTTGCCTTTTTTCATCAGAAGCTTTTGGCAGTGCATACAACATCAATTTTTGCTTTCTCTGCTCGTGAAGCACCTGCTTTCTCTTCCCAACGTGTTTTTTCACCAGTAGCTTCAACTTTTTGAGAGTTATCTGCGAGACCACCACTCTTGATGACATGGAGATTTGGATGCTTAGGCGGATGTTGGGGGCGCGACACACGTGTTATATTGGGAAGCCCTAAGTGAACCCACTAGATGTTCTATCTTTTAATGAAAAGTGTCAACATCCGTACCCACAAAAAGTCTATGTCATCCTTATTAATTACAAAAAATGTCTATGTCATCTCTATCATGTAAAAAATCTATTAACATACAAGTTATGCGCATACCGTATTTGTTTTATCACTTATTTCTCTATAATATAGTAAAATATTCTATACTGATTTTTGCGGTGCCATCTCAGTCGGGATTAGGATTTTGCTGCCTTCCTTACTAGCCCAACAATGAGTGTGCAAGGCTAGAAAGCACCGCCTTGTGATGATGGAGGTAAGTACTTGGGTGGAGGGCGGAGGATGCTCATTAGCGACTAGGGCTATGGGTTGCTAAGGGCGAGGCAGGAGGCCACGTTCGTGTGGCCTCAACTTTAAAGTTATTTTTACCTAGTTGAAGCACTACGAAGCATCTAAAACCACAACGCAATGCTGCCCGGTTGATGGCTTGCTCTGTTTGCCCTTTTTTTTCATTGTCGGTTTCATCGGAAAGAAAAGGTGCAAGCATCCTTCCTTTTACGCCACAACACGCGGCTTGAGCTATGGCTTGGTGCTTTTGTGAAACAAAGCGGGGGTGGAATCCTCTAGAAGATGCTATGGCACCTGCTGCCGAGCTAATGTTCAAAGCTGAGGTGGAGCATATGTGCTAACGTGGAAAGCTAGGGTTAGTACCTTAGCGTGTAGCGTTGGCGATGGCCTAAGAGGCGAGGGCGGGGGTGAGCGAGGACCAATGCAATGAGGCGTCACCGGTTGGCCTTGAGGATGTTGTGGCGGCGGCAAGTGGGGTCGCATGTGGTATTTCAACATTCACGACATGGATGGCCACATTCGATCGTCGTTGACTTTGTTCATGGGAACTTTGAATCACATTGGTTGCAA